>VMRM01000024.1:4200000-4557674 GCA_010277075.1 Poeciliopsis retropinna
GGAGAGTGACACAAAAAACACACCAGGGACCGGATGGGAATTAAGAAATGGAAGGTCCTGTGCTGAGTTAAAGCTTGATCTTAATAAGAAGATGAACGTACATTAAACAAGCAGTATGTGCTAGAAACCCTGTCGAAAAGCTAAAAATGAGGCGCGGAATAACTTTTCCTTTCCCTTTCATTGGTGGACAGCTAAGATGCGTCTGACTTATGGTATTTCATCAAAAGGGGACAATAATAATCATTATTTGGGGTACGTTGTCCTAACTTATTCCCAAGACAGAAAAAAAAAAAAAAAATCAGTATTCTTGATAATGTTTTGGTTCAAGGGTAAAATCTGGCTATTTTTGTTTACATGTAAGCAAATCTTTACCAAAGTTAAACAAAAAATAAAACAAACAAAATCAGACATGGATATGTTTGTTATGAAAAAAAAAATCATATTTATTAAGATGTCCCATTTTTTTTTTTTTAACAAAGTTATGTGAATTAGTGACATTGCCTCCATTTTTCATAGCCTTGCCAAACCCTTTTAAAACAGGAGCATCCAAACTAAAAACTACTGGCAACAACAATTACCTTTCTAAGCCTGATGTTACGTGATCTAAATAAATAAATGGATCATAAACACACACAACTTTGGAAGCAATTGCTCATTTAAATTTTAAACATCAACTTTTCTAACTTCCTGAAGCAGGTAGCTGGGCTGCATCTAGTTTGAGAACAAACAACATCAGAAAGCAAATTTTTTAATTCTGCTCTGTCATGTCACTGTGTCTTATTATGTTGCAGCTGAAAGAAAATCAGAGAGGTTGGGAACATTTTAGAAATTGTACGTATTTACAAATCACTTTTTCTTATGATAAAACATGATGGTTGGAATCCAAGTTTTTAATACTGTGCTAAGTTCTCTTTTTCAAAAGCTGGAATTAATCTTCCATAGTAGTTTCTGGCTTGTTTTCATAGGATGTGAAAAAAACAACAACAACACATATTTACAAGGCTATTAAGTTAATTTTCTTTCAGGTCAGTTGAAATTTAGAGGCAGGAGACAACGTGCTTTCACGCTACAGGACTGCCAGTTTTACCTCCCATTGGAGACATGGCATGAAACTCCCTGCTTTGGATCATTATATGTTCCTGGAGCATGATGTGAAGATGTAGGAGGAATTTTATCAAATTAGTGAAGACCGGCAAACTGAGGTTATAGCCATAGGGGTTAGTTTAAGAGCGAGCAAACACAGAACTGGGTCTTATCAGTTGTCTCGTGGCTCACAGTCATCTATCCCTATTTGATGGTACATCCGTAAAGAACCATGAAAAGTCTTTGATTCTTTTAGAGTCCAAATAGGACATTGCATTTTTTTGAGAACTGACGAGTCTTGTATCCCTGTAAAAGGATTTTGGCGTACTCTTCTTTAGAGATTTTCTTTTACTTCAACCACATTGAGTGGGTTTTCATCCTGTTTAAGGTTTGCCACCCAATCTCTATCAGATTTAAGACAAAACTTTGTCTAGGCCACTTTACAAATTTTATTTTTATTTTTCAGGCATTCGGGGGTTGACTTCAGGTGCTCTTCATCTTATTGTTCTCTTATACAATCCAAATGCGCTTTAGTTTAAAGTGACTGACTGAAAGCTGGGCATTGTGCTTCAGGATTGCCATGAAGTGAGCCCACCACCAGACAACCACTTGGCCAACAGTACAATGTTCTTGTTCTTTAATGTTAAGCCCAAAGAGTTATACATTTGTCTTGTCAGACCAATGAATATTTTGGGAAAGTATTCCCAAAAGGCAGACTTCAGGCAGTCTGTCTCTGCTCAGATCTTGTTTTCGGTGAATATGAGTCGGGCCTTTGTGCCAGAAGTGGTTTCTGCTTTAAAATTCTCCCATGGATGTCACCATTGTCCGATGTCTTTCCACGCTTTTAGAGCAACTTTGGTTGGCCAGCTGCTCCTGTCACCGCTCCATGCTTTCTCCATTTGTAGATAATGGATTCCACTGTTGTTCAATGGAACCCAAAAAGCTTCAGAAATGGCTTTGTAGCCGTTTGTTTCTCAGCTGTTCTTTAATTTCTTTTCCTTTTTTCAGATCGGTGCATGATATGTTGCTTTTTGATATATTGTGGCCTCCTTCATGTCAGACATGGTTCTGTCTTTTTTATTTATTTATTTTTTTTTAATTCTGCAGGTTTGGCAGCAATCAGACGTGGGTGCTGCTTGATAAATTGAACCAAAAATATAGAGTTGAGATATAATAGCATAGTTGGAACACTGCATTTTGTTTTTATGAATCTTTATCCAATACTAACACTTGTTTGAGGATAAAAAAGCAAAAACAGAAGTAAATCTTTAAGGCGGGGAAATAAGTTTCTCATGGCACTCTGCAGGTCTTTCAAAGACACTCTGTTCCTGTGTTTATTAACTGGGTAACAGAATATAAAGGTAGTCAAACAAATGTATTCCTTTCTAGATTAAAATAAACAATCAGTTTGATTCACTTCTGAGTTTTTGCCTTGTCACTCACCAAATCTAAACTGGGATGAGCTGACAAAACCGAACGGAGAAAGATGCAGAATTATTCATTAACTGAAGTCCGAGGTAAAAGCACGACGGAGTATCACAAAGGAGGAACCCTAATTAATTAGCGATGTCTAGACTTCAGGCAGTCTGTCTCTGCGAATAATTCTCCGCAAAAGTATTGAAAAATAAAAATAAAATTTATGCTTATGAAAATGTGTATAATTGCTTGTGTTTCCTGGATAAACAGGCCCTACATATTAGATTTATACTTTGTCAACAGTCACTGTTGACAAAGTGAATAACAATTTTTGTTGTGAATAACAATAGTTCAAATTAGATTAAAGCACACATTCATTATGAAAGGTTAATGTGAATAGTGTGTTTTGGCAAACAAGAGTAACGGAAATTATGTTGGTCTCCAAATACTCTGGACCCAGCTGCATAATGTCAATTCTAATTCAGAACATCTTTTGGCTGAAAATGGGTCTGGTCTGACTTAACTGGGTATGATTATAATTATTGTGGGTAAAAACCTTCCTCATGTCTGCCTGGTAGGGGGAAAAAAAATTCTCAGAGTTGACCTCAGCTCGTACATCTGTTTTTTACAGAATGCAGGTCAAACATTTCACAGATCCTATTTTGCAGATCATTGCCAATGTGTGCCGTTTACACACTCTTTATGAGCACCGTTTTCCTTTTCAAGTGTCCGAAATCCACTCATCTTCTGTTCACTTATTTATCAACAATTACATGTAATAATTGCTTCATGGAGTTTGTCTTTTTGATACACAAAGAAAATCAGAAAACCTTACTGTTCTTTATTTGTATTACTTATTGAATTCATGCATTATTCTATAGCACAGGTGTCAAACTCCAGGCCTGGAGGACCACTGCCCTGCAACTTTTAGATGCATCACACCTGAATAGAACAAGTAGGTCATTAGCAAGGCTCTAGAGAACTGATCTGGGTAATTAAGCCGCTTCATTCCAGTGTTTTGTAATTTTAGCACATCTAAAGACTGCAGGACAGCGGCCCTTCAGGATTGGAGTTTGATACCCATATTCTATAGATATGATAAACCTTTCGGATTAATAATTGTGTAAGAACAAATATAGAATGAATTTGCAAGTTTTTTGAGTGCTTTAGTCTGTCTTCATTTGTTAACTTGGGTTTGGAGGTAAGGCCATGCCTCCACCGCACCTCTAGTCACCCCTGCTGATCTCTGGACTCCTCTTTCCTAATACCTTCTTATCAGTCAATCAATAAATCAATCAATCAAGTTTATTTGTATAGCACATTTCAGCACCAAGGCAGTTCAAAGTGCTTTACGTTGTAAAAACGTTTTAAAAAACCCCCACCATAAACACATTGTGAAACCAGTAACAAACATTACATTTTGTCAGTGATCATCAAAGTCATCACTGCACATGGAAGATGTTGGTGAATGTTCCAGCTGTTATGAGTCAAAAGCAGCTCTAAACAGACATGTTTTTAGCCATGAGTTTAAAGAACTCAGTGTTTCAGCTGTTTTGCAGTTTTCTGGAAGTTTGTCCCCAATTTGTGGTGCATAGAAGCTGAATGCTGCTTCTCCATGTTTGGCTCTGGTTCTTATTACTCCCTCCTACAAGACTTCCTGTTCCACTCATCCTTATTTGTCCTATTTTCATTCTCATCTCTCTGTAGAACCTCTTTTCATTCTCTCCATTTCTTATTCTTTACATCCCTTCCGTCTCATTCCTTTTTACTACCACTTTTCATTATCTTCTTCCGCCTTTCCCCTTTTCATCCCTCTCATCCCCCTTATCCCTCTTTCTGGTTCTCCTCATCACTCTTTGAGATCTCTTTCTCATTCTCCATCATTCTTCGCTTCTCTCTTTACGACCCCTTCTTCAAACTCATCCTGTGTCTCTAAAACTCCTTTTTATCCTCCTCAGTGTGTTCATCTTTCATTGTGATGTGGTTAATGTGATGGTTTGGGAGCCCTGGGTGTTGCACGTTTGTTTCTCCCTTTCTGTGGTAATTGGGTTGGCTCGTTACAAATCCAGTTGCACGAGAGTTGGGCGTGACGGCTATAAAGGTAGCTCCGAGTGCCTCAGTGCTTCTCCTTTCTGTCTCTCTCTGGGAGACTGACTTGCCAAATGGGTTATGTTTTTGGTTACAGCTCTTTTTTGTTACTAGGTCATTTATTCTTACCAGCTTTCAGACAGGATGTTTTTTTTTTATTATTGACATCACCCTCTTCTCATTTTACAACTGTGTTTTTTTTTTAGTTAAATAAAACTGAGCAAGCCAGGCTTTGTCTGTGGAGTCTCCTTTTTTGTTGCCAACTATGACCTAAGTTCGTAACAAATGGGGGCTCGTTCATAGTTATGAATCCTTTTGGAATGAAATGGTGCTTTCTAAGTCTCTTGGTGGTTTTTTTTTCTCACATTAGTCAGTAAATATGAATGCAGAAAACAAAAAGCAGACATAAAATAAAAGTTTTGTGCTAATTTATGTCGGCACCATGTTGAAGGAGACTTCACAACATCTTGGCTCCCTATGGAGAGTTATACAAATATAAATTAAATTAATCTTAGTTATACGGTTTTAGAACTGGTGAGTTTCACTGTTGTTTATTTCCTGGCAGGTTTCAGATGGTTCTGGGAATCTCAACATATTTGTTGTTTTGTTTTTGTTTTTTTTTTAGATCAGAGCAACTTGTCTCAGGTACATTTCCATAATTTTCTAGGTAAGTTGCCAGCTACCTAGTTGCTTATCAGAGTCACTGGGTTGTGAGTTTAAAACATCCACCACCATAAGGCATGCAGACTAGGGTGGAGTCTGTGTTGTAAGTGTTTTGGTTAGGTGGCCAGTTTGGGAGAATGAGACCCATTAAGTAGGTGTTTCTCACTAGTAGCTGGTTTAGTGTTTCCAGACAAAGCTTCAAACTAACTCTGAGAATTGTATCAGTAGTTTCTCCCCTTTTTCCAGGATTTTCTCTGGCCCAGTCACAGGAAGTGACCAGTACATTTTATGTTTCTAGGGTTTTTTATTTTTGTTTGTTTTTTTGTTGTTTTTTTGTTGGTTTTTTTTGTGTAGACATGGCTATGTTTTTCAAACTCCAAATGAACATTTGTTGGTTGCTTTGAAAAAAGAGCAACTATTGGAAGTGACAAAATATTTTGGAACTGTTTCTTCTGAACAATACAAAAAATGATTTTTTTTTTTTTTTTTTTCAGTTACAAAGGAAACATTAATTGAGAAGGATTTGTTGTGGGTAGAAGGTGGCAGCAGAAAAATGTTAGCTGCTGAACCAAAGTTTTCTCAGCTAATAACCAATGTAGTTTCTCCCTGCTTTAAACTTCGTACAGCAGAAAGAGTTGTTAGTGTTGGAGCATCGACAAACTTTTGAGCGTGAGAAAAATAGTAAAGAACAGGAACTTGAGTTGGAAAAGTTGAGATTAAATGTTCGTTTGTGGGAAGGTAAATTAAAGCAGAAGGAAGAGAGGCAGAGTTTAGAGCGATACAGACTAGATCTGATTAAAGAATAAAACATTTCTGATTCCAGCCAGTCAACCTCAGCAAATTAATATATATGTATATATATTGCTATGTCTATGCTAACTTAAAACCAGACACAGTGTTTTTGTTTTGCTTTGCAAGAGGAGGACCTTCCCATCTTTTTTTTTTCCTCAGAAGTTCAACTCTGACCAAGTGGAGAAGGAAGCATTGGTTTAAAATGGACCTTACAACATTTTGAAGTGTACGTAAGTACAGTTTGCAACACTATTGTAGTTTATACAGATCATAACCCCCTTACATTCCTTCATTCTCTTCAGAATACCAATCACTGTTATGAGATGGAGGCTAATTGAGCCATATTTTATGGGAGGGCTTGGGAGCTCTGGGTTTTGCATGTTTGTTTCTCCCTTTCTGTGGTAATTGGGTTGGCTTGTTATGGATCCAGTTGTGCAAGAGGTGGGCGTGACGGCTATAAAGGTAGCTCCTACACAGTGCCTCTGTGCTCCCCTTTCTGACTCTCTCCGGGCGACTGGCTTGCCAAATGGGTAATATTTTTGGTTACAGCTCTTTTTTGTTACTCGGCCATTTATTCTTACCAGCATTCAGACAGGACGTTTACTTTTCTTATTGACATAACCCTCTTCTCGGGTCGGGGACTACAGGTGGAAATTAGCGCCAGAGCTAATGCACCTTTCCTCTGCGGTTGCATGGACAATACTGCACATTGTCCCTGTTTTAAATAAATAAATCGTAAATCGTACATCGTAAATCTCATTTTACAGCAAACTGTTTTTTTTTTTTAGTTATATAAAATTGACCAAGCTAGGCTTTGTTCGTGGTGCCCCCTCTTTTGTTGCCAACTATGAGCCAAGTTAGTAACATTAAGATTTACAATTTTTCTTGATTGCTTTCATGCAGCTGTCGACTCAAACGCCACATTTTTGAAGCATTTAACACGCCGACCTAAACAGCTGTGCTCGTAGTCCAAGTGACACATTTTGTTTGCAAAAGGGCGCTAAGCGTGCCTAAACATTTAAAATATGAAACAAAAGCAAATGTTTCCTTCAAACAACATGCCAACTGCTTGGTTGCCAGTTGCAAAAACACAACTGGCAACAAAGTGTAGGCGCTCTTCCAATCAATTATTACGTAATGGACAAAGAAAATAAAATACAGAATAGTATTGGTGGTTTCAAAGTATGGGAGAACTAGCTACCTCAGAGAGCAGATGGACAACCCGCCCCCTTTCTGTTGTATTACTGCTATTTCTGTAAACCTTTTGCTGTTGCTATTTTTGATGCTCCATTCAGGTATTTTTCACTGATGTTGTGGGGTTTACCTGTTTTAGCTATGAGCAGCAACACATGACATGATGCTAACATTGCCTTTTCATTTACAGTGCTAAAAGTATGAACTACTTTCTGATGTGACCGTAGTAAAAAAAATAAAAATAAATAAAAAAAAACCTCCTGGGTCTTTACAGACATCACTGTGGCAGTGAAACATCTTCACATCCAGTCCATAAAAATCCTAGTGTGAAATAGGACTTCATATTTTAATTTTGCTTGGCTCAGACTACATCTCCTTACCTAAAGTAGCTTTAGGTACAAAACAACTATCAATTTTTTTTTCTGGCATAAGCTTTGTGAAGTTGGCTAAATATTCATAGTAACTTTTTCTGTCTTTTTTTTCTCCTCCTGTCATGCCCTACTGTTTGAAAAGCCCCGGAGTAGCCCAGGATATCACTTTCATGTGAATACCATTTATCTTTTCACATAGGCTTCTTGAAAAAGAGTACAATCCAGAATCAGACATGTCGATGCATGATGTTTTTGTAAACTGTGGCTAAAAACTTAGAAACTGTACTTTAAATGTAAAAAAAAAAAGAAAAAAAAGAATAAGAATAAGAAAACTGCTACAGTAAAAGAAAACTTGCCTTAAATAACACAGACATGGCATATTTTAAAGCCTGAAGGCTAACTGCTAAGTGAAAATCTTTGGGGAGGTGGATTCATACTGAAGTAGGAAGCTGCTAATAGTTAGGAAAAGGTGATTTATGTTGGATTCGTTTAAGCCGGTCAAAGCGATCGATACCACCTGCAAAACCCACAAATAATCAACACTGGATATTTTGAATAATTCTGTTGTCACAAAACTGCTTTTCAAGCCCAAACTTGCACAGCCTGATGCCATTAATGCTCTGAAGAGCTTCATTTCATCACCAACAGCTACAAACAAAGCTATGCTAAAACACACCCTGGCTCATCCTTTTTTTTTATTTTTTATTTTTTTGAAAACGTGTGTATTCATAACAACAGTCGTTCCACCATTACCCTGTTTTCCATTGTGCAGCGTTTGACACGGGCTCAAGCCACAACTTCAAACTGCTCAGAAACTACATACATGCTTGTCTTGCATTTTCTTCCGCTGTTTGAAGCAAAATCAATTTAGACTTCCTTACACCAGTGCCACATGTTTGGAGTAAAATAGCAGTTTTACTAGCATGAAATTCTTTTACACTACCAACCACTGAGACTAAGCTTTTGGCACATGCCTCGCAGTCTGGGATTTATTTTCAAGCTTAACAGTGTTTCCTTTTTATTCTCGAGCAGCAGGACATCTTCATCTTTATTGGGCAAGTGTGGATTTATTTTGTGGACATTTTATTGTATTTTTATTGAATCTTCCTTGGTCTGCTCCCCTCTGATGTTGCCGCAGCAGATTACCTGCCATCGTCTTACCTTACCAGTGTTCATTGATCTTTGTTTTCACTGAAAAGCACCTCAATAAATGTAAATTAAACTCGCTTTATGGATCAATTATGATCCATTGATTGATTCTGGAGCACAGAAGCAGCTCCTTTGTCTTCCCAGCTTCACCAGTGAAACAGCAAGTCTTTTACAGCAGCACAGCGATCACTCATGTGCCTCATGACACTGTAAATAAGCACAAGTGAATCTGATTATGGGATTTAGCTTCAGGGGACTAACATTTTAGTAATAAAGTAAATTGTTATGGCAATGGACACAGCAGTGTAAGTTGTGCCGAATTGTTGCTATTATTAATAATAATAATAATAATAATAATAATAATGTTAATCATAATAACAATCTGAATATTTTAAATGTACAGTGCAGAACATGCAAACAGTGTAAAGTCTGATCTTTGTTAAAACTGGAGGAAAAAAAAAACCCTCGTTAAATATATATATTTTTTATATTTAGAGTGTTTCTTAGATATCTTGCCAGAGACGTGAAGGGAATATTTGCCATGAGCAAAACATCCAAATAAAGCTGGTGGCAGGTCATAAAAATGTGATGCACACATGAAAGCGTGATGTAAAACAACTGCAGGCAGGGAGCATAATCGTAGATAATAGGACGCTTGTTTTGGGTAGTCTCGTGGAAACGCGTTTCAGAGTGTTAATTAATTACAGCGTAGCCTACATTTATTAGTCTGCAAATTATGAATCATTCAGCGCCTGTGTTGGTCGTTCAATGAAAGAAAGTAACATATTTAGAGCGTTTTCCTGCTGCTGACTTTAATCAAAGCGTATCCGAGTAACTCCGACTCTCACTTTAGGAGGAGTTTGCGACTCCTGTTGCTCTGTGAGACTTTTACCAAAACGCCTAGCACAAAGAGAGATCGGGCCGAGCTGCAGATAAACCGTTCCCGGGGACCAGCTGGGGGATTTTCTGTCGTGCAAAGTCCAGTCTCGTGGCCAAGCGAACTCTTTCTGGGAAATGAGCCAAACCAGCCGACAGTTATCTTGCAGCTCCGTTTGGTCCGGGGTTAAGAAAATAAAGGCAGGCGACGCGGTGAGAGCTCTCGGCATGGCGCAAAAAACCGAGGAAAATCCCGTCGATTTCACGAAAAGCTGCGCAGGAAGCGGCAGGTTTGACGAATCCGACCATAATGCCAGGAGCTGCGGGTCTGGGTGCGTTAATCCGCCAGCCCGTGACATGGAGGCGCGCTGCTGTCAGACAGCTGCTGCTCCTCAGGAGGAGTTGTTAAACGCTGACACCAGATCCTTTTCTGCGTGCGCCACAATCTCAGAGACAGCCAGAGAGCTGTGCAGAGCAGTGTCCGTTTCTTTGGGTCTCACCATGGAGTCCAGTGACATGAGCGACGTGGACGCCGCACTCCCCCCATGTGCGGCAAATGACCAAATCAGCGGAGAGTATTTTTTCGGGGTGGACGCCGCGGCTGTGAGCTGCCCCGATGCCCAGACCCAGATTACTTACAGGTGTCCCGACCGGGAAGAGCGACCTGTGCACGGCCAGAAGCCAGCCGTGAAGATGTATAAAAGTTCAGAGACGCCTGCGCATTTTCATCACCTCGCCTCCAGCCGGACGTCCGTGAACGCGCAAAACTTTACCCCGTGCGAGGCTGAGGACACGGATCACCTAAACGCAGCCCGCACCGTCTCCTGCCCTTACGCCCCAGACCACTTAGCCCAGTTCGCTCACACTTCGACGGCGGCGGCGGCGTCGGCCAACGAGAGGCCATGCAGGGCGGCTTACAACCCTCAGGAAGGAGTGCGGGACTTCGTGGATGCCCCGGAGAGCGACTCCGGCGGATACCAGCCGGACCAGTACAGCGTCAAAATCAAGTCCGAGGGAAACGACGGTTGGGGGTCTTTCTGGGGCGGCGGGTACACCTTCAACAAACGGTACAACACTCAGTTCTGGGGGTCCAGGCAGTGCATGAACGCACACGAGTCTGGACCGAACGCGGCGTTCATATGTAACCCGTACGAGGGGAGCGTGGTGCGCCCGGAGCAGTGGTACCCCGGCGGTATGCTGAGGACCCCCTATCCCAACTCTGGAGACATGAAGAGCCAAGTCGGTGAATGGCTGGATGTAGTCTACAACGATACCAGGTAATTCACTTATTATTATTATTATTATTATTATTATTATTATTATTATTGTAGGGCAACTAAATAACTGGTTTTGTAAAAAAATAATTATTTTTTTTACACTTTTTAAGTTATGTGTTATATATATATTATATATATTAATATATATATATTATATATATATATATATATATACACATTTGAAGAATGGAGTGGACGAGCTTTTTTTGTTTTTGTTTTTGTTGTTTTTGATTCGCGCTTTGTGATTAATCAGATCACTAAAAGTGATCCTATTCATCCTGAGTCCCATTAAGGACCACGCAGTCTGAGATTGTTTTGTCGGTCTGTCAGGAAGTAGAAAGAAGTACAAACTTTTCTAGACATACGCATAAGAAACAAGCAGCAAAATAATAATAATAATATTTTTTAAAAAAGGCAATCTAGAGATTTTGAGTTCACTCTGACTTTACGGGTAACACACAAAAAAGCAACAACAACAAAAAAAAAAAAACAACTTGGAGACTTTTCTTCAAGTCTCCAAATAATCACAGCAACTTTATTGGTCTGTCCTGTTATTCACGGCATATAGGACAATTAAAATAATTCCTGTGCTAATTGACAAAACGTCTGGTTAAGTCAGTTTTCATTGTGAACACCAGATAAATAAATAAATAAATACAAAAAAAAAAAATTATGAGAGTCAAGAGTGTTTGAGTAATTCCTTATTTTATGTGATCCCCAACTCAACCATTTGGTTGCAATCAATCATATGTGCCCTTTAAAACCATGTACCCTAATCAACTTCTCTGGTGTTTCTGACTGACATTAAATGGCCACAAAAGAAAAAAAACTTCGAAAGCATCAAACCTATAATGAGATAAAAACATGTGTTTCATCTTAGCTAGCATCCTGTTTATTCCTTGTAGACAGCTGTTGTAGTTACATTCCTACTACACGTGTCTTTTTTTCATTAGAAACCAAATCATGTCCAAGTTTCTGAAAGGATTTTACAGCTCTCACTCAGCTCACGCAAATTAATTAGAAAACGTTGACCAGACAGACATTCAAACTCATTATATCAGATACATATTGGAGTAACATGAATGTGTCTTGAATTAAATTTATGCACAGAGTTAAAATCAGTCAGTGTGGGATTAATGTTACTCTGCAATGAAAAAAAAAACAACAAAACAACAACAACAAAAAAATGGTTTTATGACCCAGGCGGTCTGTTTTAACATTTTTGGACCAAACAAATAGCTGATGGTGAAGTCTCATAACTCTTGCCTAGGTAAAAACCATTATAATCCTGCATGCTGATCGGCCAGAAGCCCACTCGAACAGCATTCGCTCAACCAGGAGAAGAGAATAGCTTTGAAGCAAAAATAATCTGCAAAAAATGCTTTCCATAATATCACGAAGCTGCATTATTTTAAACATCACAAAACCAGTAATTCGACTCAATGCTTGGCGTTGTCGATGATGAAGGATGTGATGTGAACGCAAATAATTTTAACGTCCCGTTCTAATTTGCATGCGTGTGCTTAACTTAGTCTTTCCATTTTTTGTTTCTCATCACAAAGTATTCGTATTTTCTTGCTCGAATGACTGAAAGGAAAAATCTGTTGCTAAAATGTTGTGTATATTGGAGTTGTTTTGTTTAGATAGAAATTCTTTGAAGATTTGCAGTCAAACTTGCATCCCTATGTTCTTTTATGACTTAGTTTGGTTTATAACGCCGAATGGACCTGGTGTGGGGATGTTGATTGACTCTAGAGTCATATATTACACAGCCGAGGGCTTTTCTCCAACTGTCTGAGTTCACTGAAGGTAATGACTCAGTGTGTGCACTCTCAGACTCCGTTTTTTCTCAGAAACCATGCATGTAGGTGCAACATGTTTTTGTAATTTGCCTTTTATTTTAATGTTTTGACTGTAGAGGGCGACAAGAAACATGCAACTGATCTCCCCACTCACTGGGCTTTTTTTGTACTTTTTTTTTTTTTTTTTACAGTTTCCTTTTTAGACAACAAGGTCATCCTAGTTCACCAGACGGTGCTACGGTCTAGCGGTCTTATCCAGAAACCTGTTTACTGCAACACAGCCATTTCATGTGGTTAAACATTCAAATGAACAAGAAAATTCAGCAGACACCCTTAACTATTAATTAACATGTGCAGCAAGGATCTGCTGCTCATCTGTATAAAAGCTGCTCCCATCTGAACCTTTCCTCGCAGCAAATTGCTGAAAAACACACATCACGTCGCTTAAATCGAAAAGTTTAGTTTTAAATGAAAATGCCAAGTCAAAGCAAGTCAAGTTTATTTGCACACGACGTTTCAGCAACAAGGACGTTCAGAGTGCTTTACAACATAAAAATAAAATACAGCAGCCAATCATGAAACATGCAAAACAAAAAGGCATCACATTTAGTCAAAAATGATGTCACCAAAATCTTTAAGTGTATTGATTAACATTTTACTTGTCCTGAATCAGTTTTTCAGCAGTTTTGCAGTTTTCTCAAATTTGTTCCAGATTAGTGGGTTTCTTAGTATCTTTTTGTAGCATCTTTTTGCCGTGCATCACATGGCATCATTTGCTGCTGGAATCATGACAGCAAAACTCATGTGAGAATTAATAAGCATGTTCCATAAATTTAACTTGAAATCAAGGTGAAAATTCAGAGCGGTGTGAACAAAATAAGAGCGTGGCTGCCAGGCCGCAATAAGTAAAAGTGCATGAAAAATATTAATGCTTTCGCAAGGCAGGGGACCTAATGGTGGTCACTATAAGAAATCGTGGTAGCTGGTAAATGTAGAACAGCAGACCACAACCACGTCTCTAAAACTTGGACAGAAACAAAAAGCCTGCAATGCAAAGTGACAGCTGGGCACCTGGAGATGAGCAGCATAAATATTTGACAGGGAACTGAGATGGTTTTTGTCTCACATAGCACTGATTGATGCTGCAAATGCACAATGTGGTAACATTTACCATCAGAGCCCTATGTATGCTACAGTTTTATTCTTCTAAAATAGTAAAACCCAAATGATTTAATGATTTATTTATTTATTTTTTAAAAGGTAATAAATATTTCTTCTGGTTTTTATTAATCAATTCCCCAGGAGTCTGAACTCCAAGTGGGAACGTTGAACGTTTTTTTTTTTACTTACCTCAGAATCCAATATGGCTGCCATGGTTGAGGCATGGCAATAGCTACAATAATAAACTACGTTAATTTAAATTTTTGACAGTTTGTTTCTCCAGATTAAATCTTTTTGATAGATACTTTTGTTCGTACGTCTTGATATGCATCTGTTAGTGAGCATATTCAAATAAATAGCATGCAATGAAACATGCCGTTGTTAGCTTGTATTGCTAATAACATTTAACTTGTGACTGAGCACAACTTTTAGCAAATTTACAGAGGTTTAAATTGTTCTTTTACCTAGTGCATGCAATGTAAGAATCCTTTCTTTCCCCCACTGCAATCCATTTTACTGCACCTCTGTCCTTATAGATTTTACAGGACCAGGCACTGCAATCTGTTTCTGTAACCCAAAACTGAGCATACTCTTTCTTCTTCTTGCCATTTGTTGTCATGGGTCGGAGCCAACCAATAAGGCGCTCTATGGGGAGGGGTGAGGAATTAAAACGCAGAAAAACAGAGGTCAGAAATCTTCAGTAAAATGCATCTGCAAATGCACTCTGCCTATGGTTGTCTGGATTGAAGTCTATTTGCTGGCACAGTTACAAGGCACTTAAATCTGCAAAAGCAGAATCTGCAAGAAGAGAGGACCTAAGTGAACAGGTTTAACCCAGGCTGGCAGGATGTTGAGGTTTTTGAGGCGAAAGATGCAGAAAGGACAGAATTTTGTGCAGGAGTCATTAGGTCTAAATGCAGAAAGTTTTGAGAGAGAGAGAGAGAGAAAGAGAGCATGGCAGGCTTGCAAGCAAGAGGATGTTTTTAAGTTTGTGAAAAAAAGCAAATTTTTTTTTCATCAAGTTAGAAGTATTGTACTCATGGGTCACAAAAGTATTATTTTTTTAAATTATAAACGTTATTGTGAAGACTTTTTTTTTTCGCCAGCTCAAAACTACAATAATTATATGGGATATATTAAGAAAAAAGCAGTCTGATTTTTGCAGAAAGTGAATCTTTAATCCAAATTAGATGTAAACATAAAAAGTCTCTGGTATATTTGCATATCTAAAATAAAATCAAACAATTTCCAAATGTTTGTTTTGTTAATTATTTTTTTATTTCTTACCAGTATATGGGTCACAGTTTTGCTATATTTTGAAAAGTTAAACAAAAAGGAGCACAAAAGTCTGGCTCTGTACAAATGTCACTGGTTGTTTGTGGTCCTATTTAAAATGATAATATAATTGTCTAACCTACATTGTTGGTGTTAGGATGATGGTAATTTATAACAGTTTTGAGGTATTAGACTTAAAAAGCCTCAGTCAGGGCTTGCACACATTTCTTTCAGTTTTGGATTGCAGTCTGGAGCCGAACAAAATCATTCCAGGGGGGTTGCAAATGGGAGGCACTGTGGACACTCCTGCTTTACATGTGAAAATAAGAACTTGTGCTCTTAATTTCAAAATTTATTTTTTTTTCATCCATACACACATGTAGCTCCACACAAATCCCACTGGTTCTCCAACTTGCAGCGGGAACATGGTATAGACCCGAGAGCTTAGGAGCCATTTTGCTTTAAACTTGTTTTTCTTCGACTATTCTTCCTTTTGCTTCTCTCTTGAAATTAATTAAGTTAGTAATTGTTGTATTTATCTTATTTTGAGGAGTACCAGAGGTAGCCCAAATACCTCCAGAAGTTGTGGCAGTACTTGGGTGACATGCATGAGAACCACGGCAAATCAGTTTGGGAAACATGCATAAATAACATGGAGATGGTCATAAACATCATGCTCTGACGTATAAATCAAAAGGAATCTGTGCATGGATTTAGGCCGACTTTTAGTCTTCGGAATCAGTGTAATGTATTTAACGGAGGAAAACTTCAAAGGGGCTTCGTAGAGCTGAGCCACTTTCCTTCCTGAATCGGTCCCAAACTATCCCTGCATGCTTGTAAATCTAGGAACTGTCTCAAATACTCCCTCCTTACTTCAAAGTCAGCATTAAGAGATTCTGCTGAATGCCGGTGGTTTTCTTTCATACGTATGTAAATGTAAGTATATAATACATATATATAAGTATATATAAACATTAAGACAACTCCTGTATTTGTTAGAGAATTCCTGCTTTTTTATTAAAAGTTCGAAGCATGTCTGATTAGTCATAGCAGCTTCCTGTTTACAAACAACAAAACACCATGTGGTTTGCGTCATCCTGCATCATCCCATTGCACAGTCTTTAAGCTTTCATCCTCTGGCTGGGATGTGCGCGTGGTTAATAAAAAGGCCGATTTACAAGCCTGAGAACTCTTCAAAAAACAGCAAAATCTCCGTCTCGACATAATGAGACCAAATTTATTCCGTCCAAATGGTTGCTAAATGACCGATACGTCTTTTGCCTTTTCCTGCGAATCGGGACGCTTCATCCTTGTCACCTTTAAACCGAACCTTCGTATCTATCTAGTACGTCACCGAGGAAACATTGTGTCTGAGGCTCCTTTGTTATCTCGTCTCTCAAGGCTGCAGACGGCCCAACTTAACCCACATCTCATCCCACAGCCACAGCGCAGGCGCTCCATGCTTTTTCCACACCATGCTCTGCTCAAATCTATATAAGTTGCACCTTGTTTGTGGTTAGACATTGGGAATTATATTAGGTGTTTTGTGGTGCTCAGCTTTAGGCCTAATTTGTCCGCAGTGGGTGATACTTTCACAAGAAAAAAAGGATTCAAACCGAACATGGAGTTTTAATACAAGAGAAGAAAAAAAAATGATTCCACTTACAATAAAAAAAATCCGCAAAAGAAGTAAAATCATGTGTTTGCTTGCTTGAAGATCACCATCCGAGGTACACACGTTTGTTTCATCTCATGTTTGACTGCAGGTTTGAGGCTGGCAGAGAGCACATGTTCCCCATGGAGTTCTTCTTCCCTCCTCAGAGAACGTGCCTGATTTGCTCAGATGAGGCATCTGGCTGCCATTACGGTGCGCTCACATGTGGCAGCTGCAAGGTTTTCTTTAAAAGAGCTGCAGAAGGTAAATTAGAAGTTCCAACTTGGATTTACAGTTTGGTGCCGGCGCTTAAAAATGCTCCACATATTTATTGCTTGAGTTTCTTTCTGTTTTTGACAATGGAAGCACTTAGTAGTTAAATGCGATTTTTTTTCTTTCTTGTTTTTTTCATTGGATCATGTTTCACTGGCTCAACTAACCCATGGTTTGCCTTTGTATCAAATAGGTAAGCAGAAATACTTGTGTGCAAGCAAAAATGACTGCACCATTGACAAACTAAGAAGAAAGAACTGCCCTTCTTGTCGACTGAAGAAGTGTTTTGAAGCTGGGATGACTCTTGGAGGTAGGGCAGATTGTTTTAAGATGTCTTTTAAGTAATATGATTGCATGACCTACTAATGAATAAGTAGCCTGTATACATTGCCATGCAAAATTATTCACAGCTCTTGGACACATTTTAGTACATTCCAGGCTCAAACATTTGAGGTTTTTTGGGGGGACTATCATAAGATACAGTAGAGTGTTTCTACGAAATGGAATGAAAGCGATTCATGGTTTTCCCAATATGTAAATAACAAAAATCTCAAAAGGGCGGCGCACATAGTTTAGCCCCCTCGAGAATCAACAGGTTGTAGAACCGCGTCTTGCTGCAGTTTCCACTGCTGGTCTGTTGAGTAAACTCTGTCAGACTGGATGGAGACTTTTCTCTGAATATCAATTTCCACAGATTCTTTGCAGTAGATTCCCAGTTGGATTAAGTTTCAACAGTTTGACTTTTGGGCCTACAAAACTATTAGTATGTTTTCAGCTATGATCTTTAACACATTTAGAGCGTTTCATTACCGAACCCTGCTTCAAATTTTTTTCAATACACTTTGTATGAACATTTATCAATGCATACATTAAGTGTTAAAGTTTACAGAGATTTACTTAGTAGTCAAAACATACTGTACAAACTTCACCTAAGATGTATGTCAAACTAATTATGTGCACACACACTTGTATACAGACACACACAGTCTTGTATCATCTTGCCAAACTAAAAATCTGCGCTTATCAGGTCACTTGATGCCACTTCACTCATCATCAGCCAATCACTGCTGGGTGCTAGCTCTGCTTTACCATTGGGAAGTTTTTATAAAGTGTTCCCAAAAAATGGTCTTGGGAAATGGAATGTGAAAAGGGATGTCCAAAGTGTACACTGTCCTATTTAAAATGGCAAGTTTTTGTGGTGTAAAAAATAGGATTTTTAGCAATAATGTAAAACGCCATTTTGCACATGTCCGACTTTTATCTTGTACAATTCAAGTGAAACACAAAGAAAATCCCTCATGAAGAAGAATGTAAAAACAGAAAAAAAGCTGCTGCATCTTGGTTGCAGATTCACTTTTCAGTCTTCTTTGGTGTACAGCTTGCATTGTTTGGAAGAAAATCAGTGCAACATCAATAAAAGTTTAACTGTTTTTGTCTTGTCAGGATATTCCTGGCATTTGCTCATTTGCATTCCTTAGAGTGAGTCATAGTTTGCAGAAAGATCACAAATGATTAAATGAATGTCATTGTACAAAGGTGCACTTTAATCAGGGTTAAGATACAGAAAATGCTATCTGTACCATCCAACTTAGTAAAGACAGTAATCGTCAACTTTCCAACATTTGCACCGGTCTACTGTAACCAAATGGCTGCCTGTCCATGTAAGAGTCCATAGAATCAGTGTGTCCAAATGAAGTTGATCTCTGGTTTTCTCCTTGTTCATTGAACAGTTACTTTTCTCTCTGAAACTAACCCATACTCACTGATTATTTTAACCCTCCCACGGTCTTGGCACGACGCCCAGGAGGAACACGGCAAATGTCACGGTCGGCCAGTAAGCATGATGGGGATTGTCCCATCAGGCTGTCAGTTTTCAAAACCGCACAAAGAAATCCCTCATAAAAGCGCACATGGGGCCAGTGTGACCTGACTGGACCACGCACAGTGTAAAACAGTTGTGGGGTCTAAATTATTTTTACACACTATATAAAAATGCACAAACTTTTTCTCCCCTCGCCATCTGAATATTTCCTGCTTTATGTTAGTAAAGATCACCAAAATTATCCCAGTTTGCTTTTTTTTTTACATTCAGAAGTTCATATTTGGTAGAATTGGCTTTTAGACTGCGAGGCGTGAGTCGAGGATTTTGGGTATCCCTCTCAAAGACTCAAATTTTGCTTTACTCACACCAAGATCAGGACATGATGATGGACTCTTAAAACATTGACTTTGTTGTCCTAAAATGACTTTAAATTGTAACTAATTTGCTGTGATGCGTAAGGTCACTGTGCCTTTGAAAGACCCATTTGTGCTCAGGTTTTAACTTCTTGGCTGATGTCTTGACTGGTTGTTTCAATATTTCCTTGTAATGTTCTTTTCTGTATTTATGAAATCCACCAAACCGTGCGAAACATAACACGTGGTTCTGGAACTCTGTACTTTACAGTTGGGATGGTGAACTGAACCTTGCAAACGCCACCCTGTTAGAGGTGGAAATATGAGATGAAAAATAATGGTCATTTTACCCAAGCTCTTCAGTCTGTGTTTCATCATAACACAGGACCGGCACCATAAGTTATGGCTTTTGTTCCCAAGAGCATTTGTAAGATATAATCAGCTTTTTATGTTGCTTTTGGGGTGATGGCTTCCTCCTCTTTGAGTGACTTTTTACTCCATGTCAGACCCAGATTTGTGTCATTAATTTTAAACAAGGACACTATCTTACCAGCTTTCGCCAGTATCTTCTCAAGGTGTTTTGCTTTTGTTCTGGTGACAATACACACACACTTTGCACCAAAATGCGTTCATCCCTGGGGAACAAAACATGCAACAGTTTGATGGCTGGGTTATTTGTTTGACAATATACATTAACTGTATTTTTTCCATTGTGCCACACAAGAAAGGCATTTGTTCCCATAAAATGTATATTAACCTGTAATTTACAAATATTTTTAATCAACATGTTGAAGCTTACAGAGTGAGAAGATAATGATCTGGCATTTACCAACCTATTTAAAGATAAACAATTTGTATTGTATGCAAATTTATGAAGTTAAGAAAACAGAAAAAGGTTAAAAAAAAAATCACTTTGCATTTTTTGCATTTACCAAATAGAAATTAATTGTGATAATTTTAAATGACCAACAACAAATTAAGTTTAGGCTGATAAAAAAAAAATGTTTTAAAAAAAAAATTATTATATTTTTTCTTGCTAGTTAGAGGTTTAAAGGAAAATGTACTTTTTTCATGTTATGTTATTCCCTCATCAAAAACATACCTACAGTTTAACACTAAGTATTTTATGCACAATGACCGAATGCATAATTCTTTCAATCATGCTTGAGAAATTCTTAAATCTTCCATGACAACTGGTTGGGGGTGCCTAAACGCTTGCTTTCATACAGTGTTGTCTATTTTAACAAAGCTCCACCTTGGAGCTACACAGAGCACTTCTCTCCTTGGCTCTTCCCCTGCGCCTTTCCCGTTTAGCTCCTCCAGACTAGTGGCAGCAACAATTAGCAAACACCTGAAGACGCGAGAGTCTTCTGAGATTATCATACAAACTACAAACTACTTCTCAGCCCCATGTTCTTAAGAACGGTTGGAAATGGCTTAATGGAAAGGCATTGATGTCATCACGTGCTCAAACAGAGTAGGAGCTTCTTAAAGAGACAGAGGCCCAATTTCCTGCTGTCAAATTATGAAGTCAAATTTTTTTTCATGTTATGTTTGATATGTACAGCATTTTATAACAAATGAAAATAAGATAGCTAAAAAAAATTGCACTCTGTGTCTGGGAAATACATAATATCGCCCTGTTAAATGATCAAAAATGAAACAATAGAATAAATCTACTGTCTTCACAATAATAAAAATAACTCCTAATTGATTTAAATACAAATTTCCAAAAACAAACAAAAAGAAAAAACACAGCCATAATGGGATCCATACAGCTTTAAGCGTTTGGTGAATATAAAGCATGTCCATTTCTCTATTCGTGAAGACACACAGCTCATGTTAAAAATCTACAGAGCCTTCACCGCCTTTCCAACTGTGCACACATTATAAATAGAAATTTCTAAAAAGTGCTGTGAGGACTTTAGCAGAGGCTGCACAGTAGTTCCTAAATGAACAAAGACCACTACAGAAAAAGTGAAGTCCTAAAAGTGAAACTATTAGTGGTTTTCCAAGACCAAGTACTTTATTCTCTGCACTGCACATCACCACTGGTTCTCTTCAATTGGAGCATCATCACAATAGGGGATGTTACTGATAATCAAGCCCCTGGCTGAGCTGCCATGCAATTTAGACCTCTTCCATTCACTTCTCCTTACTGTGACCCAGACCTGTTCGTCAAATTAGGCTGCAAAGATTGACATGTAGTGGACTAATTTTGGTCTTGTGTTCAATTTTCACTTTCTCCCATTTTCTCATTCTGCTAACGGGGAAAATTGTGCTGAAGGCACAAAGCTGACATGAGACATGTGAATTAAAGCTGCAGACATGTTGGTAATTTCGCCACCAGTCACTGACAAACCCCGCGGAGGGAAAATGTGATCTAATGCTGTGATTGTAGTAAAAAGGCGGCCCTTTTCCAGTTGTGGCTTAAAAGATCCTTTCACTTATGTTCTCATCATGGACGAATAATTGACTCCTAGCATTTTACAGGGAAATATATGGATCTGACATGTGGAAGTGGCAGAAATTAGGCATAATTTTTTTGGCTTTAAATGCTTTGTAGGAAAATGAGTTCCGATTTAATAACTTGGAAGGTTATTAACTTAAAATAAAATCCCAGATCTATTATATGGCTTCACTCAGTGAATTCTGCTCTGATTTTAAAATGCGATCATATCAGTGAGGGTTCTGTGCGGTTTTAAAGCTCTGGGTATGTGCAGGAAGAATCTCTGAATAATTTAACATGATGGCCATCAGTTTTAGACCGAGGCAGTAATTTTATCACAGTCTCACTGAAGCTTTGAGGAGTTATTTCTAAAAACTTTTGCGTTGATAAATTTTATTGCACCAACAAACTAAAGCAAACCAGCGTGGTCATGTCTGCAGAACGTTAAAACCAGCTGAAGTACAGAGTATTTATACTTTTTCAACATTTTCATGCCTAGAACAACAAACTGTGGAAAGCGTTAACATGCATTCGTATTCAACCCCATTCACTTCTGAGTAAAATCCAGTGGAACCAATTGCCTTCGGAAGTCCCCTATTTAGTAAATAGATCCACTTGTGTGTAACGGGTCCCTAATAAATACAGCTATTCTGCGAAGCCCTCAGAGATTTGGCCTTTATAGAAAAGTGGCAAAAAGGAAGTCACTGTTGAAAGAAAACCATACAAGTCTAATTTCTTGTTTTTCACAAGCGTTGGTGGAGGTTCGCCCTCCAGGAGGACAGGGGAAGGATTGGAAGGGTTTAGACCAAGGGATTTTCATTTGTTAGAATGGTCCATGCAGTCAAAGTTCTGACCTAAATCCAATTGGCAATGTGGCAAGATTTAAAGATGACCTATTAGGCTTCCTTCAACAGGTTAGGAGAGGCCCATGGGTAATGCAAAATATGTTCATTGCATTATTATTATTTATTTATTTTGCATAAACTCATTTTGCATAAACTCAGAACTTAGTCTGCTCAATTCTGCTTATTTTGAGTTCCTTTCAGGATGAGCTGTTGCAGGGCCTCTTGTCACATCTCCCAAATCAAACGTTTGAAAATGGCTGCAAATGGATCTGCAATGAGACAACAATCATTTGGTTTGGTACAGAAACCAAACATATTTGGTTTCTGTACACAATATGTACAGAATCCAAAGTATATCTTTAGTTTCTGTGATTTCTGAATGGCAAGTCAACAATAAAACACTTTTCCAGCAGCCATTGTACAGCACATGCAGCGGTAAAACCAGCTGACCAAATAGCAGCTCAGCTCGGGTTACTAAGTAACAGCACAGTGTGACTTAACAATTGGGAGGTTTTTGAAACAGCTAATTTTTTCAAACACCAAAAACATTAACTTGTTACCAATAAACATTGGGTTGTTTTTTTTTCAAGCACTTTGTTTTTAGAAGCAGTTGAGACCCAAATGGAAGAAGAAAATTGTGTAAAATGTGAATTTTGGATAATAGACACCTCTTTTAAAACTGATGTTTACAGATGGCATCCATCCTATCTGTCTGGGTGGGCGTTATTTCAAAAGAAAGAATCGTCTCTAGATGTGCAGTGCTGGTAGAGATATCAAAATATTTCCACAGTTCTACAAAGTATTATCTTAGTTGAATAAAAACCCATTTTCATTTTTATTATCATTATTGTTTAGTGTCATTTTTGCTTCAGCTTTACAATCATATTGGTTTCTAAAATAGTTGTTTTGTTGGTTGTTGTTTTTTTTTAAGAAAATACATAGAAGTTTGTTGTTAGAATGGGACAAAGTATGAAGAAGGTTCAAGAAGTGCTATCCTAGAAAACAAAATCTCTTAAGATCTCCTCATCAAACTTTAAAACTCTCACTGGCTGCTGATTCACATCACATTTTCAAGTCATCAAGTAACACAAGGTGACTTTTGCCTCAAAGTTTCCTGTGCAGTGGTTGACAAACTCCACTATCCTGTCAAGATTCTCCAGTCTGGCTGCTGTAAATGTTTTTCATTCTTCAAAAATAAAAAATAAATAAAATGTGTGACGTTTAATAATTAAGTAGTTATAAATGTGTGCTTTGCAGCTACTGTACAGGAGTTACTTGCCGTCTTTGGTTTTACTCCAAAATCATGAGATTCTTAGATCTTCTCCAGAAATAGTTACAGGACGGGTGGACTGTGTTTTTATTTTTCAGCGTGTCTGTTTGTGTTTGTTAATTTACAGAGCCTCTAAATCCCAGTCTGGTTTAACTCAGTGGGCCTAACATTTATTAGCTCTTAGCATGCCTTACTGCGTGATCACTGGGAGTGTGGGTTACCTTTTATTGGTCTGGTTTTAGCATTACAGTCTGTCTTTTTGATCCCATCTCAGTAACAGACTTTGAAGAGAATGTAGAACTGCTCATTGTGGGGGGAAAAAGTGTGTCAGTGTCAATATTTGTTTTTATTTTATTATTATTTTTTAAAATCCATTTTATTTTGTTGGTTTGAGCACGAGTGCAATTAGAGGGTCTGCTTCCTTGCTCCCGTTCCCAGAGCTCCACGCTCTCTTTTAGAGCGCACACTGCTTTCCAAAAGAAAATGCAACGTAGCAACAGCCCTTTGCTTCGTTTTCAAAGCCCTCTTGTAACTGTCCCTTTTATTTATTTGTTTCCATTATGCCGTTTAATCCTCGAAGACAATGAATATGCGACACCTCCTGTCATTGTTAAAAGAATGCCACATGGAGACATCTGCACTCAATATAAAAGCAACATGTCAAAGCAATTTACTGTCATCATAGACGGTGTCTTACATTTGAGAAATAACCAAAAGCCGTCCAGCTAAAGGAAGATAAATCAGGAGCAATATTAAAAGACCCTCCCGTTGGAAATGTACAGCAGATGTTGGAGCTGGCAACAAGTTGTTCAACCATCAATGATGCAGGAGGAAAAACTCTGAACTCGACAAGAAGAATCACTTTGTGGCAGTATAAAACTTGGATTGTGGGAGTTTTTTTTTCTTCTTTTAAGTGCAACTGTTACTCTCCTATGTGGCTTTTTGACTGAATGAAGTGAGTGGGGTTGCAGTCTGCTAGATAAACATGACAGATGTTAATCTAAAGAAGAAGAAGAAGAAAAAAAACAGAGGCCTTCTGAAAGGAGAAAGGGGGTAAGTTGGATCAAACGCTGCAGGCAGGTCTGGAAAGTTTTTGCTTTGCATTCCTTCAAACTCAAGATAATGTTGCGAAATAAAAGTGATGAGGTGGAAAATTATTTATCCTATAAAAGCAAAGCACGTTAATGCATCATTTTGATGATGTCAGCACAAGGAAGGGCTTGCTTTTTCTTAAAATGTAGCAAAGGTGAAGTGAAAGTAAGACATCAGGTAAAGTCTACAGCATGCTCACCTCTGGGGAGAAATGTGTGCAAAGAATTAGCAGAATCCAGCCTTTAGGTGGACCTTTAGCCAGAGATGGTTCACCAGACAAAATTGACTTTCTCCCCTCTTCCTGTCTTAATCCCGAGATCTAACTCCTATGGAAAACCTGTGGGGTGAACTAAAGGGAAAAGAATGTCAGACAGGACTCTGGATGATCCAAAGCAGGGGTGTCCAAAGTGTAGTCTGGATGCCATTTGAGGCCCTCAGAAGGATTTTTTTTTTTTGCGGCCTGCGACTACAAATCATGAATCGGTATGAATTTTGCCTGCACTGGAGGCAGGTAGAAACTTGAAAAAAAAAAATAAAATTCTGTCGAAATGTTCAATAAATCCAAGGCTTTCAAATAGATGCATAAAAGTCTCCTTAAAACCTGGCCGAAGAAAGAAAGCCCTTTTAAAAGTAAAGATTATAAAGAGCGACCTACGCCCTTTCATGTTGCTGACAACGCAGTAAAACATGCGAAATTCAATAGTTTTTGCATATTTAGTGAGATCAAAAATGTACATTTTCGTGCACCATGCGTGCTTTTCCCTTGACGATTTTGGCTTGTGTGGCAAAGAGTTTGGACTGAAGAGATTGTGTAAAGGTGAAAGGTCAAAGATCTGTGTCTTATGAAGTGTAATCAAAGGAGACTGGGGCTTTAGAACAGTTTAAAAACAACAGTTTCTTGACATGAAGTATCAGATTTTTGTGTGAAATTACCCAGCTGCAGTAATATATGAATTTATTTTTAAATATTTTATACAACTTTACCAACATCCGTTTTCAATGAGCGGGAAGAACATAATTATAATGCATTTTCTGTCCGTTTTTAGAAGCTAATAAGATTATTTCTGTAATTAATTATCATTATTTGTATTTTATACAGCATGTCGAACAGGTTTATAGAGTACATAAACTGCATAGTCACAAAAAGAACAAAAGAAAAATTCTCAACCCGCAGTTAATAAAGCAAATAGATAGGACGAGTAGTTTAGATTATCAATTAGAATTTTTAAAAGCAATCTTCTAGTCATGCTACAGCAACAGTAAATCGTAATTACGTTTTTGCACCATTACACAGATTGGTAGACAATTTGGGGGTTAAATGGCTTGCCCAGGGCCACATCGACATGCAGCAGGAGGAATCTAGAATCAAATCCACATTTTTTGGATTACAAGACAACTACTCTGCTCACTCAGCAAGAGTCATCCCAATTAGAGAGGATTATGGTGCACTTAGCAACAACTATTTCCAAGTGACCAAATTATTGATCTGGATCAGTGGTCTCAAACTGCTGCACCCCAGGGCCAGAGTCCTGCAACTTTTATATGTGTCCCTTGCCCTACATGGTTGAGTTAAATGGCAAATCTGCCTCACGAGCATGCAGTCCAGCTCTACAGAGCTCTGCTAATGAGCTGATATTGGAGTCAGGTGTGCTGAAGCAGAGAGACATCTGAAAGTTGCAGGCCACCAGCACTTAAGGACTGTAGTGTGAGACCACCAATCTGGATGGCGCAAACAAAACAACTAGGCCAATTGTGTAAGCTGTGACTTGATCAGCACATTATTAATAGTTCAACAAGTTAAGCAAATTACTGTCTTGGGGGAAGTAATGTGGTCTGAATCAAATAAATCTCGGCCACCGCTGGAAAAGTTTGGGGGAAACGAGACACATTAAACTCAACAGAAGTGCCTAACAGTGAAAGTATTTGAATTTTCACACGTACAATCTGGCAAGAACTCAATTTACTGGCACCGACTGGCTGTTTGGCCTTGAGAAAATCCCTTTTGGTAAGGGTAATTAAAACGGTATCCATTAGCTACGGAGCATAGCGGTTGGCATTTGGAGCAATTGAAAAGTGTCATGTGGCGTGATGAAACTTTTTTTCCAGTTCCAGGGCGATGGGCACATCAAAATATGAAGACAGGCGTTTAAAGCGATTCCCATATTGTGTCATGGGTTAGGACAGCTAACAGGTTGAGGTTTAAGGAAATTATGAGCTTAAAGAACTTGGAAAACCAGGGTTGTCCATCAACAGATTTTTATCATTGATGGTATGGCTTTGTTTCCCAGGGTGACATTACCAGTTTTCATGGGGTCAAACTGAGAGAGAATGATTTTGCAAGCTTGAGGCATCTTTCTCATACAAGCGAAATATTTTTTCTTCTAAGTAAAAAACTCATTCTTACCATAAATGTGTTGTCAGAACGATTCACCATCCAATCCAAGTGGCATGTAGTTTTTGAAAATTTCTTTAAGTATTTTAAAATTTAAATGACTTCATAATTATCTCCATATTCCCAGCCATGGATTTCGGTGGCAGATCACAGTTTTATGGGTGATTCAAAGAATTTCTAAAAGTAGAAAGTGAGGCAGACGTTTTAGTTGTCAGACTGCAGAAATGGCTCCCCGTTTTTTGTCCCTATCTACTTTTAAAACTAGGTCTAAAGCTTTCCTGATGAAGGTTATGATTAGAATGGCTTAACTTAGTGGTTCTCAATTATTTCATGTCAGGTATTTTTGACATACTGTTAAAAATCTTACAATATGTATTCATCCGTACCACCGGCAGCACCTTTCTACCGCCTGGTTTTAAAAGCTGATTGATACAATGAGCTGCAAAATCTTAAATTTTAGGTTGTTACAGCTCCTATTATTGTTGGTCATTTTGTTGCTGATTCTTTTGTCTACCAAAATATTGCAAGATAAAGGTTTAAAAAGTGGTGGGGAGTTGGGGACACGCTTTAGTTTTTGTGTTGTTAGCCACACAGAAGAACAGCCGCTGGTCATTCTGTAAAACAATAAAGGGGTAACTGAAGAGCTCCTTTCTTTCTGACTTCAGGATAACAGTCGTAAGCATGTCAAACATTAAACACTCATCTTTATATCCCGGGTTCCAAATAAAAGTATGCATTTATTTCACCAGAGGATTTCATATGCCTGCAACAACTGAATAGCACTTTATGAGGCAGGGTTCATTTGTAGAAGATATATCGAGGTTGCTTTAACGTCTCAAGATTATCGCACCACGAGATCTTATGTGGTAAAAGGGGATCTGAGTTTTACTTCTGACCTCTCCTGGTCCTCATTTTCTCTACCAGACTTTCAGGCTCAGTACTGTACGCAGGAAACCAATTTTCATTGCCAAAATAATACGATAATGATGTCTAGAACTTGGACACCAAAGCGAGAGTTAAGGTCACAGAGAGGCATTTCAGTAGATGGACGTGGCCTTAACTTATGGTGTGGTTTTATTTTTTTTTTGTTTAGTTTTTTTTTATTTTTTTCTTGTGCAGTCAATCATTCTAAAAAAAAAATACTGATATGATAAAGATGTTGATTATAATCATGATGGGACTGGTAAAGGCACAGAAAATTTGCAGCCACTGAGGAGAAAATTGGAGATAAATCTTACATGTGGTATTTGATTTTGCAGCAAATTGAGCTTGTAATGGATCACTCTGCAGTTCCCTCACTGGGCATTTAAGCTGTCCACAATGAATCTGACTCCAGAGCTAGGTTTTCTTTTCCGTTTAGAGACCACCTTGCAAGCCTGACAGCCGATAACATCTGGTATCTGTAATTTAACTTTTGCACTGAATTTGCATTAAAGGAAAAAAAGACAGCTCTTTGCTTTAACCAGTCCCTCCTGTATCCCTGTGTGTGTTTATATTGGCTTCATCTCAACTATGGAGCGCTGAAGGTTAGTTCAACCCAACCGATTCACACTGCGCTCTGCAAAGATCATAAACCTGTCTGTCAAAACCGAGGAAAGAAAAACCGAGAGAGTTTAATTAACTGTTTGCACCTGAAATGTTTGTTACTGGATCAGAGATAAGAAATGGAAATCCTAAATAATCTGCAATTTTCCCTCAAAAAGATTTAAGTCGTGTCTAAACCTCGCAGTTCAATATTTATCAAAGTGAACAACAGAGCCAGGCTACAGTTTTATAATGAGACATTTCTCACATTGCCTGCCAGAGGAATTGCATGACAATTAAAGGTTATTTTTTACCCTCATTCACCACATTTGCTTTATAACAAAGAAGCAATTTGCTGCTTCTTATGCAATATGTCTATTATTATCTTTGTTCTTAATAGTTCAACAGATTTATTGTCTTTGAATTAGATCAGTGGGTTACGACCTTTTTCTCTGTGCTAGTTGGACTCCAAAATAGCAAAACAACAGAAGCACTTGTTCTTTATTCTCCTCTGGGACTTGGTAACAATTTGTATTTTCCTGTAATTCTCGTTCATTCGGGGAAAAAAAAACAAAAAAAACACGAAAGACATAAAAGTAAGACAGATGCTGAATATGTCCGCAGTTGTAACTTTTGGAAACAAAACTGTCACAGACTGCATGAAGTGAGTGATTGTAAGTTGTGAAAACTTTGTTGTAAAATAGCGCTGGCAGATGCTTAGCGTCGTATTCTGCTCCGTTCGTATTGCTCATATCACGCGGCCGTCTGCTTTATCCAAATAAAAATTGCTCTCCAATTTGGTTCTTAAGTACTGGATGCCATTCGGAGCAGCTGCTGCCGGATGTTCTAAATTCTTTTTGGAGAGAGTTTGATTCTTCATTATCACTCCATATAGAAAACAGGGAGGTTTATTTTAAACAAGCAAGAGTTGCATTGTTTTCCAAGCCCTAGATACATTTAGTCCAAGGTCCAAGAAACAAAATGTGAACCTGAAGTGCTCTAAGTTGCGTTAATAAAGCATGCTGTTCACAAATATAATTTATCCCTCTCTTTGTTAGTGCAGATCGACATGATGATGCTGGCTTTTCTAACAGATGAGGCTCATCTGTTCAGGGAGGTTTCTATCCAATGAAATATGATTCATTACTTGAAAACATATTACTGGGCCCGGACTGTGGATTGTTAAAGAAAATTGATTGTTCTTTTTAAAAAAAAATATACCCCACTTATTGGGAACATAGTTTGTCACGATTAAAAGGACATAGGACCAAAACCCAGATGTGCAGGAGGCAGGATATGGATGCAAACTGTGATTTAATATCAAAACCACAGCGAAACATCTCGAAACGAACCCAAACCCAACAAACAAAGGCCGAGCAAACAAGCTGGCGGAACAAATAACCTGATGCCGGGACAGAAGCAGCATGTATACTAGGTAAAAATGGTGGTTGTGTGATTTGCAAATAGAGTTAAACTGTACACAAAGAAGCTCAAGCTGCCAGATTGTCAACATACATTTTCTTGTCTTGCCTTGAATTTTCAGTTGGATTTCTGTCAAGCAGATTACACACTTTGAAGTTTATTTGCTAGAAGACAGAAAGAAGAGCTCACTGTAATTTCTACCAATGGATTGCTCTATGGACCGTAATGGCTAACATAGTGAGAAAACACTCCGCCTTGTTGTGCCGCAGGTTAACTTCCTGAAATTGTGCCAACTGATTCCTGCCCTTGCTACTCCTGCAGAGTTAACGGACCACTTGGCTGCTTTTGTGATTTTAACTCCTTGATTTGATTAATGCTTTAAATCTTGCCTTTTCAAATGAACAGTGAGAACTGTTGCGGTATGACTGTCTCTGTATCACATGGAATATATCTCATATGATAACATCAGTTGTTGGCAAGCGCTGCTGCTTCTCATTTGGTTTTGCCAAACAAACCCAACAAACCACTGAGGCTTTCGCCAAACAACTAGATTTATATTGAAAATAAATTACAAATCTTCACAAGCCAAAACTAATGTCCCATTCTGACCATAATTTGTAAATTGAGCTAATTATGATGCAGTCGAGTCAAGATTTCTCTTAATAGCGCCCATGTTTCTTCTCATGCTCAGTTAATACATTTATAATTCAAACTGGGAGCCAAATATGAAAACAGGTGGTGAGGGAAGAGCAAGCAACACCACCAATAGTCATCGGGAGGCACAAAATATAGGATATGACATTAAAAAATATATAATAAAACAAACCATGGGAAACTATTGACTATTCTTTTTCTACTCGTAGCACGCAAACTGAAGAAGATTGGACAACAGAAGAACCCAGAAGAAGAACATCCTGGACAGGAAGCGCCAGAAGTACCCCACAACATGTCTCCTAAGTCAGGTCCAAGCTTGAACTCCCAGATGGTCTTCCTGAACATCCTTGAGTCCATCGAGCCTGAGGTGGTGAATGCTGGACACGACTGTGGCCAACCAGACTCAGCTGCTGGCCTGCTCACCAGCCTAAATGAGCTGGGAGAGAGACAACTGGTCAAAGTGGTCAAATGGGCCAAAGGCTTACCAGGTAGGACCCCAGAACAAACACACACATCACAAATTGGTTAGAATCATTGAAACAGGACTAAGAGCGCATTCACATCAACCCCGTTTAGCTCGGTTTAATCAAACTCTGTTTTGTCTGTCTACAAAGTCTGGTTCATTTTGGGCCGCAAATTCTAGTGCGGCCCAAAAAAAATAAAAAATAAAAAATGCAAACTCTGGTCCACCTAAAAACCTGGGCCTCATTCAACTGAAGTGAACTCTGAATGCAAGTGGACTGGAAACCGCTCCAAAAGCAGGAAGCAGACTATGGTATGTGCAAGTCGAGCTCTGCAGGGAAAATGGGTTGTGGTCTTTCAGCAGGGACAAAAGAGAAACCCTACAACTGCTCAAATCCGACACTACTCCATTTGGATTTACATTTTGTGAAGGAGGAAGTTGCTCTGGTCTTCGGAGGTTTTTGCATCATTTCCTTCTGTAGTTCTTTGCGCAGCGCCACCACAGGCGAAGAGGTGAACAGGTTTTTTAAATTTGTTTAGATTGAGACGGTGCAGAGTGGAAGTGAACCCCGCCATCTGATCTGAAAATATAAAAAATGTTGCAACTTTCCTCCCAATCTAACAAAGTCTACCTGACTATCAGGTGTGAAAACACCCCAAGAATGCTTCATGATCTGTGGAACCTTAAAAACCATTTAAATTTACTTTGACCATGGCAAATTTGGAAGAGGTTAAATGACACAAACCACAGTTTCTATCTACAGGTTTATGCAGAATATAAAACACCTATGAAAATATTAAAACTCAATCTTAGAAAACTAAGAGCCAGAAATCAACACACAGCCAAGACAAAATAACAGTTCAAACAGATTTATTCGAGCAGTTTATTTAGTGCTGCTTAGATCTGTTTACGCTGGATGGTCTGGAAAACGGAAACAGAGTTGAGTGATGTGATTGGAAGAGTACCAGGAAGCAAACAAAAAAAAAATAGATTTACCAGCAGTTTGGGATCCACAACCTCCAGAAATCCAGCTTCTGCAGGACTGGCAGATTTGTGAGTGGTTTGGCCTTGTGAGCCTCCGAGATGTTTGCTGGAAACGCAGAGGATATAGCACCACAATTTAAAAAAGATGTCATGCATAAACTGTCTGGAGGTTCTCAGACGAACGGGGGGAAACAATACAGAATATGATTGGCTTGAAGCAGGGTCATGGTCAGGTCAGACAGCTACAGAGGTTTAAAAAAAAACTTCACTCACAAACTTGTACTGACTAGACAAACACACAGGCATGTTATTGATCTTATAAACTTGACCAAAGTTCATGAAATAAAACTAAAAGGCTGCAAAAAAGGATCAGACAATCTCACAGCAAGTTGATGAAGAACAGGTGTTTAAATACGGAGCAGCACAGGTGATGACAATGAGCAATCAGCAGGAGTGGGAAGGAGAGTAAGTAGTAAGCAGCATGGATCATGGCAGAAAACAGAGCAAGTGCGCCAAAAACATAAAATCACACAGTGTAAAGGTATCAAGAGGCTGCTGCACTCATAGATTCCAGGAAATAGGGTTTTTTTTCCCCTGCTGCTTTTCTGGCTATTTTAGCACATCACTACTGCAATCGGATCTCATCGGCACTGGGAGGCTTTTCTCACCATGTCCAGTCTTTCCTTATATATTTGAGTTGGGCTCTGCACCTCTACAATCAGTTGCAGCTGTGAGAAAACCTTAACAATATTTTTCATCATTAATCAGCAGTATGATGGCGTCCAGATAAAAGGTTTTCAATACAAAGAGCGATCCTCTGCAGAGTACACCGTCATGTGTGCAAAAACGTTACCCTGGGCAGAGAGGCAGGGGCATTATATACAGCATTCGCTGCTGGTCTTGTGCGCTCCCAGTGATCAATGCGAACTAAATACGCCGAGGTTGCAGATCCTGAAATAAGTTTTCATGAGTCATGATGCAATTAGTGTAAAATTACTCTTGGACTTCCCCCCCCCCCTTCTCCTCCTTCTCTTCATTCCTCTTCACTAATTATACTGATAAGACTTCTCTCTGGCAGTGTGACCGATACAGTTTGCATTAAAACTTCAACCTGGAACAACCCACAAGTACCTGCACCCTTGCACACCTTGGTGACGTGTGCGCTTCTCCCCCATGTGTCACATGCGTCGAACTTCAGTCCTCAAAGGCTGCTGTCTTGACATTTTTAGATCCGTCTTTGCTGCAAAACACCTAAGTCAAATAATGAGGTCAATATAAGAGCTCAGAGGAACTTGGCCTGGTCCCAGTACTCACACTGCACCCTATTGCTCTCTATGAAGTGCGTCCTCCCTCCAAGTGTACACAAGGGTTCGAGAGCTCAGATTACAAGCGTGCAAAAATTGTCAAATTGGGACAGTAGGGTTACGTCATCAACTTGCGCCTCTGCATCTTAACTGCGATATTCAAAATGGCAGGTGTCGTCGCCAATTTGGCATTTGTACTGCTAAAAATGATGCAAGTTAGATTTTAAAAGTACAGTATATGTATTTTTGCTTAAGAGCCAGGAAATATTTGGCTGTTCAAATGTATTGAATATGGAGTAAAATTCAAAAGCATTCACACAGCAGAGTCAAATGAAAATTATTTCAAAATGAAAACTGACAAACGCAGCTTGTTTGGTGAACATTGCCATAAAACGAATCTTTGAGGGACACGAGGGTGGAAGTATTGGGACGGGCCCCTCGACTGCTTTCTGAGGAGCCATTTGTGCCATTCAAGTGTGATGAGCCAGTGGCTCATCTCAAGGATGCAGGACGGCGTCTTCGAAGCCCATGTCTTCTAGCGTCTTTATTCCACTGAAAACCCAGACCCAGTAATTGACCTTTGTCTTCCTCCTTCTCTTTGTCCTCTTCCCTCCTGCTACATATATTCCCAAACCTTCTCATTGATAGCACAAAAACCCATTTTGTATTCAAACTGGAACCTGAAAAACTCACAACTACCTGCTGTTTAACAGGCTTTGCACAATTTAGTGCTGCGCACTCAGCCAATACCATTCTCTATTTGCTCGGTGACTGATCATGGTCCAATGTTTAGTAGCATTATGTTGTGGATTTGTTTTTTTTTTGTTGTTGTTGTTGTTTTTTTTTCCTACTGCTGCTGCGTGAGATCCTTGTGGTTGCAGCCAAAGCAGTGACTAAGCACAATACTCTAAGCATTGTGCTTTGAGCATTGTGGTGCCCCATGCAAAGCATGCATGGGGCACCACAGATTTGCTGCCACAATGCTCCACCATGGAGCATACAGGATCCGTACATCCTGCCGCCACAATAATAAACTGCAATGACCGCCTTACAGAAGTTTTGTGCATGCTTTAGACAGTAGGGAAACCCTTTTCGTTGTGCAGACATACACTGGTAACAGGGAACATACTGAGCTCTCGGTGCCACAAAAACCACCTCTCTAGGTCCTTGTAAAAACCAAACCACCAAACTAAAATATCATGTAGTTTTGCCATTTATTTAATAGCGCAACATGTGAAACATTTGTGCTGAAATGTGTAAACGCAACAACAGCCTTATAGATTCTACTCGCTTGTGTATTTTACAGGAAGCCAAATGTTTGCAGCAATGTGTAGTTCAGGAATAATCACCATTTTTATTACTTTTAACGATGTTTTTTGTTTTGTTCCCATGTTTCCTATTTACCTCCTTCTGGAACAACGATCTTACATTTTACAGCGTTTTCTCCTCTGTGTGGCATGTTTATGTTTTTAATTGCATGCCCTACCCAGTAAACCCCACAGGGTGCCAACTAAATGAGTTATGTTAAAGCTAGCTTACTATTGTGGTGAAACTGGCTCATGCAATCCATATTCAACATATTATTTATTGTTATGTTTTGCTACAAACTGTGAATTTATCATATCATGCCAGCAACAGTGAGAATGAACAGTTTTTCAGCTAAGAGTAACTCAGTAACACTTTAACTAACATTTGTTGAAGGTATTGTATTAATGTAGTATTGGATTATGAACAGTGTTAACAGAATTTCTGCCTGATTTGGATCAGATATAATCATCAGTGAATGCCGGACAGCAGACAAAGTTCAGTTAAAGTTTGTCAAATACATATTGACAGAATTTACACTGAGAAACCGAGAAGTTGCCGTATGTCACTTATTGATGAAATTGATTAATTTTTGCTTTCCACCAGGCTCTATGTCTTTGTGCCGGGCATCTGCTAGCATGCAGACGTCGGGTGAGGAGTGTTCGTCACAGAACTCTGCTGCTTTGTTAGGTTGCAGTCATAGTCACGAGGTCAAATGGAGAGAATCAAATCAAAGCATTAAGACGAACAAGCCCTAACTACTGGACCGATCCGCAGAGCGGGGTGACACAGGCCACCTTTGTCAGTGCTTGACCTGCCATGACATGAAAGTTGTTGACCTTGTGGGAGTATTGCTTACATTTTATCAAATTGCGACCACTAACATTAATGTATTCTATCAAATTTTTATGTGATAGACCCACATAAAGTGGTACATAGGTGGGAAGTGGCAGAAAAATTGCTTTCAGAAGCCTATACAAATAAAAATTTGTATTCCATGCATGCTTTCAACCTCCCTTTGTCAACAGAGCGTTTTATTTAGACTTATCAGAAGGCTGGAAAATAAATCCATATTTATCCCCTACTTTCTGCTAGTCTAACACATAAAATCCCAATAAAATAAACGAAAATGTGTTTTTAAAACATGCCCACATGAGAAAAATTTAAAGAAGCATGAATACTTTTTGCAAAGCACTGTAACAATGACCTGTGTGAGCCTCCGGAGTGGTGGGTGGGTGATTCTTGGCCAGACGTGTAGTTGCTCCTTTGAGTTTACAAGTATTATAAAGATTTCCTTAGCCTCTCAGTATCCTGTGAGATGAAGCTGGTATGTGAGGGCTTCCAATTTTTCTTTTTTTTCCCTCCTTTTTCCTTCCTTTTCCCCCACTCTCCTCCTTTTCTTCTCCCAGTCTTGTGTTCTTCCAAAACCGTCTCCATTTGTTGGAGGCAATAGGCGAGCAGTCCAAGCAAACTTGCCCAGATTTCATAGCTAATTTATGCAGAAAAGAAGACGTGACACTAACGTACTAAAATCTGAGACAAATGATGGTAACATTTTCATCAGCCAAAGTAGTAAGATGCCATGCAACCTGTTGGTGCCAAGAGATACAAATGAAGTAGTTTAAATCTTACAGCCTTAAAATTCAACCCCGGAGGAGTTTTTTTCTTTTTCCCCTCTATTTTTGCAGTGTTTAGGAAATTAATAAGTTGTTAAGTAATCAGTTAAAATAGTCTTAAAGGTGTAACTGGGTTTGAATTTATTTGACAGGTAGATGACATAAGAATAAGATTTAAAGCTGCAGTTTGTAACTTTTATTATTTTTTTTTTTTTTTACATATTTGTTGAAACTGTTACTGTCTTAACAGTATGTTAAGAAAAACATCTGTGAAAAAATGTAGCTCCTCTGCTTTTTGCCAGTACTCCCAGGGCTAACTAGAAATAACCAATTAGACCAAAGAACCAATTAGATCTTGGCGTTGTCAATCACAATCTGGTGTGCTGCTACTCGTCTCCATTAGTACTTCCCGCTTTGAGCTCTGTTATGCTGCAGCTAACATAGCCTGTCTGGAATGCTAGCCTAGTTAGCATGACCACCGATGATGGTGGATAAACAGTTTAGGATAAGTTTTTTTCTCCGGCATCAGCACATTTAGCAGCAAATACATGAGGATAATTGACAGTGCTAAGACCCTCCTCCTGGCTCCGATTGGTTGTTTTTGGTCGGGAGCACTGCTTTTCTTCAAACGCCAACAATAACTCGGGGAGGAGGTGGAAGAGGTGTATCTTTTTACAGATCATCCGTCTCATAAACTGTAATATAAACTGTAACAACATAGTGACATTTTTAACAAATGGTTAAAAATATTCTGTATAAAAGTTACATATTACATCTTTAACAATATTTTATTGAAACCAATTATGATTTACAATTTTTCTCCAATATTCGGTGTGTTGACTACGAATGGATTGCAATAATTTGAGCAGTGTTCTTCTAATGATCAGGAACAATTACGATTTGTAATATTCGTCTTTAGGTTTCAGAAATCTCCATGTGGACGACCAGATGACTGTCATCCAGCAGTCATGGATGGGGGTGATGGTGTTCGCCCTGGTATGGAGGTCCTACAAGAACGTCAACGGCAGAATGCTTTACTTTGCTCCTGACCTCGTCTTTAACGAGTACGTATCACTCTGAACATCTCAATTCTTCCCTCGGAAAGGTTCGTTGTGTTTAGTGATCGCTTGCATTGGTCGAGCTGTTATTCTCATCCTCCCTGATCTCTTTCTGTAAATTGATTTTTCTGCTCGCATACAAACACAAAGACTTCCAGGTGTTGACAGCGTAAAGCAGGAGGGTTTTTTTTTTTTTTTCTCTTACAATCATGTGGAACCAATTTGCCTTTTCATTGTGTTCTTTTGTTGCTGAGAAATTAAAGTCAGGAACATTTTTCAGTAGTAAGACTCATGGCTTTGTGCTGAATCAGATTGAACTATCTCAAGACAAAAGTGTTTGAGGTGAGTTGCTCCATTATAGCACACAACTGGAAGTATGGTCATTAATTGAACTGTAAATTCACATTGCCTTGCAAAAGTAGTCATAATTGTACTTTTCAACATTTACTCACATTCTGAACACAACTTCAGTGTATTTTAGAGGGACTTTTGCAATAGACTAACACAAAGTAACGCATAGTAGTGAACTGGAAAAAATATAACACATGGTTTTCACATTTTTGTACTAATAAAATCTGAAAATATGTGTTTTTCTTCTTGCTGAAATTTCAACTGAATATCTTCTGGGGTTTTTTTGGTTTTTTTAGTACTTTTGCACATCCGACAAATGAAATTATTACAAAATAGCTTGCAAAATAGATGGCATCAGGATTATATTAAAAACTGTCATGGGGGTTCTTGGGAAGCCAATGTGCAGACAAACTTTGAAGTGTGGCATTAGGATGATTTATTTTATAAAAACATAACTTTTTGTAAAAAAAAACAAAATGGGGAAAAAATATGAAAATCCAAATAGTCAAGAAGTGCAACACTATAAAAACAAACATAACGAACATAAAAACACAAAAGAATGAACACTAATAGCACAAATGGAACAAATGAGAATGGATAATAAAAATAAAACCAAAACACTGATACAAGAATAGTCCAAAGAGAAACAAATGAATAATAAACTAAAGAATAAACTATGAAACTACACATGAACCAGGATGACGAAACCCGATGATCAAAGAGTAAAAAAAAAACAAAAAAAAGCTTGCAGAATATGAAACAACTTAAACTAGAACAAACTTACACCAACAGGAACAACCTAGAGAAGTTATTCAGGAAGGTTGACACCACAATAATTTGTAAAAACAGACTTATCAGAAAGAAGGAATAATGCAAAACTACACACCTAAAATAACTCGGAACAAAAACCAAAACCCAAACATACAAAAATCATAACATCTTTAAGCAGCATTTTGAGCAGCATTTTGAGTGTCGCCACAGATTCTCACAGTGGGGATGCTACATCAGAAATTTGTGAAATGTTGAAATGTCCATTCATGTTCATTTTGTAAAATCCTCACTACTGATTAGTACATTTGTAGTCTATGCTGAAATATAAGGTGTCTATAACAAAATGGAAAAAAGAAGATCGAGGAATATTTTGCTTTCTAAGAAACTGATAATACGTTTTACACTGTACAACCACAAATGTTTCTTATTAACTGTATTCTAGCATGATAGCTTCAAAATGCCTCAACATGTCCTACTGACGCTATTCAATCAGCCAAACAGCAGGAAATGTGAGAATTTATTAGGATCTTCAGTGCAAAATATAGTTTTACATTTATTACAATTTACATAACAAAAGACAAAGCATTGGCCGTTATTATTTTACGCTGCACTAAATCCAAACCTAAACAGCGAATAATAGATTAAAATGTTCATTAGCGTGTTAAACAGTTGGCTATTGGTCTGGACCTTAATGAGCTGTCATTGACAAACTGTGACAAACCTTAATGAACCCAGAGGGCACTGCACACGGGTCCAGAAATCCTCTCTCAGTATGTGAGACTGATAAGGTCACGGTTACTAACAGCCTCAGCTGCTTAAGGTGATTCAACAAGCTTTTCAATTAAGAGTTGTTGTTTTTTTTTTCAGTGCTTCTGCATTTCAGCTCAGGTTCTGCTAATATTTAAATGCAAGGTGCCAGATTGTTTATGAATAAGACTCTGTAACATCTGAAACATAACAGGAAACAGAAGTTTCTGAGTTGGATTACAATCTGCCGTAGTTTGAGATGAGCACTCTTAAAAAAGTGCAAAAAATAGAAAAATAGGATTGTGATGAATTTGTTCACTTCAGTTCAATTGAAAACATCTTCTGATTTAGTAGCAACATTCAGTCCCAGCTAAGATGAAATATAGTTAATCTGGTGAACCACAAATAATGTTCAACTATATGGAATCTTCTTCACATTTGCTTATTTACCTCTTTTAGTTTTTTTTCAGATGGATTATAAAGAGATCAGGAGAAAAGTACCCACATCAGTTTTTCATATCAGTTGACAAAGTTGCAGGGCTATAACTTTGACCCATTTTCTTTCAAAACAAGAACAAAGAAACCATCCAGGTCTGGCTAAAGCTTTTCTGACAAATAAATTCTGGTTTTTAAGAACCCTGTGCTTCGAGTCTTAAAAACAAAACTGAAAATTACCAAAATAGCATCACACCTACCATGAAACACGACAGTGGCGGCATCTTTATGTTGGTTACTTTTTCTTCAAAATGGAAATTTTTTTGATCAACGGTTCAGTTTCAAATGCGTCGACTCAAAACCTTTAGTTGTTTGTTAAATAACTAAAGATGAAGAGAGATTTTTTTTTTTTTTAAAGTATCTGTCAAAATTACATAAGAATGAATTCATAAGAGGAAAATTAAAGTTAGTGATCTTTTGTACCAAAGACGACTTATTACTGAACTATGATCCCAAGGTGCTTCAGATGTTAGTTTTTAAATAAATTTTTACCTTTTAACATTTTTGTTGTAGTATTTTTTAGTAGGAAGGATTTATGGATATTTTATTTATAAATGATGACCCAACCGGCTGCGTTTGGGTCATCATTTATAAATGCGAGATGTTTGTTTTGTTTTTATTATTATTATTATTATTATTATTATTGAATTTATTTAGTAGGGAAAGTGCACATTAATAACTGTAAATGCGCCAGAATTTGTCAAAAGGTTATTTGTCGTCTGTAGTCTCTGGACACTAAGTCATTGCTCTTCAAATATAACAGCCTTCCAAACGTAGCAGTTTTTTATCATTTAAATTTCAGACATAAATATATTTCAGTGAGTGTTGTGATTCTGTGTGTAGAAACACTGAAGTGTTGACACTTCTGTCCAACCTCTAATCGGTGGTTTGTAAGCTGCTCGTCAACTTTAGTTTGACTCAGCAATTCTAAACAGGAACAATCTGAAATCTATCATTTATAAATAAGAGTGAACACTGTTTATAAACACCATTTGCAGATTCATCTGGAACAAAAATTGTGAATGCAACGCGGCGGGATGTAGCTGCTGGAAAAAAAAAAAAAAAAAAGTCAGTGGTGGAAATGAAAAAAGCTGATGAGGGCCAGATCAACCTGGATAAAAAACACCATTTTTTTTTTTTTTTTTTTTTTACACATTGTTTATAACACCGAAGCCTTTTCAGTGGGAGGTTTCCCCTCAGATATCTGGCTTTTCAGACAGAGTTGAAGAGTTTTTAGTCTGAACCAGATGTTCCTATTCTAATCTAAACACACACTTACTGTACAGTATGTGGTTCCACTTTAAACTTCAGTCACTCCGCTTTAATCCAGGAATTTCATAGCCTGGTTTGTTTATTTATGGTCACCATTAAAAAAGACTAATGTGAAAAATTATAGCTGTAATATAATAAAAATGGTTCAACAGGTTTTGCTTTTATGCTCACTAAATAAAATAAATACAACAGAAGTAGGCCCCTGCAAAGATGGAATAAAACTCAGTGTGTTAAACAGTCCAGTATTTTCATTTTATTGCACTTGCTGAGTCTTTTGTGGCTTTGATGCAAACTTGCTGGCTGCACGGGTCTGCTCTGTAACACTGTAACATTAGGACTTTACACCCACCTGCATAATACTGACGTTTTCCTTTTTCGCGTTTTGTCACATTGCAACCACTTACTTGGATTGTATCAGACAGACTGAGAAAATTGATAATTTGCGTGAAGCGGAAGGACAACAGATACGTGGTCGTAATTTTATGGGACTGCACAGGAAGTGGTGAGCTTGTATGTTCATATGCCGACATACAATCTCACTGAAGTTTGAGGTTGTGAGATCACAAAATGCGAAACAGTGTTGTAAAGGTGTGAATACTATCGCCCGTGACTCTATATTGGTTTTCGGAGCAATGGAGAACATTTATCTTTCTTTCTTTCTTTTTTTTTTCAGCTGGAGTTTCTCTGGTGACATTTCTATTCCAATTAATAAACTCAAACTCATTTCACTTTTATCGGCACAGTTGAGAAGTGTGAATGAAGTTTGTAATAAAGGCAGAATGATTTCATTTCAGCAAAGCTAACAAACTTTAATGGCGCTGTCTTTTATTCATTTTGTTCGAGGTGAACACTGAAAATTCAGTCATTTCTCTTTGACTTGAAGCCAAAGGCGGGTGATGGGATGGTGTCGCTGTACGCTGCGTGTTTTTAACATTTTGCCCCAGATGTTAAGGATTACAGTGCAGGAAGCCTTTTCTGTAAATGTGATTCAGAATCCCTGATGGGTATGGATGTAACCTCTGACACTCTTTCCTGTCAGCAGTTATACATCGTGGAGAAAATGTCCTCACCTCTGGGAAATTGAGTCATTTCCATTAGTTCACACCTCTCATTCTGACCTCTTTGCTTCTGCAGACATCGGATGCAGATCTCCACCATGTATGAGCACTGCATGCGGATGAGACATCTGTCCCAGGAGTTTGTGCTGCTGCAGATAACCCAGGAGGAGTTCCTCTGCATGAAGGCCTTGCTGCTCTTCAGCATCAGTAAGTACTGTAGTGCTCTGGAATAGCATTTACAGATGTTTGATTATTAAACACACATAATCCAATTACATTTTTCAAAAGAACCCAGGTGTAGGCCTGTTGTCTTAATTTAATGTTCCTGATTCAGCTATAAGATAGAAATTTGGCGACAAAGACATCCCTGAGAGAGTGCAAAGACTAAGACTGTGTTTGCACGAGACCGCTGACTGGAAACCGCTGGTATTTTCGAACACTGATTGGGGAAAAGTTCCACGTTTAGACGGCACCGCCAAGACACATTGAATCAGCTGTAGTTGTCATGCCAGGCCACTATGTGGCACTGTGACTTTATTATGTCATCGAACGTGCTTTCGACCCAGAGCTTCCGCCTCACTAGTTTCCACTTCATTTAGAAAACAGTAACTCATCTCCCATGAACGCAGTGCTCATGTATTTCTTATCAGAAATTGTGCTAAGCTGAGCAGGCTAAGTTAGCACAACGCAGCTATCCGTTATTGTTTTTGCTGTTTGTGTTGTTGCGTAGAATAAAGTGGCATCATGTACACAAGAGGCTGGATTGCAACACGACACAGTTCCACTGTATAGCAGCTCTGTGGAAATGGGGCCTGAAACCACTGATAACCATATACAACACAAAAATCATCTCACATTTACCAAAATAAATCCCCAGCAATTCTTAAGACTTTGTGGAAAATATTCTGTAGACCAACAAGACAAAAGTAGAACTTTTTGGAAGGTGTTTGTCTAATTACATTTGTCATAAATCTAACGTTACATTTTTTTATGTCATGCTGACAATCAAACATGGCGGCTGTAATTTTATGGTCTTTCGTTGGTTTGCAACTTCAGGGTCTGGATTGCTTGTCTTAACCGATGGAAGCAGAAGTTCTGCTATCTGCCACAGAATCCTGAAGAAGAATCTTCGTTTGTGACCTTAAACCCCAGCACACAATAATCTGAAGCACACCAGCTCACCAAGTTTACCTCTCAATGACTTAACCAAAGTCCCAACTTAAATCCCTTTGAGATGTTCTGGTATAAACCCCAAACAAGCTGCTAATGCTGGAACAACCTCCTATGTGTTGGAGTTAAAATGAATTGGCAAAGAAGAGTTGAACAAAAATTACCCCAAGGTGACGCAAAAGACTCATTGAGAGTTACAACTAAAGCTTGACGGCAGTTGTTGGCTCTAAACATGGCACAACTAGTTCTTAAAGGGGACCGATTTTGCAAAATTCATATTTTGCACAACTTTATTCTTCAATTTGGGCCTGAGCTGTTCCAAAAGTGGGCCGAACACTTAACAAAACCACCCAGCCATTTTTTGGTAATAAACTAATTTTTTTTGGTGTCTTGAAAATGAGCCTGTTCCAAAAACTACCCGAATATTAAGTCACAATGGACCAGCGCTTTGTCATCACCTAGCAACTCTAGTCGAGCCCAGCAACTCACCTTGCAACCCAAGATGAGCTCCAGCACATTTGATCAGCTGGTGCAATGTCTACTGGAAAAATAAAACGTGTTATGTTGTTGACTTATCATCCAGAAACCACTCACTGCATTCTTGTTGGTTGTGCACCAGGCTCTACTAATGCTTTTCAAAGCCGTACAGTTGTATAAATGCGCATATGTTTGCAGCTATTTTCATTTGTGGGTGTAAACATTGAGTTGGGGGCGTGGCCAGCAGTGACTTATTTGAATTTAAAGTGACAGGAGTCCCTAAAACGATTCATTCTGAAAGAAGTTCAAAATAGTGAGAACTGACAGACTAAAATCTCATCATTTAAGAATAACTGTGCAAAAAATTTAAAATAATGAACATTTTTTGTATAGCAATAGACCTAGACTTAGACCTGACTTATTTTGTTCACCTTTAAGGTTAGAGACAATTGTTTTCTTACATAGGGTCTTAGTGGTTTGGATTTCTTGTCCCATACACAATAAAATCATCATTTGAGAGCTTTATTTGGCACTAATCGAGGTCCTTGTGTGATATTGAAACGTGTTTGTTGATATGAAACATTAAAGTGTGACAAAAAAAATAAAATAAAATAAAATAAAAAAGCAAGCAGACATGCAGCTGTTGGTCTGGTTTTGGTTTTACAGTTCCGGTGGAGGGCTTGAAAAGTCAGAAATACTTTGACGAATTGCGGCTCACCTACATCAAAGAACTGGATCGTCTCATCAATTACCAGATGACCACAAACTGTCCTCAGAGGTTCTACCAGCTGACGCGACTCCTGGACTCTCTCCAGATGGTGAGACAAAAGTGCTTGAAAAATGAAAAATAAATAAATAAATGAAATAGAGGGAGTTGTGGTGAAAGGGTGGCAAAAACAAGGGGGAGAGAGAGCTGTGGCTGAATAACATTAAAAGTTTTTATGGCAGCAGACGCAGAGGAATCACATGAAAAACGTGAACAAAGCAGGATCTGTTAACCTGAAATGACTCATCTCCACACGTAGGAAATTTCATCGACATCACGTAACCGATTGCCTGTTCTCTTTCGTTTCAGACTGTAAAGAAGCTCCATCAGTTCACCTTTGACCTGTTTGTTCAGGCCCAGTCGCTTCACACGAAGGTCAGCTTCCCCGAGATGATCGGGGAGATCATCTCGGTGCACGTTCCAAAGATCCTCGCAGGTTTGGCCAAGCCAATCTTGTTCCACAAGTAGGAGGATGAGTTGTTTTTTTTTGTTGTTGTTGTTTTGTTTTTTCATTAAAAATGAATTAAGTGCTGCCTTCATGAACTTTAACAAAGGCTGTGAACTGTTTCCCCACATCGTCTGTCTGATTGCTTTCAGGCGTGTCCTGTTAACACTGTTTTATTGCTCAAGTTTCTTTCTTTTTTTTTTTTTTTTTTTTTTTTTTTTTTTTTTTTTTTTTTTTTTACACCTTTTATATATAGTTAAGATTTTTTATTCAGAACTGGTCAGGCTTTTATCTTAAGAGCTGCAAGGCCTCATCTGCTGACAGCTCAGCAGTTTCTGGATGGAGAGTGTGTCTTCTACAGATGGAGAAAGGTTGCTTGGTTTTAAATGAAGATTATTCATAAGGTGTTCATTAAATAACACCTTATGAATAAGGTAACACAGTTATTTAATTGTGATCATGAGCTTGAGTCTAATCCTATAATTCAAGAAAAAAACTGTTGGTTTATGATTTGCAAAACCATCAGTCCCATGTAAAGATGTGCAAAAAAACCGCAAAATCAAAGTTTCGTTACAGCATCATAATCTCACAGGAAAAACCAAACTTTTAATTTAAGTAAATGTGTGCAGTGGGAACTAAAATACCACAATCATTGGTAAAATTGCTGATTGTCCCGTATACGACCTCCTCTTGCTAATAGAAGAGTCATTCTGGTGGTTGTTTTTAACGTTAGCGATCATTATTAATAAGCCACGTAAATAATAGCATAACGGGAATACGAACTCCTTCACCGATGTTTTGCTTTTTGTCCATGTGTACGAAGGTTTCACCTCAGCAAGGACATTAAAACTACACCGTTGTTTAGGGTTTTTCATCAATTGACGTAAATTATCTGAAATCACTCATGGCAACAACTGTTATTGAAGATTGAAAAAAAAAAAAAAACTCGTTTTTCATGTTTTTGACTTGTGTGTGTTTTTTTTTTTTTTTTTTTTTTGGTTTGTTTGTTTCCCAGCCTCTTAAGTAGTGTTTAACTTAATTACAAAAACATGTATGACATCCTGTGGAAACAAAAAACTGTTAAAAAAAAAAAACATGTTGGATGAGTTAGAATTTTCAAAGTAGCATCTTTGTGGTCGGTACTTTTGGGTCTCATTCATCAAAAGCTGGTGCGGATTTGGGTGCAGAAATGATTGAACGACCTTGTGGGATTTGGGAAACTAATTGGCCAATCCCAGCATACCAACAGTCTGGTGTTCATTGTGGATTCATTTATTTATCTCTGAAAGGGCAATATCTTTAACAATCAGAATTTGCAGGAAACGCCCCAATTTATTGACAGCTTCAGTGGCCTCCATCACAGAATTTGCGACGTAAAATGAAAGACATTTCAGATTTTTGTTTCGTTTATTCCTTGTTTTTTTATAAATAGGCAAGTGTGCAGTTTAATCTTTTTTTTTAAATTATCCTTCCCGTACTATTAAACACGACCAATACAACTTTACCTGGCCTTTGACATATGTATGTAGTTAGCCTCTCTCATCTTCAGAGTTATGAAGAAAAATCATTAATTAAATATAAATATATAAGCTGAAATCTTGCACTGTTTAAAAGTAATTATTGCACTACTATGATGTGACGAATCTCTGACGCAGCTGGATTTCTCCGCTGCGCCCAAAAGCACCGCCTTGACAAACCTGCAGACACGATCCGACCTGCAAACCGTTTCTGACAACATGGATGGAGCTTGCAGATGTTTTTTTTTGGGGGGGGGTTTCCGGGCTCCCACTGGCTGCTTTGCTTTCTCTATATGACCAGCCTCATGCCAGACCATGTACCCGAGTTCAGCATTGACGTGTTACATTACAGCACCTGACTCAGCCTTTTGCTACACAGTGGAGGCCTACAAACCAGGAAACAGCACGATTATTGCTGTTTTTCTTGGAGAACTGTTTCCCAGCCCTTTTGGAGTCTGTGAAATTTGCTTTAGGAAATTAATCAGACTTTGAGCTCAGCCTCACCGAGCATCTCTTAAACAAGTTTGCCTTTTCAGACGAGTTATGATGCAACAATTGCCGCAACAAACACTTTGTGCATGCCTGACTGTAAGTAACTTTTTATCTGTAAGCAGTAGATATTTTTAGCAACCGAAATCACAGCCAGAACTTAACAAAAAGAAACAAAAGAACAAAGTAATGAGGGGGTAAACAAAAGAAAGCGATAAGAATTTGCCCAGAATGACGTGCACACCTTTTTTTTTTTTTTGTTACCATCAGTGCTTTAATTAAGAAAATGTAAAAAAAAAAAAAAAATGGGGTGAGCAGCATTTTACTCAGCATGTTGAAAATGTAGCATCCAGAACAGACAAGTGAAGAATCAGGATTGCCAAAGATCTGAAATTTAGGCGTTGATGTCCCAGCTGGAGCAAGAAATCTAAAGCCAAAGCCAAACGAAAGCTGGAAGGTCTCACATGAAGAGCGTGAAAGTCCTTGACTGGCTCTGCTGAACCTCTGGTGATGAAAACCGAGAGACGGAATGAGTGGAATGTCCTCAAGATAAGCCATCCCAAACACAACTTAAAAATGAAATGGTTCACGGAGTCAATCACAATCACAAGGTTTCACATTTTGTTTTATTTAAAAGCAATGTAAACAGTGAATGACAAGGCATTTTGTATATACAACTTGGTCAAGGTGCATCTCAATAGGAATGTGGTTGAAAAATGTATTTATGTCAATAATTCTATTTAGGAGTGATTACCAAACAAATTTTGTATTTTACAGATATATGTATATTTCTGTTAATTCTACTGAATATCTTGTTTTTGCTAAAGGATTCCAAAAATATATATTTCAAAAACATTTGATCGAGACCAATTTAAAAGAAAGAAAAAGTTTTTGATGAGAAACTCTCATGCTGTGGCCATACAGTTAAGCGTGTTAATGGAAGGTTTAGTGGAAGGTAGAACTTAAACGTTTCACTTTTTAGACTGAGTTACTGGAATAAATCATTTTTCAATAATATTCAAATTCATTGATGTGCATCTTGATGTGCAGAACAATGATTAAAACCCAAGATGGGAGAATATATCCAGCTTTACTGCTTTCATTTATCAACCTGCACATGTAACAGGTCATAACTACTCTATTACATAAATTATTTAGCTTATTTTGCAGTTTTAGTGGTCTTCAACAGTGTTCTATTAGTATGTAAATTAAATAATTCACTTTACATTTTCTAAGCTGGTAGTTGCATGCCTTATGTGTTTTTATAAGCGTTAAATGTAACTTTTAGCTTTACAGATGCACGGACATTCATATGGTATCCCTCCAGTAATCTATTTATTGTGCAATTACTGGTTGTGTCATCGTTGTTCTTTGTGCGGGAGATTCAGCAGAAGGGAAAAGAACACGGAAAGGTAGACGGTGACGTCGAGTTTCACCTTTTTTTGTTTTGGATCGCGCTCACTTCAACGTCAAAGTGGACGATGTCTTTCTTTTGTATTCGTCTGTTCGAAACAAAATGTGTTTCATGTCATCAAAATATGACTTAAGGTATTGGCTGGTGAGGAACACATTTTTTCCAACACGTAGCTGTTCGGTAAACATCCGTCGAACGGAGGGATGCCAGAACTGGAGTTAACAGACAAGCGACCGATTATAACGTTTCCTGAATGCACTATATTGTTAGGGTTTTGCAAAAAAAAAAAAAGAAAAAAAATGTCTATCATGATTGTGCTTTTATCCTATTTCAGCTTTGTCATGCATCATACAGGGGGGAAATGAAGGCATTAACTGTGTATTGCACACAAAGGAGAGTCCTGAGGATGCATGTGGAAACTTTTAATACAAACATGGTTTTATCAGTCAGGGGGCGGGGAAGTGTTTGTATTTTTTAATTTCTAAAAGAGAATAGCTGGTAAGTGCCCACTGTACTGCATATTGACAAGGCTCTTTGTACATTCTACAGTAAATGTATATATTGATCACTTTATTGTGTGTTCTGGTGTTCATACACTTTTCAAAGAAATCTCTTGTATGATTTATATCCTTTGTGACCTGTGTTTTTATGCGTGGTTTTTTCTAATATGTAAAGTTACATCACTCTCTGAGGTCAATTAAAAGAAGTCAGACTCTGAAACGTGGACTCTTAGTTTGTTTCAACACTAACAACGATGGGGAACAGAGCGTCTTACAGTCCGACACGCATTTTATTGTGGTTTTATGTGCTAGATAAAAACATAGGTAGGGCAAAACTGATAAGTGGAAAAAACCTGTTTATAAAAACCTGAACAAAGAATAACACAGAAATGTGTTGCACGATTAAACGTTTCATACCAATCAATAAATAGCAATTTACTAGTTTTTTGTTCCAAATGGCAGCGTGATTTTTCCTGTTTCATCCACAGGATTAACTTCACGTCGTTTGTTTTTTTTATTTAGAAAACATGAGTTTGTGGAAAAACTTGAAACTGCTGCTGCGCAAGTTACTCCACAAGTTGTTGCTAGGTAACCAAAGAATGAGGGAGTCAGTTGATGCCACTCATCTTGCGTAGCTTGCCCTGAGAAGTAGACAACAGTCAAGAGATATTTGGTGAACACGGCCCACAGCTTGTCCTTTTTAGTTAGAGGAATCAAAACGATTCCAGAAGAAAGTCCTAAGAAGTCCCATTTGTAGTTTGCATGTAGGAGATGCAAAAAAAAAACATGGAGGAAAGTGTTCTGGTCACATCAGAGAAAATTCAACTTTACATACAAAATGTTGTGTGTAGCAGAAAACTAACACTGCATATAACCCTGAGTGCATCGTGAGACATGGTGGTGGTAGTTTCATGATGTCACAAACTGGTTATGGAGATTATTAACTGTGGAAGAAAACCTGAAAAAGGATGCAAAAGACTTAAGGTTATTTAAAAAAAAAAGTATATGTAAATGTGACAGAATTTGAATTTGACTTTCAGCATTGCAAAAGGTGGTTGTTCTAACAAACACTGTTGAAGTTAAGGGGTGTGAATATATTTTTGGTTAACTAAAAACTTGTTTTTTTTTTGTGGTAATGCAATAATTATTGTGAGCTAGGCATACTTAAAATGTTAGCATTAACCTTTTAAAATGAAGATGCCTCTGTTAGTGTAGGGCAGGGATCCTCAATGAGGTCATCAGCAGGATTCTGAGAATCGGACTGCAAACTCAAAAGATGATTCACTCGTTCGATTGAGGCGTGTTGGACCTGACACACATTTAAACGTTGGAGGACACCGGCCTTTGAGGCTTGGATTTTGAGATCCCCTGATCTCGGTGTTTGTACCAATTCACTCTTTACTGCACATTTAATCACTAGCACAGGCTTGAAAACCTTTGACTGTACCACTACGGGAGCCACCCCTCCACCCAGCTCAGTTCAAGCTGGTGGAGTGAAGAGCAAAGAGCCGAGAGGGGGGAGGGATTTCAGGCCTGCGTTGGCAGTGCCCACTGGAATGTGGAGGAGGAGCGCATGGTAAAACAAATGTGCAGGCAAGCTCTTTGTGCACATATGAGGTGTTGAATTGCTTTGCTTCTGGTTTTCCTTTTAAAATAACGCTTTGAACGGCCAGCCCCTCGTGAGGCCACGTGATCGCAGCTCTGCAGTTCAAAGTTGTGCGGATGTTCACAAACGGATTAACGATTTTTTTTTGTTTTGTTTTATTTCGATTTCCCAACTGATAATCTCATTAAAATTTATTTCCCCTTGCCCTCTAAAGGATAAAGACATCACACTGATGATCCCTTTTTCACTCTGGCGCCACCAAGAGCCATTAAACACACAGTGGACATAAATTCTGCCTCAAAATCGTCATTGCAATGGTGAGCGTGCAAGCATGTTGGCACTGGCATTCACTCTGAACACCACCATCGTAGTTTATAGCCTCAAGAAGGCGCTACTATGGGTTTTTTTTCCCCCCAAACTGAAGCAATAAATTAGCATTGCACAGAGGAAATATTTATTTCTGCATTTTTTTGTGTGAATTAGTTTCTGTATTTGTAAAGACTGAGCAGACAGGAGCCTTTGAAAGGCTCGGCTTTCTCAGAATCAAGATGGTGGGACTAATGCAGTCTGACAATTCGAATCTGTGTGTTGGGCCTGTTTTATTATTAGCAGTAAAACATTAGGATTAAGAACTGGGAGTGACAGAGGTACAAATGGGAGTTCTGGTTAATATGCGAGTCACCAAAAGCATTCGGCGTTGACCACACGGTACCCCTGGAAAACATGCACAAAACCCGTTAAAAATAAATGCATAAATTTTTTGCAGGAGGAAACGTAACATCTGAGGCATTTTGAGTACATTTAAAGAATAAGAACTAAATGTGTTTTAGTTCTGCTGCTGGCATAATTGTCATAGGATTTGTATTTTTTAAATAATGCAATGTAAATAAATGTAATAATGTAAATAAAAATGCCTTAAATTTGTGTGTTACTGTTGTTGCATACATATTTATAGACATAGATTTATAGATACCGCTCTCTCTCTATAGATACAGAGAGGTATGCAACAACACTCACATTAATTTAAGGCAAAAGGCATTTTTATTTACTTTACTATATCTTTTCTCGTAAATGTGGCAGACCTGCAAGCGAATATTCCAGGCTAATTTGAGGCTAGAGCAAAATAACTTTGATTGACTTTGTTAAATGTCTCATTTAAAACGGCACTAAAAATAACACTATTTAAAATAAATAACTCATTTCTTAAACCTCAGTAAATATAAATCTGCCTTCGAGCAAAAGAAAAAAAAAAAATGCTTCCAAGATGGCTTGCACATGTGGGACGTGGGTCTACCACATTATTTAACAGGCCTTTAAAATCTCAAAATGACTTTAACTGAACTGAGCCCTGCAATCCGAAAAGTAAACTAGGGGAGTGAAGAGAAAGGATAAGTGGACCTTTCAGTAAAACATCAGAACAACAGCTCTTCAAAGAAATAAATTGTACTTCTGAGTCTTTCAAATATCTAGTTTATTATTCTTTTTGAAAAATAGACAAAAAAAAAAAAAAAAAAAAAAAAAAAAACATTTCAAATGATCAAAAAACATGTGAAGTGAACATAACATTAAGAACAGAAACAACAATAAAACATTGGAGTGTGGTTTGTAACATTCTATATGATTACATCTGATTTTGTAATCCTAACCATTTCAACTTGGAACAAATTAGCAAAACTCTCCTACAACTTGAAATATCCTAAAGCTGGTAAGAAATGAAAAAAAACTCACTAGGGGAAACCCAGTTTGTAACCAAAACTGTCATTAATTCAATATATAGTGGCTGGAATGCAAGCCAAAACCATCATAACTTCTTTATTTATTAGCTTTAACACATAAATCTTTTTTTTTTTTTTTTTCAGTTTCCTGCCAGAAGTAAAAATGTTTCTTATTAGTGCCCTTTCAGTGCTGCATGCTTTAATACTGAAAAATATGACAAAATTAGCTTTCTCAGCTAGCAAACAATTGCAGTAGCTAATCCTTTTAAACATTTTAGAAGTTAATATCTAAAGTTTACACTTTCAAGTGACTAAACTGATGACGACAGGTTCGGGTCAGTTATTCTTCTTTGCGGAAAATACTTCAAACCGCTAAGACCAACTGTTAGCACTGCAAGTCATAACCAGCACAGTGGTTACTTTATGCAAGTAACAATGACAACAACAAAAAAAAAAATTAAAATAAATTAACAAGTCAAAATGGTAAAAAGATTTGATGAACAACGCAACACATGTTGGGGAGTGACAATCGAGTTTGGCGTGTTGCTTTACAGCACCATGCAGTTACACAGCTGATAATCAGCTGAAACCCAAATAAACCCATTCAGATCTGATGGGAGCCTCTTTCTCACGTAATCTGAAAAGTGCAGCTGAGAACATCCATCCAGGTCGCCCACTGTTCCACCTCTTAACTTCAGTTCTGGGGAAACAAAACAGATAGAATGTCTTAAAGGGGCGGTATTATGTATTTGCCAGGAATCCAGTGCCATTTTATACCACAACCTCTTTCAGAAGCTCCTACTAATCACAACAACCTTTCCCCAAGAGGCCTTCAATAACGTTTCTAAGTGTTGCCTTGAGAAGTAGCTCATATAATAAGATCAGTAGATCAAATCAAATTTTATTTGTATAGCATATTTCAGCAGCAACGCATTCAAAGTGCTTTACATCATAACAAACATAAAAACACAAAGTCATGTAACATAGAATAAACAATCAAAACATTAATTTAGACGGCCGTCAAATTTATGACTTATCCATTTATCTAAATGTTTTACTTTGTGCAGATCCTGATCTTTGACATACTCCCAGTCGTTTGATTTTAGACTGCGTATTGGCTAATTTTTACTTATCCCTTTCCCTGTCACGTCACGGAATTTAAGCGTCTGTTTTCGCCGGACTCCGCCGTCCATTTTACCTCGGGTATTAGCCGGGCCCCGTTGCCCACAACAGGACAAGGTCTCAACCTTGCAGCACCAGGCTCCGTACACCTTTACACAAAATAGATGCGCTTTTCCACCAGGTGTTTGCCAATCGCTGCTGCCGCTAGTCTGAAGGAGCTAAGTGGAGGAAGCAGTTCATACTGTGAGAGTGAGGCTCGGTTAAGAGCAAACATTTTTTTCCCCAGTGTTTGTACCACAGCAGAGTCAAGAACTTCTTAAACATGAATAAAATAATCAAGGAAAAACTCCAGGTATGTTAGCCCCTAACATAACATGTTATGTTAAGCTGACATGGGTAAATTTTACATGATGCAGCCCCTTTTCTTGTATGAATGGAAGACAAATATGCAAAGCATATTTTCACATAACCACATTCTGGGTAATACTAAATAATAGGGCTGGGCGACATAGTAAGACATTATTTAAGTTAAAGACAGAGAAAACACAAACATGTCAAAAGGACTCATTTCTTGCCAGTCTTCATCAGTAGTGATGGCGCAAACTGCAGACATTATATAGATCGATTCAGACTGCCACAAACCACACTGACGGTGGTTTAACGAAGCACGAGCTGGTTTCAAATTCCTAAAACCACTAGGGCTTTGCGTGCTACCGCTTCTGGACTCTAAACTCCGTTTATTGACATGTTGGTGGCAGTAAAGAGTTTTATCCGGTAGTATGTAATGTAGCATAGCTCTCACTCTTCCCAACCTGTTGATGTGAGCTATGATTCAGCTGGGGTTTACGACTGGAGGAAGGAAATTCCTCTCAAGTTGGAAAAGACACAAAAAAATAGAAAGAAGTGAAAAAAATTGTCTGTCTATAAATTTCTCTGGCAGTAGAAAAAAAAAGAAACAAGAGAGCAAACACCTTTAATTGCTGGTTTGACATAAATGTTTGTAACAAGCCCAGACAGCATGGTGTCGGTTAAGCATCAAATAAATAGGTTTTGTGTGTCAATACAGTAGACAGAACATATACATAGATTTTAAATTTTTTTTCATCCCTCTAACCATGGACTTGTATCTGACTGATTGAATAAATACAAACATTTAAATGTGGTGGCTAAAAAGCGCTAATTAGTTTGATCAATTTTACTTCACAAGTAGCAAAGTGGTAGAAAAGACATAATAATATTGTGAACAGTAAACATAAATTGTTAGTTACAACTAAATCTTTGTGGTGTTTATGTTGTATAATTATAAAGATATTCCGCTATGTTATCCATCTCTTAAAAACAAACCATAAATAACCACAGCATTCAAAAGGCAGTGCTGGCAGCCTTGTGTTTTGAGTTATGACCTTGAACTTAAGTTTCCCGCCAAAGAGTTTTGAGTACAAGCACACAACTGGTGAAAGAGTCAGTTCTTCAAATAGCTATAAAAACAAAGCAAGGAACTGATTTAGTTTACTGTTTTAATCAGACAGAGAAACTAATGGGAGTTTTAAACGTGGCACTAAAATTTACTTGACAGCTCATCTTCATAAACAGAAGATAACAGAGACGGCTCAATTTTTCCACAGATTATCTGTCTCACACAGTACTGTCATGACATAGTGACAGTTAAATACATACTTTAGCTTCAAGCTAAACCAAGCTACACTAAGGCAAGCTAAGCTACGGTTTGCTTCAGGTTACATAAACTCAGGTAGGAAAAGCTGCAGGTAAATCAAGCTAAGCTTAAAAGGTTAAGTTATGCTAAGTTATGCTAATGTAAACTTAGCTAAGCCACATTTGCATAGGTGAGGTGAGCTAAAATAAAATATACCCAGTTAAGCTAAACCATGTTAAGGAAAAGTATTGTATTAAAAGCTTTGCTACAAGCAAGGCCTATGCTTCGCTAGGGTGAGCTATCTTACGCTAGTGTGACGTAAGCAATGCTAAATCTAGTAAGTGACGCTAAAATAAGCTGAGAAATGCTAAGCTAAGCTATGACTGTTACAAAACACCATTTGAAAACTATGCAGCATTCCCCAGATAAATAGAGACTCCAAGTTAAGGTAACAATTCACATAACTTAAATAAATATTACAGCAGAGGTTATTCAAGCATACAGTCTTAACAACATACACCACTGCTCAAGAAAATACACTGGAACTTCACACAGTAAAGGCATATAGGTGGTCTGGAGAAGCAGATGGTTGAAACAGGTTTACTAAATAATGGGTGACAGATGGAGTTTTGGCAGGTAAGCCTCAATATGCTGCTTCACCACAGGGTGAAGTCAAGAAAAGCTACTTTATCAGCTGCAACAGTCAGGGCGTTCTCTTGTTCGCTCTGTATTTCATAGCAACAGGTGAAAAATATTACGATAGTTAGGAATAACAGAATCATTAGATTATCAATAAAAACAATTTAAAATCTGCAAAACATGACTAACCAGCATGCTAGTCATCACGGCATGTGCAGCTGATGTAAAACTACCAAAAGCACACAACAATAACCACTGGGGGGCAAATTTAATCAACTCCAATACTGATCATTAAAAAGGTCTCAACCGAATCCTTAATCAACAACAGAAATGAAATGCATGGGACATCCACAGCAGTGAAATCAATATGACTAAAACAAGCAGTTGTTTTACCTAAATTAAAAGTTCAAAACCAGCCCCGCCTAACTTTGAGATCATTATAAACCTAACCCTCCTCCACGCATGTTACACAACTTTAAATATCTGAAAAGTTACTGAACTCTTACCTCTTTTTTCACATTTGTCACGACTGAGGATAGCGAAGAGGTTGGAGGGCTAAATTAAGAGAAACAGGAAGGAAATGTTTGAAATGCATTCAGAATGTACAGTTTAAGCAGAACAGATTTTATTCAGGTTAGGGAGAATGATTACTGAAGTCGCAAGCTGATATTCTGTTGTTCAAAAGCCAAAACAAAACTTACTCAAGCCTAGGCTTCTATTTTTTGGAAAGGATCGCCTAAACTCAAGACAACATAATGAAGGGGGATACCAATAAAAGAACACCAAAGACATAAACTCTCTTTGATAAAACTCCCACATTCTTCGTTTACATCGTGCATCGTTGCCTGCGCTGGGCAGAGAGCAGGGGCCTTGAATTGGCTCAGCCATGCAAATCATAAAAGAGCAGATGTGTCCATTTCCACATCACACAGACTCCACTACATCATGAGCTAAAGGATCTTGCATGAGTGAAAAAAAAAAAATCAAAGGGCCCATGTGTAAGGGAACACTTACAATGCACATAAAACTACCTAAAGTTTTACGCCGTTTGACACGCACGCCAGGCCTAAGTCATTAACTCAGCGGAAACACTGCTTAACACAGCTTAAGGGAAATTTTATACTTTCCCTGAGAAGCAAAGTCCTAACTTGCAATGGGCAATCTGGACCTACAGAGAACTCGATTTGGTCCCTGCAGTTAGAGGAGGTCTCCAGGGGCTGGTGTGCATTCAGTTTTAATTTCCCATTGGGATATAAAACCAACATACACACTCCTATCACGTGGGAGTCTGGGCATCTAAATAAGTCCAGAATGAAGACAGATTTAATGTTCTAAAAAACAAGCCACAGCATGGAAAATCTTAATAATATGGGGCAGTTAGCATTTATTCACTTAGTTAAATGACTTAAAATCTTAGTGCTGATGCATATAATAGGAATTAAAATCCTTGTCACACTTTCATGCAGTTAAACTGACATTTATTGTAGAAAAACCTGCATCTGATTAGTCAAGTGAGCTAAACAAATGGACTAAGTGGATGAGAAACAATGAAAGGTTTTACAAACCTGACAACTTGTCTGGAGGCATTCTCAAAAAACTTGGTCTTTGATGCAACACTGAAAAACAAAGGTAAGTGGCGTGTTAAACTCCTAGGACAGATCTACGAAAAGTGTAGGGCAGAAAGCTGGAAGTGTGGATATCATGTGAAGCCACAAACAATGAAATCATCCTGTCATTAAATCATATTTCCAGAAAATAAAACACTACTTAATGGGCTGTTTGGGTTGCATGGTTAACAGTGTCACTACCAGGATTTATGGTGCCGCCATGTCCATTTAGGACTCCCTCTAAATGTAGAAAGTGCAATGATGACATAATCTAAAATTGAAAATTGAGCAAAATGTCCAATTTTTAATTATACTACATTTATTCAAGGGAAAACAAATCCAACATCAATGAATATTTCTTATCGTATGTTGATTCTGTGTCTGGTGAACCATTTCTGTGTTGATTTGGCCCAAAGTACTGGATCAATATCCCATCAAAAGACCCAAGGGCGACTAATTCTTTACATTTTCTAGCAAATGACGTGATTTAAAAAATTATTCAAAATGTCCTTGGATTTCATCAAGGTTCCACTACAAGGCCTTTGGAAGTGACACAAGCCCACAGCCTCACAGATCCTCCCCCATGCCCAACAGTGGGAAAAAAGTGGTTTGAACATTCCCACATTATGTTTTGTCAGACCAACCTGTTGTCAAAAAAAAAAAAAAAACACACACTTCCAGTTGCTCTAAGCTTGTATTTCTGTGTATGGGATTGGCAATTATTCTGAAGCCATTTGCTGATTTTTGGGAAATTTGACTTACTCACACCTTCATCATAAGATGCAATAAAAATTCCCAAGAAAATCTAAACCATTTGCAAAAGTAAAATGTAAATAATAAAACTTATTATCGTGTTTCATGATAGTTTAGATCAAATAAAAGGGGTTGAAATGTGCTGGCTCTTCAAAACTGCAACGGTCATGTTTTCAAGGTCACTATAGGATGTTTTTGCACTGCATGGCCCGACATGGCAGCCACTGGGCCGGCCCTAATGTACTCCATTTAGAAAGTGTGCGGGGATCTGAAGCCGTCTTCCCAGAGACCGTGGAAAACTTTTACGTTCCTCGTTGTCCCGTCCAGCTTCTTCTGTACGTGCTAGTCAGTGCCGGGGAAAAGAATTACCTCAGCTTTTTACCTTTAACTAAATCATTTAAAAAATTCCTCATCTGAGTGTCATCTCTGAGCTGGACCCATGTTTCGTGCAGCTGAACTACCGCTGCGCCTTTGGGAATTCCCCCGCTGGACTGAAGAGAGGTGAGAAAATCCCCTTGTGCAGAAAGTCTTGCCGAATTCTGATCACTTCAATTAGAGAAATGTTCCCCGATTGCAAAACTTTGGCTGAAGTCTCCAGTGTAGCGCAGATTCATCCTCCAGGTCGACATCAAAATTGAGATTTTTCTACGCACACAGATGGAAGTTTCTATACATTCAGGCCACCGCAGATAAATAGCTTATAGCTTAAGATCAATCATCTAATTTCATTGTTTATAAGTAATTTACTGGGTCAAAGTTACATGTAATTATGTGCTTGACGTGTGATGGCACCATGTGGACCCTCCCTTCAGCTTGTTGAATATTAATTAAACTAAGTGAAAATTAAATGCAATTGAGTAAGTCATAATTATCATTGAAAATTTGATGGTTAAAAATAGACAACGGGATTTATTTTGGCGCCGACATCGAGAAAGTCTAACACAACATGTGATCTGGAAGATGACTCTTCTCTGTGCCCGCCTCGGCAGCAAATGAACCAATTAACGTCTGACTGCATACCAGCCCCGTCTGGCTGCCCCGAATGGAACCACAGCTCTCGGCTAGTTAGCTCTAAGTGCTAACGCAAGAAGGCCCGACCCGGGGCTTGAACCCGGGCCAGGCCGAGCCAGGCTCGGTCCTGCAGTCCGAAAGGGGCTTTAATGTCGCTATATAATTTAAATCTTAGAGTTAAACAGGTTTAGACACTTTGCTCAGAGCCTTGTGTTTAATTACCCAGAAAGCATGAGGGTAGAGACTTTGGTGTACTCACTAAGATGTGGGCGTGCCCTCACAGCTGGCTGCAACTGGGAGCTTTTGTGGAGCAGGACATCTGGATGGGGGCTCAGGGGGCCTGATGGGGGGTCGACAAATGGGATGTTTCTCTGCAGACTTTGTTTTGGTTACACCATCAGAATGTCCTAAGAGACGAAACAAAAACAAACAAAAAAACAGGCATAAGCATTTAAAAAAAAAACAAAAAAAAAAACACAAGCAAATTGTTAAGATGTACAGCAGCCACGTCTGAGCTGTTTGTGCTGCCCGACTGGGATGACAAATTTCGCTACATGATTAAAGAGAGGTGGAGATGAAATAAAAAGTCATGGCCAAAAAATGCTAAGAGGGCAGGGTAGCTTGTGCACCAGCCAGCTTCTACGCACTTTGCAGATTTTGGGAGGTCCACACACTAACAAGATGAGAAGGAAGCACGCATCTGCATTACCTTTTAAAACCCAAGAGACCAGAATTATTGCACATAAATACATCTGTAAATAACATCTTCACAAGTTGTGTCTTTATTAATAAAGTTTAAATAGGATTTTTTTTTAAATTGACACTACTTTTACTCTTTTTAATATCTTGTAAGAGACTCCTCTCACCTCTTATTAAAACACAAACAGCTTGGTTGAATAAAAAAGTTAAATCTGTACCTGCCAGAGGTCTGACTAATCATGAGCATAACATTAGACTTTTAATTAGATTGAACTACTTTCAAGGTCGCCTTGACTTATGAGCCAAAAAGCTGGAGGAGGCATTTACTTGCATAGTTGACAATGCTGGGCTAAAACAAAGGTGCCAGAACAAAAAAAAAAAGCAACAACAAAAAAGGGAAAAACTAAACAAGAAACGTTCTTGAAAGATCTCCAAACATGTGGAATAGACTAAATTTTAACTTTGTGATAATCAAAAGAAATTGCCGCTTGTGGTACAACCCGACACCTCGTGACCCCATGAAAACGGTCCCCACAAGCAGACGTGCTGGTAGCGGCATCACGCTGCGGAGCTTGATTTACAACAGCGGGACTTGGCAAGTCCATCCCAGAGATTCTTGAGGAAAACCTACTTTGCCTTCCCAAAAAAGTAAAAGCTCTTCAAGCTGCCGGAGCAGCAGCAGTTCAGAGGCTGGTGGTTGAACATTTACAGAAAAGCCCAAAATTATTCATACCCATGCCTTCCTTGCCATCACCTTAATCTTTAGCTCATACTTCAAGATACAAGAAACATGTTTGTAACATTAAAATATTACTTTAAATTATGGATGACGTTGGATTTAATTGTAAAAATTCGGCCCATTATCTTCTAGTAATGACAAATTCGATTTAAAGATGCACCTCCTAAAATGTGAATTTGTATTTAAATCCAGCATATTATGTTAAGCTTATATATGTGTGCACAGTTAATCTTCTGAGATAAAACGATGGGAATGTGTCACTGTTACAATCAAAAGCACCTAAACGCCACAGGAACCAAATGTACTCTTTAAGAAAAACATTTAGACGATATAACAATCCGTGCTGATTTTATCATCTATATTATTTTACTCATATAAAATGTTGACATAAATTTCTTTCATTTTTGTTAATAAAATGTGGACTCTTACCTTCTCGGTTAGCTGGCGTTCCTTTCAGAGAAGCTTTCTGACGGTGAAACGACGGCACTCGACTCACAAATACCCCAGAATCCCCATTTGCTGCTAGGGAAGAGTCTGGCTTTTGCCTCATGTCGCTCAACTTCTCAGCGTCGGAGTCGGGCGGCCGGTCCTGGCGGCTGGCCGGCCTGTAGATCCCCGCTTGCCTCGAAGGAGGTTCTCTTGGAGCGAGTGGGGCACAGCTCATGGGTTTCGTCGGCTTTATGGGTTTGGGGCTCGCTGAGACATCCCCATCCACCACAGAGGTGTCTTTCTGCCCATCTGTTGCAAAAAAAAAAAAGAAAAAAAAAAAAAAAAAAGAAGAAACCCAGCTTTAACTGCACTGTAACCTTAAACCACCATTAAATGTGAATATTTACTGCCGTCAAATGCACCTGATGAAATGTAAAATCCAGAAATTATCTTGGGATTGTACAGTGGGTGCAAAGTTAATGTAAACAAGCAGTGTAGAACTTTACTGCAGTAAAATGAATTGCACATGTGCATAACCTGTAAACTGCAAAAGTAGCAAGTTAGGAAAAAATTTAAATATCCCAACAAAGATGAGCCAAATTTCTGGGCCACAGTGAGAGCAAGGAGTCACAACTAACATTTTAGTTTGAACCAACAAAGGAGGTTAAAAGAAGAGAAAATTGCATGATTTTACTTTGACATGTTAGAAGAATAAGACTGTGGAAGGGTAAAAATGAACAGTGGATACTTTTATTTGTATGTCAAATGAGCTATTTAAAAAAAAAAAAAAAAAAGTCATGTTTTTCTATTAACATTAAAAAGTAAACAGGAAAAAAATGAATTTCAATTGGCAAACTGCTTCCATGTTTTTGCAATTCGTGATAATTACTGGGACAAACAAGCACGCTTCAATAAATCCCATTTGTAAAATGTCAAGAAGTGACCTCGCTGTGGTCTCCACAGACAAAAAAAAAAAAAAAAAAAGACGAAATTGTACGCTGAGCACAAGGAGGATGAGACAAGGAGGAGGGTGATCACAATTAGGTCGGCTGATAATTACTCTCTGCGTCGCGGACGTGCTCGTGACTAAGAGGATGGAAAACACGAGCCGGCCGCTTGGAGATGGTGATTGGTTGCCGCTTTCTCGCCGTGATCCGAGGAGGAGGGACAGGTGGGAAGGCGCTGTCCTCTGGCATGCAAGTGAAGATCTGGAATCACATAAAAAGTTACAGTAGCACTTTGGTTCATTGGCTGCTTTTTCAGCTTCTTCCAGCTGGTAACTGAGGTAAAGGGCTGAAGCATGACGAGCTGAAAAACAGCAACTAAATAAGTACTCTTTAGTAGATTTTACAGAGCCTTCTGGTTATTTTTCATACATCTTGATTTTTTCCCCATTTTATCATGTTACAACCACAAACTTCCAGGAAAAGGGCGGCGGGGAACTTCACTCCACATGCCGTTGTGCAACAGATTTATTCCTAAACCGTCAGATTTCTGAATACATTTTAAGAGTAGTTAGTAGAAAATTTTTACTTATTATAATTACTCACCACTTTATGCTGAACTCAGATTATCACTAAAACAGTAGGAAAGTTCTAGGGGGATGAGTATTTTCGCAAGGCCCTGCACAGTTTTGTAGACATTTACAAATACAAATAATAACAATTAAAAAATATCAAACAAAAGTGCCTAAACTACAGCAAAATAATATATTTATAACACATAAATTCTGGTACATTTCAGTAATAATTACACTTCACAAACTCAACTTGATTGTTTTTTTGTTTTCAGTGCTGGCAACTGCTTGGACAGCAACAAGGCTTCCAACGGGTCCTCATTAACCGAAAACAAACCACATGTAATAACAGCTCTAATCCACTAACAAGACATTACAAACACAGACATATGGAAGTAGTATGAATTAAGAATAAAAACCCCTAACAATCCCTGTTGGTTGAAAAAAAAAAAAAAAAAAAAAGACATGTTTGCTTCACTTGTACCTTTTTGTAGTCCTCGATCATAATCTCAACCACAATGTTTTGGAACTTGATATCAAGCATGGCCGCCACCGTCTCCTCCTTCGCTCTCATGAGTGTGGGGCCGAAGATAACTGCCATGTTGGAGGGAGTCATCAGGTTTTCATCACTGTGGCTGCACACGCTGTCAACATCATGCCAGGCTGGTTAAATAAAATGTAACTCAAGCCAGGCGGTGACAAAAAAAAGTATGAGCTCACTTCAGAAAGAGAGGATTTATTTCCCTGGAAGTGGTAAAAAAAACGACACAATGAACTCAGCTTGGACTTACTTTACTAAGTGCCTAATAAGCATCTCCAACATTTCACGATTCTTCTCCGGTAGTTTGTAGATGAGTGAATGAATTTCACTCAGTCGAAAGTCCAGATTATCAGACTCTGTGGCACACAGAGCAAAGTCGTTTTAGATAATTGTAAAAAAAATAGAGACAAACAATAAATACCAAAGTTTAATACTTCTTGTGCCTGTACGGCTAATTGCACCACTAATAAAAAACAATGTTTTGAGGTTTTTAATGATCCATTTGAATTTTTTTTTTCTTCAGGATGAAATGATTTTGAATAACAAAACTTCAATGACTTAAAACAAGGAATATGAAGCACAAATTTGAATTTAAATGAATTCTCAAAACCACACAAATTCAAACTCTTAATCTATTTGTGGAGCTCCATCCAGTTTTGGATGGACATTTGACTATACACTACATAAATACAAATCACCATGTATTTTTGGCCTAGTTTTTTGTAGTACACATGGAGTAAAACAAAAGCTCCACTGTTAAAATATTTCATTTATAACAACACATTTTTTCCATGTTATAAGTTAAAAAACCTGCCAGTTTTTTTCCATTAATTAAAAGATATTGACTTAACACAAGCTCCTTTATCTTGGTGAAAAATTCCTTGCAAGTTAGTCTAGCCTTATTTCAAGAGTACTAAAATATTTGCACTAGAAAATAGAAAAATACTTGATAAGATTTAGTGTGTTTGCAGTGTATCTAACCATAGCTGGTTGAGCTCGTTTCATCCTAATGTTCATTAGGATTGGGCCTGGAGACAATCCAGAACCTTCACATCAGCTCACTTAATCCATTTAAAAACAAGCTCTGATGAATGTTCAAGGTTTCAGTAATCCGGTTGTACTCAACTGGACAGATTTGAGGCGAAGCTGAAGGATTTGGATGGAATATTGAAGAATATCAAACCCAAATCCTTATTAAGCAATAAACTGTTGTCATCCCCAAACTCCACAGCATACTCCTACCGCCACCTTGTGTGACAGTTTGACTGTGTTTAGGTTTGATAGCCTGATCATAACTATATCAAAGCATTCTTCTTGTCAATTGTGACCAGGCAGCTTAATTTTTGCTCTTTCATCTGACCATAAGGATTTTATCCAGACGTCATATGGCTGCTCCGTGTAGGAAGTTGATTAAACAGCAGGGGTTTCATTCTTGTTAGCATGCTATGAGTCAATGCCAGTATAAAACTGTGGACAGTGACACTGGTTCCAGCAATTTACAGTTCACAGTAGGGTTGGAGCCTTGTGGATTTCCTTGGTTTTGTTGAACACTTTAACCAATTTCCTTTCATCTTACCCAAACTGTCCCAATTTGATTCAGCTGCTATGGTGCATTCGTGTTCCAGCGGCACAATGAACTCAAACATTCATCAAAACTGGTTTTGGAATGGATAAAACAGGCCGACATTAAGCTCCTGGAATGGCCTGGATCTGAATCCCACTGAAAATGTAAGCACCAATTTAAATGTTTTTTCTGCTAACTCTGCCAAGAAGAGCGGTTCAATATCCCACTAGAACAATGCCAGAAGCTTGTTGAGGACTGCAAAAAAATGTGCGGTTGTGGTTTGCTAAGAAACACTTAGACCCCCACCAAATTTCTGTGCGGTGCAAAAGTACTCAATTATATAAATTATAAACTGGACCCTGTCAAGCAAAAATCCACATTACTCTCAGAATGGCTAACATTATCGCAATTCCAATGTGTGCAAAACTTCATTTGCATAAAACAGATGCTGGCCAGTAGCGTATTTAGCTACTGAAGCTCAAGCAGAGCACTGAGGTCATAATGATGATGGGAAAAAAATAAAGAAGAGAGACAGTAATTATGTCAGCAATATTCATTGCCTTTTAATTTTGCAAGGAACACCCAATTCTTATTTTCAAAAACACCCAAACTTATCTCTCCATCATTGAATAGCAAAGGTGCAATTTATCATTAAAAGCCCAAAATTAATAGAATTTTTATATCTATGATCACTCAGTAAGTATAAACTTGTGGCTGGAACTGGAAATGACAGCATATTTTCATCTATTTTGGTGCGTGCTGCAGGAACTGCGGCTAATAGGATCTCATTGAACTATCTGTATATTTTTTGTTCCGTCATTTCAGTGCAGGCAATAATCTTCTGACAAAACGGGAATCATGTGCGGCGCAGCGACTTATTGACTTATGATTCTACAGTGATTGCTTGAGCTAAGATTTAAAGCACAGGAACTTGTGGTTACAAAATTCACATTTCTAAAAAGGTCAGCCCTTTAAACACAAATATAACGCTCGTCTTAAATAATGTAACCGATATGCAACAATGTGATCGGGAAAAAAAACAAAAAGATCTTCAAAGTAGGGGTTTACACTTTAAACCCTTAGCACTGTTTTGGTTTAACATCTGGTCTAAACATGTGCTTTGGTTACATCTGTGTTGAATTGTGTTTTAATAAATGACAATGACATAAAAATATCAAACCTAAAAGTCTGAATGTCTGGCCAAAATACAGGCAAGCATACGGCTGATGGCAAAGAAGCCATTTTATTTTTTACCAATACTGTAGTTCTGATAAGGCTTTAGTTCCAACATAAGAGGAAAATCAACTGGACTAGAGAAGCTCTGCAAAGTTTTAACCGTTTTAGTTCAAGTAAAAATAAATGAATATTCCGAGCAAAAATCTAGGTGAAAATGATGCATCTAAAACATGCTGTAAAACTAAGCCGTGTAAATCACAAAGTTTCCCCTTAATTGCAAAGTTAAATGGAGTGAAGCATGACCACCCAGTGCAATGGTATGCAGCCAATAAAACGGAGTCTTCAAACTGTCACGATACGTAATGAGGAGAACCGTGTGCGGCTAATGAAGGGCATTTCCATGTACTTTAATGCAACATCCTGACAGAATGAGGCTGGTGTTAATAAACCTACCGTCTTCTCAAGTTTACAATAATGCACAGTGACAGACGAGTATAAATAAAGACTCGGATTTCCTTCTGTGTCCAAATAGATAAAGATGCTCAACACGCAGCCTGCACTGTATTGATTTACAAATGGCTCTTTTAATCCCAGAGTTTAGATGGGGTTTTTTTTCCAGCCAGTGTAAGCCACGCTAAAGAAGCAGCAAAAAGAAAAAAAAAGGAAAGAAAAAAAGAAGAAGAAAAAAAAAGGGGAGGAAAAAAAGCAAGCTCGTAAATCCGAAGTTTCCACCCTTTCTATAAACTGCTAGATCAAATATTTTTCAGAGAAACAGTTGGACTCAACTGGTAATATGCAACATAACTCAACTTTAGGGTTCATGCTGTAACCCATCCATGCAGATCTTAGCAAAGTAAAAGCTCTCAAACATGTCTTACTTGCAGCGCTCATGAGTTCTCCGTGCAGATCGTAGGTCATTAGAGGTTCAGAAAGATTCCTGTGGGAAAGGAAAGACAAAATGAGAAAACACATGGGGAACATAAATTAAAACATCAAACACCGAAAGAATAAAACAAGAATCCACTCATTAAATAGTCACACTATTAAGAAGTTAAAGAGTGAGCCCTCTGGTGGGGTTAGTTTGGAAACAGCAAGTTGTGTCTAATGCCAGATGATAAAACGGTTTTCTGGAAAACATCTAATTCCTTGTGGAAACATTTTGAAATGACGTAACGTGTGACCAAATGTAACGTAATTAATGAAAAATCATACTGCAAGGATTTTGTTTTTTTCTTTTAGGCACGTATTCACAAACACACATGCACAAACAAACGCACCTCAGGTAGAACTTTAATGCGCTTGTAATGGTTTTATCATCCCAGTCGCTGCTGTTGAGATCCGCATTTCCAGGATTTAAGGGATCTACAAAGGAGCAAAAAGCACGCGGTAAGTTTAGAAACATGTGGCATGCGTTGCTCTTTTTTTGAGAAGATGTACAAGGGCGATTAAATTATGAAGTAAGAGAGACATAGGGCAGTTTTGGTAGACCTCCAATATCCTTTTTGATGATATAAACTCTTAGAGGGACCAACTGTCTAAGTATTCATCATCCATCAGGCAGCAGAGCTGCACAAAGGTCAGCTTCACAGGATGAGTTTGCTGGCCATGCTATAAATCTGATACGTCTTCCATGAGGAGAAGTTAAAGATTTCTATTACAGGTAAAGATGAGTCATCATCTTGACAATTGACTCCATCGTCTCCTGACTTGGAAAAGTTTCCATATTTCACCATCCACCTGCAAAATCATAGTAGAGGTAATGGCTGTCATTTCCTCAGTTCCTTTCAACTCGATATCGTCCTCCGAGGAAACGGTCTTGTTGTCGTCAAACAGTCGTCTCGATACGTGTTAGCGGCGCTGCAGGAAACTAATTCCAGCAACAGCTTCTTGTCCAAACACAGATTGGGAATTTATCCATGAACATGAGTCTTGCAAAAGCTTTTTCAGATCTTATGTTGCATGCACCAACATTACTTTTATTGAGGTTATATGTGAAAAATCAACCCCCCTCGATTCTCATCTCCCTTCAGTGCTCCGTTTGGGATTCATCCCATTGAGTTCGATTTCTCAGGATGCATTTCAAGCAGGCCAATCAGTGAACAGAAAGAGGAGTTGTGAACAATGATGTCAAGTTTCTGCAGGATTTATGAATTGTTGTCTGCCTGTGATTGTAGTTTGCCGATGGCAGCGGATGAAGTGAATAAACCAGTCAGTCTGCGTTGTTCCAAATATTGAGCAATAAAAGTCGGAGCAAGAGGAATGCTGCAACATGAACAGTCATCTCGTTCAGCTCGGCATTTCTCTCTTTGCAAAGGGTGATGGTTGTTTACAGCCCACATAATTTCCGTTAAACTTCATAGCATAGCTTCCTTTAAGGTCGAGCTGGCACATAACATGCGTCACGGCCAAATGTTAGCGATTAAAATCAGATCCAATCGTTTAAAACTTCAACACAGTCCATGCCTCCAGCAAGCAACTGTTCCTCAACACTAGAGGGTCCAGACTTTCTGTACGAAGCAAAGCGTAGTACAAGACCCTGGTTTTTACCAGGCTGGAGTGGAGGTAAAGGACTTTTTTTCCCCCTTTTTTTACAAAAAAATCTACAAAATGTGGCATGCATTTGTATTCATCACCCCTGTTGTACACTTTTCAGGTCTGTGATAATGAATTGCTGGATTTATCATCCAGCAATTTTTGCTGGATGATAAATTGTCCCAGAAATTATTGCAACGAATGAGAATTTGGGGTTTTGGAACATTTCATTTCTACGGAATGTTTAACACTGGAACTGGAAAATATTTTAAACATTCAAAACAACCAAAACAACAAATAAAATGCAATACTCAAGTTTTTGTAAACTAAATTGTCATTCAAAAAAGGGCCTAGTTGAGACCAAAGCACCAGACTGAAGCTTTTTATCATCCAATCAGAGAGAGAAAAGAGAAAAAACAATTATTCGGATGGAAATTATCCAGCTTGTTTTAATTGATCAGGTGATTAATTAATTTATTGTGTATTGCAACAGGCTTAATATTTTTTTAATATTTTGTAGAACAGTATTTTTCTCTCCCCCACCCCAGTATGTCTCTACTGGCTTTGTGCATCAACAATTTGAAATAAACTCTTGAATGCAGCAAAGCTAGCTAAACACCAGACAGAAATGCACACCAGACAATCCAGATATTTTTCCAGTACAGCATTTGAAAACCTCAACTTCACAATTCTTCACTACTTTCCACTGGTGTGTTACATGAAATCCCAATAACACTGTGGCTGTAAGAGGACAAAATGTGAACAAGTTCAAGGGTTATGAATACTTTAGCCAGGCATTGCATGTGAAGGTCCACAGGGCATGAATTATTCTCTTTAGCCAACTGTGTTATTTGTTTTAAAGATGAGCGATACTTGATCTCATACTGGAGTCATGTTTCCGGTCCATGAACCAGGTGCCACAGCTTATGAGGTCTGTAAGCATTTCTACTAACTGCTCACTTGCTCTTGCACACTTAGGTATTTATTGCAAAATGACTGCAAAACAAAACATGATTTCATCCCCTTTTCTTTTTTCTTTAAGCACTTCTAAAAAATTCCCCCCCTGTTCAATCTGCAAATAATTTCCATCAACTAAAATAGACATATTTAGTATCCTGGATATGATTTGGAAATACAGAATAATGAGCCGTACAATTCAACTGAGTAAATCCTGGGATTTTCTTTTCTTGTTTTTCAGAAGGGGTGATTCCCATTATTTGGATTTTGCATGAAAGCATACAAAGCTGAATCCTACCCTACAAATACCCATGTGTTGCAGTTTGTTTTTTTTTTAATCTTGTAATTATTCTTTCAAAAATAATGTTGCTCTACTTGAAGCCTCTTGACCTCTGCCCTCCAGTAAAGGAGCACTGATCCAGCAGCTGCTCTGTGAAGCACACTCAGATCAGCCAGGTTTTCTTTATATTTCCCTCATTATAACTCAAAAAACTGTAAGCCAGGAATTATTATTGAGGGTGTTTATAGCATCATTTGACGCTCCTTTGAATCCAACACCTCTTGATCACCAGTAACTTACTCAAGCCAAGATGAATGGCTTGTTAAGAGACGGAGAAATGTGCTCATTCACGTGGCAAAGCGGCACGCATGCTTTCTGCTACTGTATCTTTGCGGCTTCGCTCTCTTTGCCAGGAAATGTATCAAATGTAGCATGTTTGCTCAGTTGTCAACGTGCAGCAGTCGTCGAGTTGGTAATTTAGCAAAGTCTTACCACCGCAAGTGTTGTTTTTCGCTCAAACTAAAACTAAATGAGGGTAAAAATATGTTTACGTACACTACAATAAGGAACAGATGTCAATCAATCAATGCTGCACCAGTTCAATTTAAGCACAAAAATGCCAACATTAATACAGTGTCATTGATTTTCTGCTGTTATTTTTTCGAGACAGAGGAGTGGTTATAAGTCACTTTCAACTTTTGTATCAGGCTGTTTTAACCTAACCTACTGCAAATGTATTTTATAGAGATGCTAAGTGACAGAAAAACACAAAGTAGGGCACAAAGGAAAATTTGTGAAATTTTTTCACAAATTTCTACATATAGATATTTGAAATTCATTTGTCTTGTATTCAGGTCGCCACTTTTCAGAACCACCTTTTTGCTCCATTTAGCCTTCTATCAAATTTGACCCTGTTCCCCGTTTTGGCTGAGGAAAAAAAGGATCTCCACAGCATGATGCTGCCACTGCCATGTTTCAAGGTGGATATGATGTGTTTAGGGTGATATGGGGTTCCTGCAGAGTTACAGTGGGGCTCCCGGCTCATTCTTTAATTGTTGCTCTAATTATCCGGCTTGTCAGTTTTGGTGGACGCCAGCCTTTGTGTTAAGCCCCGGCTCACACCGTGGGATTTGAAAAATTATACGGGACTTAAACATCTCCCACTGTGTGACCTCGATGTGACAATAATTCCTGTCACACCATATGAGGATGCGAGACTGCACAACGTGTTGCCGTGGACCCGGGGTCACCAACTCCAGTCCTCGAGAGCCAATATCCTACAACTTTTAGATGCACCATTTCACCACCTCACCTGAATCAAATGGCCAAATTTCCTCATCAGCATTCCTTCAGTCCAGTAATAAATGGACTGTGAATTGTGGATATTAGTGTTCTTACTATTAGAGTAGAAAAAAAAGAGAGAAGGGAGGAGCGTGGCTGCACAAAAGAGGACTGCAATGAGAATTGGGTTGAGGCGGAGGTCACATTGCACTATTTGCCAATAATATAATAGACCCTGCTTGAGATCTGTCACAGTTCGCCTTTTGTCAGGGGAGTGCTAAATTGCGTCTGTCGTACTGAATGACCAAGGTCACCACCAGAAATTTTCTTTCACAATAAAAGGTTTTTTTGCGTATGGCGGCCAATAATCGTGCAGCGTGAACCCAGCTTTAGTAGGTTTCTGAGTGGTAAAATGGAAAGTGCTCAAAGATGTTGTTTTATAACACAACCATGTCTTAGTGTTCTTCCAAATTTATCTCAGAACTGTCCCATAAACATAATTAAAAACACAGAATAAACAGCTGCTAAATTTAGTCAGAAATGAATTGTAATATTAAAAGAAGACAACCAGTTTCTATGCTCCACTAATCTGGAACAAACTTGCAGAAAACTGAGAAACTGCCAAAACACTGAGTTCCTTTAACTCAAGGCTAAAACAGACTGGAACATTGATTTTTGATTATTTGATGTATATTTCCTTGAAGATTTTGATGATGGCATTTGACAAAATGTAAAGTTTATAGCTGTTTCATAATTGGTTACTGTATTATGTCTTTATGGTGTAAAGCACTTTGAACTGCCTCGTTGCTGAAATGTGCTATAAAAATAAACTTGACTTAAATACAAAAGGTTGTTTCAAATGATGATTTCATTTATTAAAGGAAAAAAAGTTATCCAAACCAACCTGGCCCTCTGGGAAAAGTAATTGCCCCCATTCTTAAACCATGAATCAACCTTGATTCAACTACATTTTTATTTTTGAAAAGCTTGGCTCAACTTCACAGGCCAAACACAAGTTTGATTATCACCTCACCTGCAGATATAATAAATAATTGTAGGAGAACCTTTTTGATGCCTGAAAGTTCTCAAAAAGCAACAAATCATCTAAAAACAGTAGAAAAACAAAGTGATTAATGTCTGTCAGTCTGGAAATGGTTACAAAGCTCAAGACTTTGGGTTGCCAGCAAACCAAACCAAGAGCCATAATCAACATCTGGAGAAAACGTGCAGCAATGGTGAACCTTCCCAGGAGAGACCGGTTAACCAAAATTACTACAAGATCTTATCAAAAAAAATGTTTTGGAGTAGTCTAGTCAAAGTCTGGACTTAAATCAAATTCAAACGTTGTCATATGATCATAAACATGTCAAACATGAATCCTCTGTATCAATGGTAGAAACTCATTGCCAGTTACAGCTCTTGATGTCAGTTATTATTAGTATTTTGGTTTAAGAGCCACTGCTCTTTTTTCCCTCAATAAATAAAGGCATCACTTGAAAACAGCTTCTGATCTCAAGTTATCTCTATTCAAATATTAATAATCTTTGGTGTGACAAAAAAGCAAAAACAAGAAATTTATTGGCGCTCTGCTCTACAACAATAATAAGTTGATGTTTGAAAATTAATGAGACCTGAACATAGAAGAGCCACAAAAGGACAGTTACAAAGTAAAGACAGTTACAGTTATCTATCTTCTATCTAAGAACATTTCAAAGATTAGAGGATTAATACTTCTGCAAGATCTAGAGAAACTCATCCATGCATTTATCTTTAGTCACAATGATCACAAGTCTGCCTAAAAAAAAAAATCAATCAGACAAATGCAGCTGATCCAGAACGCTGCTGCCTGCATTCTCACTGAAAGCAGGACGTTAGAGCACATAACACCAGTTTTAAAGTCCCTACACCAGCTCCCCGTAGCTCAGAGAATAAACTTTAAAATACTGTTGTTAGTTTATAAATCACTGAACAGCTCAGCACCACAATACATTAAAGATTTGCTGCTGTTGTATCAATCTTCCAGACCCCTCAGGTCTTCTGGTTCTAATATGCTCTGCATCCCCAGAACCAGAACCAAACGAGGAGAATTAGCATTCAGCTTCCATGCACTACAAATCTGGAACACACTTCCAGAAACCTGCAAAACAGCTGAAACACTGAGCTTCTTTAAATCTAGATTAAAACCCACCTTGCTGGGTTGCTTTTGAAACATAATAAATGAAACATTAATCAACAATCTGATGTGTGATCATGGCAAAATGTAATGTTTCAATAGTTGATTGTGTGTTTTATGACTTTGCATTTACATGTGTTGTTGCTGAAAGGTGCTATACAAACAAAATTTGATTGATTGATTGATTGATTAAGAGCCTGCAGTCAACGAGTTGACACTCATAGCTTCTCAGCTTTAGTGTTAAAAATATAACAGGAGGCCAATCGTTAGGTTGACATTGGGTTCCACATATTTTTGTTTGACCAGAAATATTTCCAAACATCCAAACTTGTTTTCTGCAACCAAGAGAAAAGTGTGAAAGCCTGGTTTCAGACAGCTGATCAGCAAAGTGCAGCATCGCATTTGGGAGTGGCAGAGCTGGTCCACACACCTGGCGCCATCTCCAGCTTCTCATTACCTGGACCTTCTATGCACGTGGCAGAGTTTCAGATCCTCTTAAGCGTTACAGGAGGTTAATGTGCTTAAAAAAGCAGATGGACAGATGGCGCTCACATTCACAGACTCGTGTCCTTACCAAAGAAGGCATTCAGGAGCTTCTGCACTTGGATGTTGCTGCCAACTGTCCTGTACACTCCTTCTTGTGTGGCGGCTGGACAGAGGAGAGGGGAGGATACAGGAAAAAAAAAATCTAAATTGAGGGAGTACAATCTGGGCAGATGCTGTAGAGTGGAAATGTACCACATGCTTTCTTTAATGCCTGACATGAGACAGAATGAAAATGTTCTTTTCTGCATTTAACTCCTGCCTGAAACTACTCAGAGACAAGTTAGATCCGTAATCATGTTTCCTTAAATCAAACCTTGGTGTTGCTGCAAAGATGCAATTAAAAAACCTTGCTGAATGTTTCTGTGTCTGCTAGTGCTTTTAGCACAAACTGAAGACATCCTCCAACAAAACAGTGAGACACGTCAAAAGGCAAAGTGAAAACACATTCTTCATTTAATCATTTGAAACTTTCCAGATTCAATTTTGCTTAATTTGAAGTTCTGATTCTAGAATTTAAAATACAAAATGTGTTTGGAGAATTTATGCCAAATTCATAAGGGGGGAGGAAAGGAAGTAAGATGGAAGGAAGAAAGAATTGAAGAAAGGAAGCAAAGAAGGAAGGTAAAGAAAAAACAGCATAGACCAAACAAAAGGCGCAAGGATACAAGGACTAAATGGAGGAAGGACATTGTGAAGGTAGAAGGTAAAGAAAGGACGACATGAGACAGAAAAGATCAGAGGACACTCAGTGAAAAGGGATTAAGGACAAAACGAACATTGTAAGAAAGGAAGGAAGGACAGACCAAAGAGAACCAACTAAAGGAGGACACGAGGAAGAGCCGGGGCAGAAAGAAAAGACCGAATAGCTGCATAATGAAGGACACAACAAAGGAAAGAAGAAAAGAAAGAGAAATAAAGACAGAAAGTAGGAATGATACAAGGTATCAAGAACATTTAGACAGCGGGACAGGGAGTAAAGTATTTTGATACACTATTATTTTCTTTTTTCATTCTGATCCAGATCCGGAAAACTCTGTAATAAAATTTGAGACTTTTCCAGACTGCGTAGGAAGCCTGGATGTGCCGAGTGAAGAGCTTTCCAAACTGAAGCAGGTTTCATATGAGCCTTTTAACAGCGCTGTGATGAGCGATAGCTCCCCTTCACAGCAACCCCAAGGAGTGATGCCAACAGACGACTCAACTACGCCCCCAACAGGCGAGTAAGAAACCAACAAGAATACAGACAGCAAACAACTTACCTTTAGTTTCAATGTAGTTGAAGCACTTTCGCACAAACTTGAATCCAGTTTCGTTTAGTTCCACTGTGGGAAAGCAAACAACAATAAAAAAGAAAAAAAAAAGAAAAATACCCCACCACAGAAATGAGACTTTTTCACAGAAAAACTGAATATTTTATCACAACTTCAGGATCAGTGGATAGTGATGACTGACTTACTTTCTGCCTGCTTGTGAATGGGGGAGTGATAAATCTGAAATGAAAATAGCAAATGTAAAAAGAAATCGAAGACTCTGGAGCATGTGGAAAAATCCACCACTGTGATTAATGACTGCATCCATTTTTTAAGCGAAAGAGGAGGAAAAAAGAAAAAAAAAAAAAAACTTATGGTTCAAGGCAACAAATCCATGGGATCCAGCTTCCTATGCACAGCGACAGACCTTCGGGATGAATTACGAGGTGATGAGCGCCATTTTCTGGTTTCAGTTAACGGTTTTATAGCAAAGAACGACAACGAGGAGCAGAAAAAGAACGATGCATTCAATCTTTGGGTAAATTTGGCTCCGGTTTTGCAGGTACAGCTGCCAGGAAGTCAGACTTAGAACTTCTGACCGTGAGACCAGACCTTATCAAACGTGCTGGTCTTTATATCAATGCTTCAATCTGATTCTCTTCCTGAAATAGCGCGCTACTCCTCCTCCTCGTGGCTCTGACAGCCGTCAGAGGTCAGGGCTAAGTACAGAGCAGCGGGAGATGCTGGGAGAGTCTTGTTCAATGACCGCGAAGCAGCAGGTAGTAGTTGGGGAAAAAATATGGCAGTCACACCCGACAATTGATTCAGAGGCTGCCGACTCCGAGCGTGTTATGGTATTCCCACAGAGTTACATTCTGCATCAGGACTAACAAATCTAACATATGGGAAGAAAAAAAAACAATAATAATGGGGATGCCAGAGTGAATAATTACTAAGAGTTAAAAGCGAAACTCCATTTTCCAGCATTTTGAATGATTGATTTCCTTTCTGTGCCGAACAAGAAAATTGCCAACATATCCAGTCGCTTAAGAGACTCTGGAGAAGTACATGCAGGGATTTCTTTCCCCCTGACTGCCAAACACTTAAAAAAAAGTTTTTTAATGGGGAATAACTTTTTATTTTGGGATGTGAGATCAGGCATGTCAATGTCTTGGCCGTGAAATGCACAAAATGTTGCCAAAACATTCATCGAAACTGTAATGCATCAGTCTAGTGGTCAAGTGTGATTTATGGGTGTTTTTACACTCGCAGCAGAAGAGAAACGAGGGCCAGTTTGGGTTTACCAGAGACGTCTGGAAATAGGAGACATCAAGTTATCTGCAGCTACACGCATTCATTATTAGCTTTTGGAGAGAGGAATAAGAGAAATTAGTCAAAGAGAAAAGTGATATGTTCAGTTCTTTGCATGTTTCTGAAAATAAAAAAGGAAAATCCTGGTCATTAAATGAATTCCAAATCTATGAACACATTAACAAGCAAGAACACCGATCTGTTTTTTTAAATAAAAATCAGATATCATGTACATATGCCTTGATGCATAAGGAGTCTCGCAAAAGTTTTAATAATGAACTTTTTCACGTTGTGTTACGGTCCGTCAAACTTCAAAGAATTTGTTTGGGATTTATCTGATCTAGCAAAATGAAAAAGTACCACAAAATTGTGAAGTTAGAGAAAAATTGTAGTTTTTACATTAAATGTACAGGGTTTTCCCCTGAAAATCATCCAGCAGCTCATTATGTTACTAAGTAAAAAAATGTTGAAAGTTGACAGAAAATTTGAAAATATGACTATATAAATATGTGTTATTGGAAAGCATTATTAATGTCTAAACAACAACTATAAAGTCCTACAAAAGCAAAACATTAAAAAAATCCAATTAAAATAAATAACGATATTTTGCACTTCAGTTGTTTCATCCTAATTAAAGTGTCCAAAAATATTTTATCCTTTATTTGTGACTTGTCACTTTATTCGCTGAAGTTGTGAGCGTGTAGACCAGTAAGGACAGGCTTTAATGTATTAATACATTGTAAATCCTGAAAAATACATTATGATTAAATTACACTCAAGTGTATGTTTGCTTATTAGTGTATTTCTGAAGACAAATTGTTGCAACTGGTTTTTTCTTAGTAGGACAAAATACAAACTAATTCCACACTTTTCAGATTTTTATCCAGTAACCTTTTTGAAAACCATGACATGTTCTCTGTCCAGTTCACAAATATGTTACTTTGTGTTGATCTCTCATGTAAATCCAAATAAAAAGCAGTGTAAAGTACTGAAAAAAATATACAAAACTTAATGCTTTACAAAGCTCTAAATAGGAAAAATTTGCAATTTATTATAGTTTCATTGAAAATGACCTCTACTAAAGAATCTGCAGTTTCAGATATTAAATAATCCGTATCAGAGTGTTAACCTCTATTAGTCTAAAAAATACTGAAATCTGGCTTTAGAAAAAAATTTATCACCATAACTGTATTTTTAGATTCCTCACAGTGGGGCAAAAAAAGTATTCAGGCAGGCACTGATTGTGCAAGTTGTCCTACTTAATGAGAGGTCAGTAATTTTCACCACAGGTACACTTTAACTATGAGATCCAAAACTTAAGGAAATAAAATTAAAAAAAAAAAAAAAGAAAGCATTGTAGTACTTTTAAAGAATTTATTTCTAATTTATGGTGGAAAATAAGTACTTGGTCAACAAACACAAACAACACTGTGCAACATAACCTTTGTTGGCAATGACAGAGGTCAAACATTTCCTGCAAGTCTTCACCAGATTTGCACACTGTGTGGTTTGTATTCTGGCCCATTCTGCCATGTGGATCTCCTGCAGAGCAGCGATGCTTTGGGCCTGCTGATGGCAAACTTTCAACTCCTTACAAACATTTTCTATGGGGTTGAGGTCTAGAAGCTGGGTAATCCACTTCAGGACCTTGAAGCGCTTTTTAATGGAGCCACTCCGTTGTTGTCCCACTGATGCGTTTGGGATCATTGTCAGGCTGATAAGGCCATGTTCCACCTTCAATGCTCTCACTGACGGATGAGGTTTTGACTTGAAATCTCACGATGCACTGCCCCGTTCACCGTTCATTCACATCAACCTGCTTGCCCATTGTAGAGTCATTTTTCCCAGCCTGGTGCAGATCTACAATTTTCTTCCTGGTGGCTCTTTGGTCTTGGCTGAATTTGGAGTCTGACTGTATGAGGTTGTGGACAGGTGTCTTTTATACAGGTGCCATTGATACAGGTAACAAGTGGAGGAAGAAGAAGTCACAGATCTGTGCATGTTTGTGGGTGACCCAATACTTATCTTCCACCATAATTTACAAATAAATTCTTTTAAAATCCTAAAATGTGATTTCCTAGAATTTTTTATGTCCCGGTTTGTCTGTTATAATTAAAGTATACCTATGATGAAAATTACTGACCTCTCATCTTTCTAAGCAGGAGAACTTCTCCAATCAGCGGCTGACTAAATACCTTTTTTTGCCCAACTGTATCTTGTCTCTCATTCAGGATATTGTAATGTGAAAGACACGATTCTGGAGACAATTGTTTACGTCCAACTGAAAGCGTTTTTGAAGAACATTGCATTCTCAGAGTCTTCAGTCAGGTTTTAAATCCCATTGCAGCTCAGTTTTTGCTTTGTTGAGCATCTTAAATTAAATCCTTCTGGAAACAGATTCATTGGACCACGTGGTCCTGGTTCTCCAGTAGATCACAATATCTGAAAATTGTATTTACGACACTGTGTAGATATTTGTAACCAAAATGAGAGCTAATTTTAGCTCTCAGCTGTGTTTTTATAAGAACCTAAATAATTTTAGATCATTCTCCATTCCACTATCATGTGGAGCCCCACAGGGTTCAATTCTTGGACTTCTACTTTTTTTCTTAGCTGATCTTAGAAGGCATGAAATTACTTCTTATTGCTTTCCAAAAGATACAAAAAATTTATGCGCTCCAGAAACAAATAGATAACTTCTCTATGTCGACTGGTGCCACTTATTGGTCTTTCCCAGTGAGCATGGGCTCTGTGGTACACTATGAAACACCAACTGTCTAATTTAGGTTTTAAAATGGACAATGATTTCAAGCTGAGTGGTCAGAAAAGTGCAGGGGTGTGATCAATCTTTTTCAGCTGAGGCACCTGGCCAAAATAAAACCGATGTCAAAACATGACTTTGAAAGAAAAACCCATGCTTTAATTACAACTCGACTGGATTACTGGAATGATTTGTTTGTTGGTGTTAAGCTGCCCTCCTTGGCATTCCTTCAGTGGGCACAAAATGCTACCACAAAGATTTAGACTGGAACACGGAGGAGTTCCCGTTTTATTTTGATTACACAGGCTGCCCGCTACTTTAGACTTCATTTAAAAAGTTTTTGTTGGGAAATATTTGAATGGTCTTACCCCTCAACACCAATCTAGACTACTGCCCTCGCGCTCCCTTTCTCGGTCGCACAGATCAGCTGACCAGATTTTGCAGAATTTAAGATTGAAATGCTGAAGCACCAGGGCTTTTGCTGTTTGAAGTTCACAAATTTTTAACAGCCTCTTCATTTTCAAATCTGTTGTGAAAATCCATGTCTTTGGTTAAGCTTTTAACCCCAAATAAGAAGTCATTGGTATTCTGATTTTATTGTTTTATATGACTCATGCATTGCGTATTCCTACCAAGACCACTAGTTGCATTTTATTCTGTTTTGCTCATGTTTTTGTTTCTCCTCTTTCGCATTTTCATGTTTTGTCCTTTGGTCAGTGTTTGCCGTTTTTTAAAAATGCCTAATGAACAAAGTCGGCTTGGCGTGCAGTGAATTTAACCGTGAGAGTAAGCTGCAAGAGTAAGCTTTAAAAAATATGGTGACTCTGATGGGGAAGTGGCACAGGAAAAGGGCACTAAAATGTGTGACACGTGTCATTTTCACATCCTTTATTTGTCTTTGTCAACCACAAGCAAATAATAGACTGAACTGGTAAGACGCGACATTCATCAAGAGGCACAAAATGAAAGAAAATCCTCTGTAGCAAGTAGGATTTTTTTTTCCTTTCCCCAAGATGCAGAACAGATGTATTTTCTACAGAATTTGCTCCATCAACACCAAACCCTATTTGGTTTAAAGTCATTTGAGACTGCAGCCAACCAACCTGCACACAAATACCTTGTTGTGCGCTGAAAGCATCATGTTACCTCAGATGTATCTTGTACAGAACCTGGTGCCTCATAAATGCCAGTTAAGCAGTTAAATGCCAGTTAAAGTTAAGCTGCCAGTCGTCATGCTGTTTTACGCCTACACAAATAATTGAACATCATTTAAACAGGATTTTTCTCAGCTGGTTGTTTTTTAGCTCCAGTTTTTTTGGGGGTTTTTTTGGCCTTTTTCCTTTTTTAGGTAAACCACATTTAATTAGATGCATTTTAAACATCCTCAAAAAGAATCAGCGCTACTAAAAGCTTTTTCAAAATTGAGTTTTGGTTGCAGATCTGCTACCTCCAAACTGAATAATGTCACATTGTTGTTGGGCTTTCATTGATTAAGTTGTTTCATGGATATATAATCACACAACAATCAACATCAGTGGATTGACAAACAAGAATTTTGGAAAAAAACATTTGCATGCATTGTGAATTTTCTCTTCAAATTATCCATACACATCTAAATACTAACATGCAACTCCATTAATATTTAATTTGATGTCCCTTTGAGATTTTCGCCTCAAACATGTGCTTTTAGAATTAGCAGAATTCACTGAAACTGGTTTGTTTCCCAGGACAGACTTGGCTTTTAAAAGTAGTGCATAAATTCTTAGTAGGGTTGATTTCGGGGTTTTGGAAAGACCATTGCAAAAACCTAAAATAACGATTTTGAAACCATTTTTTATGTTTGTTTGGGAACATTTTCATACTGGAACACACCACATTGTATCCAAGTTTCAATCATCTGAGCCAAACTGTAATCTTAAGAAAAAAGGCAATTAGTTGGGATGTTTAGGATCAACTTAGGAGCCACAAATGCTCAAGCCAGCTGACGATAAATTCCTGCTTCAAAATCAACAACTTTATGCTCGACTGATCTTTACATCTGCCCACATGGACAGGCCCAACGCCTTCTGGGACAAAGTTGTCTGGTCAGAACCGACAAACATTAAGCTATTTGACTTCAAAGGAGGTAAAGTTGAGCAAATGTATTAAATCACAATTGTCATCACAACTTCAGAGGTCTATCTGGACACAATATTTAGCAGGATTTTATATTTTATGTTCAATGCATGCAAATTATGCATACCAATAACAAACGGTCTGTTGGATGGACTTTCATTGCCTTCAAAGACCACAACTGCATATCTTTAGTGGTAAATATGTTAAACCTCACCAAAAGCGGTGAGGAAATTTCAAAAGGGGCAAAGAGTGAAAAGAATGATTAAAAAAAAGGGGGTAATTATGATCTGTTTGCTTTTAAAAGCAACAAATAGCATGAGGTCCAATTAACATCAACTCAAATATTAATCAGGGTTTGTATTTGAACCTGTGTGTATTCTTGTGAGCATGTCTGACTTGTTATAACTTTTTATAACTGATAAAAAGTTATAACAAATTTAACTTTAAAAATCATTGGCAAGCAAAGCCATTTTTCATCAGTCGAAGAAGACCAAATCTAAATGATCAACACAAACTCACAGGCTCTTTCCCATCCATGGCCTCCATCCACAACTTCCTGTCCCCCTCCGAAAGGGCCTGGAAAGTGACGGGTGCGTTTCTGTGGAAACAGTAACAAGAGCCATTAGGAAGGCAAAGGTTGCAGTTTAATTATTCAGCTGAAACGATGCACTCTTCAACAGCAGCCAGTTTGATTAAATTCACACATCAGACTCATATCTTTAAAGCCAAGTGGAGAAGATGGAAAAAGGAAAAACTGATAAGAACACCCCGGGAGGGAGCGTCTTTGATGTATCCGACTACATCCTGGAAGCTAAACAAGATAAAAGTAAGTAGGCATAAAGTAATAATAATAATAATAGGAAAAAAAACACATTGCTGCAATCGTCGTCGTGCAGAAAACGCCGTCGAGTGCCAGATTTTGCAGCTCATGGGGATGTGAATCAATTGTTAACAAAGACAACTGTGCAGTGAGATGAAAGCTTCCTCTGGCAAGCCAAAACCCTTTAATAAATTTAAGTTGCAATCAACTTTCAGAGTGAAATAAATGTCAAATCTTTTATACATGGGAAATGTTAGGTATCAAAGTAACTGAAATTACTAATCTGTGTTAAATATGGATTTTATTTGATCCATTTCTATTAAGTTGAATGTCTGCTTTAACTCCAGGAACATTTCATTACACAGCACTGCCACCTTGAGTTTACCAAACAGCCAACTACCAGATATGTTCAACTCAGAGTCACTCTCAATGCAGAATTCAAGCTCAACAAAACCCCTCCAAACAGCACAGATGACATTCAAGTATTTCCACCCATTTCAAGACCAGAAAGGCCAGCAAGGTGACAGGCAAGCTTGTAGTTCAAGCCGTTATTAAAATGCATTTTGTTCCAAATGGTGTGCTTTTATATAAATATGAGCTTGCTGTGTTCCTTCCCCCTGCAATCAGAGAGTTTGCCATCTGTTTCCAGCGCCAGCTCATTGCTCAGGGATTGTTTGGGCTACGGTCCATTTAGCCTTCACACTCTGTCCTTGTAAGCCACCTGTTCACCTCGCCGCCTCAACCTGTTTATCCCACAAGGCTCTCGCGTTGCCTCGTCAGGTTGTGTTTGCACTAACCTCTCCACGGTTTCCACGTCAAAGCAGAAGCGCTTGTCTATGGAGTCGGTCTTGCGGCGGATGCAGGATTTCAGGGTGAGTATCGTTGGGGCCTGCATGGAAAAAAAAAAAAAAAGAGACAAAGTTGGGAGAAGTGGTTGGCGACGTGAGTCAACAATGGTAGTAACGGGGTAAGTTGTTTGAAGAATGTAAGTGGCGACAAAGGCCCCACGTTTTGAATATTGGTGGTAAAAGTACCTGTTTTGTTGCAGGCTTCTGTTCACAGGACACCATGATCAGCATTCTCCCATCCTTGTGATATTTGCAAAAATATTTGACCCATGATGCACCCAAAGCCCCTGGTGTGACCAAAAAAAAAAAAAAGACAGAAAAAGATCTGGTGAGACTTGGGAGACAAAATAACTCGAAAATATGTGATTTCACATTTTGTCGTGTTACAATTACAAACTTTTTTTGTTGTAAATTAATACATCAACAGTGAAAGAACAGCAACACATTTAAAGTTAACAACAAATATTCTCTTCCCCATTTCCCCTGAATAAATATTTTGTGCAACTGTGTTTGACTGCAATTTTGGAACATGGCTCTTACAGACTGAAATGCTCCATATGGGTCTCTTTAGGTTAAAAGTCCAGTTTGGGTAGATTTAAAGGGACAGTATTATATGTTTTCCAGCTTCATAATATAATTTCATAGCACAATCAAGCAACTATGTTACCTTCAGTTGTTATAAAATTGCTGTATATATCAAACACAACTTAAAAGAAATTTGACTTTGTAATCCGAAGCCTTAAAATTGGGGCCTCTGTCTCTTTAAGAAACTAAGGCTCTTTCTGACCCTCCATACGCCTTCATGAAATCCTCACAACACTGCTCCACTATTAACCCCTTAACAATCTTTTTACCAACTTTGCATTGAGAAGTAGTTTATGTAATGAGCTCAAAAGATGCACAGTTCCAGATGCTAATTGCTGTTGGCTAGTCTACAGGAGCTGAGTGAGGGAGTCTCGGAGGAGGGCTGCTCTGTACTGAGGAGCTCAGAAGCTTGGAAACTGCAGCTCTGAGGAGGAGCTGCAGAGGAGTCCACATGGGGGACACTGTCCCTGCAGGCATTTTGCACCGCTGAATGGTTGCCACGGGAGATTAAAGGATTTCTTAAACATACAAGAAAAAAAGTCAAAACAACACTCCAGGTATGTTTTTGATGAGGGAATAATATTATAACAGGATTCTCCATAAAGTCAGTTTTACATAATACTGCCTCTTTAATGTAACATAAAATGTATTTCATTTTTGTACAATGACTTGATGAACTTCTGGAAATGTTCAGAGTTTGGGGTATTGTTTTACAACTTAACCCTGAGTCAAACTTTTTCATACCTTTATCCCTGAATATTTAGATAGGATGTGACTCTATCTAAGTTTATCACACAAATGCAATCAAATACATTTACAATTCATCTGAAATCTTCATCTTTAATACGTACGCTTTTCCTGACAGTACAAATAACCCTCCATCGGCAGAAAGTTTTGCATCTTTGAGATTTGAGAAGGATGCTTCATCCTCTTCATCAGCTCCTCCAACTCCTCACAAGTGCTCTCATAGTGGTTTCTAGACTGCAGGCAAAGACAGAATAGAACTAAAAGGGCTCAAGTCAGAAGATATTAAATCCCCAACAATCGCCAGCAACACCACTTACATTCTGCAAGCTGAGCTGCAGCTCTTGCTTATACGGCATAAAGTCCTGAGTCATCTCCACTGTCAAGTTGTTGAGAGTTAAAATGCTGTGAAGGAATGCCAGCACCTATCAAACCAAAGGATGAAACATGTATTTTCAGACTGTGGCTGAAAGCACGACTGTCGAGGTGAATTAAAGGTCCTCTTCCCTGCGCGTGCGGTAGCAGAGAGGAAGAGTGGGAAACCACCGACAGCACTCACCGGCTCCACAGCGTCAAACTTCTTCCTGTCCTGAACTTGATGGATCTGGTATACATATTCCACTGATGATTCATAGAAATTCACCCGCTCCCTATCAAGGAGGTCATCAGCCTTCAGAGAAAAGCAGAGAAGATTGATTACTGGACTGACCACAACGGTGTCATTATTAGTTTCACATTTCAATACCGAACTGATGAAAAACACTTGAACCACATCTGACCTCTTGAAGTTGACTCTCCTTCTTCTTGGCAGAGAGATTCAGATGTTTATCGAGCAGAGAGTAATATTTTTCACTCTCTTTCTCAAACTTCTTCTTCTTTTCCTGCAGGATGCATAAGCATTTTAGGATGTGTGACTGTTTATCGATGCGTAAACAGAAATCAAGAAAAAGGCATTATCTATATTACAGTGTACTTAAGCAAAATTCAAATTCTATGAAACTGAAAAGAAATTAAGTTTTATTTTATAAATTTTGCTTGCTTATAGTAGTTTTTCTTATTAGGCAAAAAATTATACAAAAAAAAAAAAATGAAAGGGGAGGTATTATATGTTTTCCAGCCACATATTATCATTATATAACACAATCAAGTAAATCTGTTACCTCTTGTTGTTAAAAACTGCTGTACAAATCAAATATGACTTAAAAGAAATTTGATGCCTTGAAATTGGTTCTAAGTCTCTTTAAGAAAGTCCTGCTCTTTCCAACACTCATTACAACGTCGTTCCTCTATTAACCCTGTTATATTTTTTTATACATTTGTTAAAATACGGGGACACATTGAATGAGCGCGCCTAACGCAGCCGGCTAACTCCCCTGCGCTTGAGCTGAATTAACCTTCAGCATCCATGACCTTATAATAAAAACAAAAAAGACACCAAAAAAATAACTGTACACCAAACCAGACACAAGAAATAGGCAAAAAAGTCTCCAAAGGAAAAACTGATAAAGACGTATTCGACCAACACAAGAAGGACTTTCGAGCTAGCATCGGAGCTAACCACTAAGAGATTTTGGCCATTTGTTCTAATTTTAGTTGCAACTTCTCCAGTGACATGAAGAGAAATTTAACCAGTTTTAAAGAGGAGGTCAAAGGAAAACCAAAATAAATCCTGGCAAACATAAAAGAGACAAGAGAGAGAGCGGAGGAATCGCTACAACGTGTGGCAGAAATGGAGGAGTGAAGGAGTTGCCGTCAAACTACAAGCAACCAAGATAAAATATAAGAAACAACATGTACGGGATCCCTGACGAATCCCGTACATGTACGGGATCCCGTACGAATCCCATACATGTACGGGATCCCGTACATGTACATGTACAATGTACGGGATTCCTCAGGAATCCCGTACATTCGTCAGGAAAGTACAGGAGACGGAGGGAGACAACTTGCTGGAGTTTCTTGAAAATGTTATTAAGTTTCAGTTGTCGTCATGATGCAGCCTCCTCACCAAGATAAATAAATGTAAATTTATTTAACATCCCTGTTGTAAGATTTTCAATCATAGAGATCGGATCCAGTGAGAGAACTAGGAATCGAATATTTTCATAAAAATACCCTGTCAGACATCTGGCCTTCGCTAATCTTAACAAAATAGGCATTATTGTTTCCTGTAAGTAGATTACAATAAACAACTATTGTTTTGGGAGCCAGATTAAAGGCTGCATGCGTATTGAGCCTATACTCATTACAGAACTGTATCAGTTTGCACTGGAGAGACCTGCTCAACCTCCCAAACATCATCTGGGGATTTTTGTTTTGAACCAAGACTCCTTAATGAGTTGTTTTGTTAAGGAAGTCATTCTTTTACTATTTTTGACCCTACTCTCATTCTGCAAATTGCTGTCATAAAAACAGAATTAAACAAGAAACTCAATAAAGTGGAACTTAAACTCAAATATATTAAACTAAATCATAAAAAAATGGACCTTGAGCAAAAGCGAATGTTGGCACAGTGACTTAAAATACAATAATTGGACAGATTCATCCTTAAAAACCAAACACTGTTATCAACAGGACATGTATTTCTTTTGCTGTATAGCACAAGTCATTTGAAATTTATTACAGGAATTTAAATAGTCAGCCCTAACTAACCAAGCTTCCATCAATAAATCAGATTCTAGATTCTTTGGATAATTCCTCAATTGGCGTAGAACAAAATAAATGGGTAACCACAGACATAACAGAAGCAGATGTTGATAAAGCCATGTCAAAATTGAAGGAAAGTAAGGCGCCAGGCAGAGACGGATTACCAGCTGAGAGGTATAAAAGTTTTATCTGTAACGCCTTTGCTGTTAAAATCCTCTAATCAAGGGGTTCCGCTTAAAGGGGCAAAACCCCATCATCCTGGAAACAAGCAATAATATTCATCATACCAAAAGCAAGAAAAGATAAAACGGAGTATAATTCATATCAGCCCATCTCTGTCTTAAACATAAATATAGTATATATTCACTTCAATAAATGTTAGCAGACTAGAAATTATTTTCCCTGAACTGATCGATATAGACCAGACATGCTTTATTAAAATATACATAAACAGGTTAATGTAAGGCGAGCAATAGACCTCGTAGACATTATGAGTAGAAATAATATGAAGTCCTTAGCAATTGGTTTTGATTTCAATAAAGCCTTTGATTCCATACAGTAGGAATATTTATAACTGGTTCTACAACATTTTGGCTTTAATAATTCAATTATACATTATTTAAATTAAATATACAATTTGTCAGTGGTCTGGATCAAATCTATACGCCGATGATGTCTTTGTGAACTTATCTGACGCCAACCTCATGTCCCACATATATATTCATATTATTAAACCTCTGAGCAAAATATAGAAAGCAAATTATGGAACACTATGGCTAACAAAATAAAATTGATTTCGATTTACAGAACTGAATAGAAATGATAAAGATGATTGTATTACTTAAATTGTTACTCCTTTTTCAGTCTATCAGTGGAAATTCCTACCAAGCAATGTAATGAGTGGAACCGAACCATCTCTAGGTTTATATGGCGGAACAAGAAACCCAAGGTTATGCTATAAAACATTACAATTACCAAGAGATAAAGGAGGAATGTCACTCCCATGTTTGGAAAATCCACTATAAAGCAGCAGAACTGCAGTATGCTGTCTACTGGTGTGAAGGGGGTATGATGCAAAGTGGAAAGAACTAGAATTAAGTCAAATTGACATCCCCCAATCTCCAATGGGTGATAAACACCTCAACACTACATATTCAGAAAAGTTATGTGTTTTTATGTGTCTTTACAAAAGCATTTTAGACAAGCACAGCTTGACTCTAGATTCAAGGAATTGACCAGAAAAGGCATTAGCTCATGCTGCGTGATCTCATCCAGAGCCGACCTGGACAGCTTCCAACAACTACAGGAAAAATTTCATCTTCACAAGCGAAACTATTACAGATATTTACAGCTCAGGCACCATTTTAGTAAAAACATGAACATTTTAGAAAAGCATTGTCAGGATCTCAGTATCTTCTGTGATGCCTCTAAATGTAAACCTTATGGGAAGAGGAGGCTATCTGGTACATATTTGTGCCTGGAATCCTAAAACACAAACACTGCACATCAAAATTATGTGGACACAGAAAGCAAAAATAATACTGATAATGAATGGCTAAATTTCTGCCAAATTAATTCCACCACCACTAGCTCAGGGTACTGGGGCAAATTTTCATGGAAGATACTATTAGGGGTTTTTTTATGACCCCCAAAAGAACATATTCTCAGACCAGCAGAGCTGAATCTGGGCATTGTTGGGAGGCAACATAACAATGTGATGACATGCCACTGTCATATTTTCAGGGGTTTCCCATTAATGTCTTTCTACTGGTTAAACAGAAAGAGGTGAAATGAGTCATTGGCTTTGACAAAACTTTCAAACTACATACCGTATTTATATTAGGGGTCGAGCTATAAATCGGCTCAGATTTTCTTAATTCTGAGATTGATGATTGGCCAATACTTGCATCTTTCTCCACTAATCTTATCTACCTTGGCGAAGGTCTAAAGATCAACCAGCGTCCTCTATTGCTCTGCCGTGAAAGAGGTTTGACTGATAGACCTGGTAGGCGGGTCTATCAGTCAAACCTATGTTTACAGTTCACAATAATTAACCAGTATAGCGACAGTTCACACACAAAAAAAAATTGGTATTGGCCAAAATCGGAAACGGCAGGTCGGATGTTTTAATGATTGGTAATCACCAAATAGATAAACGCTACCTCTTGTTAAAAAGGGAGTTGTTCCTTTCCACTGTCACCACATGCATGCTCAGTGTGATGGATAGCTGCAAAGGGATAACTCGATGCCGTGAATGTGGTTACATTGTTTTACAACAGAAACTAAACTGACCATAAATCTGTATGTTTGGATTGAGCGGAGTGTATACATCTGCATGCACTTCTGATCTGTTTGACTCTGAAGAAAATATCTGCAGTCAATAAGTTGCCAAAACAGGAAAAAACATATTAATCGGCACCAAAGAGGCCAGCAGTAGCTAAACAAAATGTTCGAGAAGCTACAAATGTGACCACCAATATCAAAATGGGAAAGTAACCTTTAAATTAAAGCTAAGTGGTTTTAAACTGAACATTTTATTATTTGGCTTATTCATCCTCAGAACACTATATTTCAGAAATGTCAAACATGTCAAGCTTAGAAATTATAGCAGAAGAATAAACTTTAAAAGCTCCAGAGTGTCTAAGAACCTATGATTTACCACAGCTTTCCCAGACTCATTAAATTCCATTCTAGTTATGCAGAGTGTAAATATTTTTACTAATATGTTAATTTAGTCTTATGTTACAGCAAGTTACAATGAATTACACAAACTCTCCTTGGCACAGGAATATAAGTCACTAATTTAGCTTTAAAAGTGACTTCTAACCTGGAAGAATCCCTTTATTTCTCCTTCATAACTCATGTGGCATTCACTTGTACCTTGGAAGTTAGAGATCTGAAGTCTTTTCACTTAAGTTATTGTGTCCTAATTCTTGCAACAAAAAAAAAAAGTGAATTCAACTAAAGTAGCTGAACAGGTCGGTTTATTTTTGTCAGTAAACGGTTAGTGTTTGCATAGCAAATATATGAGAGGAAGAATGACTCAGAGATCGCTGCTGGTTTATTTAACAGGTTTGTCTGGTTAACACATTAGATCAGCTGTTTCTGTAAGCAGTACGGCATATTAATCGTCTGAGAAAGGTCAGCGCATAGCTCAAATGTTTGTGAATAAAACATTTACACTTCTAACAGCTGCTCGTTTGGCCTCACTTTGTGTGTCACTGCATTGTGTTATTGATCAAGTTCATTTGAAGTGTTCAACTGCACTATTTCTAAATTCATCAGCAACAAATTCTCTAAAGACAGACTACATAAAGGGAAAATGGCATTTTTCCACTAACAGCATGTCATCTTAGAAAACTGGGTGAATGTGTGGAAGAAAATAGACAAAAATATGCTTAAGTACACTAAAACAGGAAGTCTTTCCAGCTAGCTGCAGCCTTCATTTTAAAAAGAACAAAATATATTTTACTTGTCCAATTTAAAATGAAGAACTGAAACCCATCATACTTACACACATATCTGGCTCACATACAACATGGTCATAAATTGGGTGTAAAACTTAGATAACATTTTGAGGAAGAAACTTGAGACACTGAATGATAAGTGGAAGTAGTTCAGGGTGGTTCTAGATTTGCTGGATTTTGGTTCACAATGGCAGGAAATGCGTGTAAACATTACTGTTTATGCATGAATATGCATGTTCTGATCCAAAAACCTACTTGTTTGGTCCTGAGTGAATGAGCCACACTTTGTTTTGCAGAGCAGAGAAATTCATGACAGCACTCACTTTTGTTGCGCCTATCTGCTCCTTCCTGAACTTCTCCAAGGGCTTGATGAGGAGATTGGACGCATTCTGGACCTGGACAGACAAAAATGGAGACAGAATTAGCAGAGTTGAGTTTTAATGCTGACAGAGATTAACGAGTACCAACACCTAAAACTCTTGAAAAAGACGAAAAATACAAAATTACCTTTCCAACACAGAAAGTGTTGAGTCATGCCCACTAATACAGAAAGGCACTATGTATTGTATCTGTAACAATCCCATCCTAAAGTACAGATGGGTTTTTTTCTTGACCAAAAAGCATTTTTACTGACAACATATCAAATGAAACATGTTAAATGTGGGACTTTAAGAGAACCAAATGTCTACGGCTCTGGGATGAGGGTTCAAAAAGCGAATGTTGCTGCTAGAATAGATAGATTAAACATGCAGTAAGGAAACTTTTATTTAAAAAATGTTTTTTTATGTATTTGTTAAGACTTTGTTCTAACGGCATATGTGACAAACTGTGAAAAGAATCTAGCTCCTCTGCGCCCCCCTGTGGACCTACTTTCATCTGCAGAAATGCATCGCTCCCAATCAGAGACAACCAATCAGAGCCAGGAGGAATGCTTTGGTGCTCTCAATCATGCTCGTGTACACATTGCTCAAGATTGTGAGTTAGCTCCAGCTGTTTTCAAACAGCAGTTCTCCTGACCTGCTAAAACACCAAATCATGATATAAATTCTAATTTTATTAACTAAAATTTGCACTGAAGACTTTGCTTGTCATAATTTTGTCACTGCTGTTCATTGATCCCTGCGTGTGGCACATAACATCATCCCTCTCCAAAACCTATGACTGTATTCTCAGCTGCCAGGTGCTTGTCCGTATTTTTCCATTCTTATCATAAAAATTAAAATGACTTCCTGCAAATCATCATTTGCACAAGCTCTCCTTTTCAGTTGTATTCAGGCTTGTTTCTCACTACAGTCATTTGACTGCAATTTGTTGTAATTTCACAACAAATAGCTTGTGCAATTTGTTGGTCTAATTGCATAAGCTATTTGTGCAATTTATTTATAAATATAAATAGTTATTCTGAAAAGACAATGTGGTTCCATTGTCAACTCCATCTATCATGTGGTTTGAAGGTTTTTAAAATACATAATCCTAGTCCAACCGGTAAGACAGGATAAAGTTGACAAGCACCATTCCTCACCTTTGTATTACTTAGAGCACAGAAAAGTTTTAGTAGTCGGAGCCTGAGGTATTGAAACCTAATGAAAAAATACCCACACATGCTCCCATTAACAGAAAGGGGAACAAGAACACTCAAAAGAGGAATGGAAACTAAAATAATTGCCAGCATTGCTCTTATCCTTTCTGCACGGGGCGGCACAGCGTCTCTGTGTGAACATGTCCTGACTAAGACAACACAAATTAAACACACACACACAGACAGCTTGAAGTGTGTGTAGCAGAATGAGAAGTGTTTGGCCGTGGTGTTAGCCTCTTTTGTGCAGGACGTGTTAATGTGGCTCTATATCTACTGATAGGATGCAGAAGGGTCTTTGGAGGAAGCTGATAACCTACCAGCATCATCCTGTCACGCTCCACTTCCTGCAAGAGTCCGGCGAACTCCTGGAATGACTCAGCTGAGGAAAAACAACACAAAGACAAGAACCGGAAGTTGGAGTTAGCCACTTACTGCTGAATTTCTCACACAGACAATGGAGACACGTTTTCATGTAATCAAACGTTACAAAAGAAAACACTTGAGCATAAACTTTGTAATGAAAACCTTTTCTACAAAGTTTCTCTTCACATGCTTAATAATCTGCTTTTCTTCCTGATTTCTTGCAAGTTGGCAGCTTCTTTCCACTGAGGTGAAGGGAATAAGATGAATGATAATGAGTAAAAATTATTTTAGAACTTATTAACCTACTAAAGAAGCTTTCTTTTAAAGAACTTTCCTTTTGTAAGCTTTATATGAAAGATCAATATTAATATCTTACCAATGTTAATCTCATCATCCGTCAGGGAGTCGCCAATAAAGTCGAACTGGAATGCACTGAGAGTCTGGGAAAACTTCTGCACTGCCAAGGAATAGCCTGTTAAAAAAGCTAGATTTATTTCCCGTCGGCCAGAAAGTAAAACTCCTCAATCCATTTACCAACATAAACAATCCTGGAGTATTTATGCCCCTTGAACTTTCGAACTCCTTCCACATCGTCTCGAGCTGCAACCACAAATTTTAAAAGTATTTTATGGGGCTTTTTTTGTGTGATAAACCCAACACAAATTGTAAAGAAAAATTTGTTAAAAAAAAAAAAAAAAAAAAAAAAACTGAAAAGTTAAACCAGCTAACGTCAGATATGCAAGAAGACAATTTGAGTTTGTTTCTACCAGTTTTTCACAGTTGAAGCTTGTTCGCCCCCCCTGTTCTCGTTTCGCTCAGTCAGATTTCATGAAGTGTGTCTTTGACGAAAAGCATCCACTACAGCATGATGCTGTCACCACCATGTTTTAACCTGATGCATGAGTTCTTCTCGTCATCAGGGATTTATTTACTTTCCTTTCTTCATCGCTTGTGGGGGATTTTTAAACTGGACTTCTGATGTCTTTCTTCCTGCCATTCTTCCAGAAATGTGAAGTGAATGATTAATATTTTCAACAGTAATCCTGTTTAATATTCCACCATCTCAGCTGGGGTCTCTACAGCTATTTCAGACTTACCACCATGCACCTCCTAGTTGCTACTATGATTAATGCTCCCCTTTCACTCACAGAGAGCCTACTGATCAACTCTGCATGGCATCGCTTCAGAAGCTCGGATAGTGATATATCATAAATCAGCCTTTCAGCAAAACATTCACCGACTTGGGCCAAGCATAACTTGCATATTTCAAAGCATTTGCAGCTGAAGTCCAGTAAATCATCCAGATTTGGGATTATCTGGAGCAATTTTATCCCGTGACCTCTGGTCAGTGACCATTATCTGGACTGCCAACACTTCCACAGCAGCAACACTGACAGCTTCTGTTGTCGAGGTGATAAGCTTGTCATTCAGGATTTCTTACTGGACGTACAGTGTCCGCCTTGTGGGTGCCAAGCTGACCCAAGAGCACATATCTGCAGTTGGTGTGTGTGCTGGTTCTGGCTCTGGTCCACTGTATTCCAGCAGTGGGACTGAACCCACACAAGGCAACAAGCACGGAGAGTGGAAAACTTTCATGGAGGGAGACAGATGTTTTCAATTTGGTCATCGTGCACATCTGCATCCCAAGCATGACCTTTCAAGAGGCGCGAGTAGCACCTCCCTGAATGCGCCTCTCCCACTCACTCCCATTGACCCCGCAGGCCCCCATTAAGGCCTAATGATGCAACAGATCCTTATCGTTTTCTGATTGAAGGCAAAAAATAGATTTGAAAGTCAAAAATAGAACCATGCTCACCCTTGATTGCGGTAATGACACTGTTCCCATCTTTGATCAACTCTTTGAGGAATTTGCTCGTCCTGTCCAGCTCCAGCTCGTAACACTTGAGGGTCTCTCTGAAGTCTGGACTGTCCTTGTAGCAGTCACTGAACTCCAGAGGAGGGTGCCCCATCTCCGAGACGAGCCGCTTTCACACAATAGACGCTGGGAAATTGTTGTGGAGACACGCTGCCTCCGCTTTTCTATGGAACACTGCTCATTTCAGTTCAGCCGAAGCGACTATAAACTCCCTGCTGCTCGCAGGAACGCAAACCATGGTGTCCGGGGGAGCCTGCGGCCGCCGCTGGAGAGCTGCGGAGGGAAGGGAACAGGAAACTCAGCCAGTCGAGCCTCGCTAACCCCTCTGCCCCTTGATGGACGCGTTGTTTACGCTTCGGTTCAATTATATCCTGGTCCGCTTTGCCACTTTTTCCCTTGCTGTAGTATCGTGATGTGAAGAGCGGCTAAATCTCCTTTGGACGCGTTCCATTCCGAGATACTTTCCCCCTCTCACAAAGCCGCTGTCTGTCTTCCGCCGGGGTTTAAACAAGTTCGACGCACTTAACGCCAGAAACCATCTCTTAAAACCACTCACTGTGAATGGGTTGTGTGTGTGTGTGTTTTTTTTTGTTGTTTTTTTTTTAAGTGAACAGCAGATTTTAAACAAATGTAATCGCCCGTTTTACACTGAGGACGTCACACAAAACGCAATGGAACGAAACCAGTTGGCTACAGTCGCAGAAAAAAACTTCCCATTTTCCACACCCAGGAGGTTCTTAAAGGGGAAGTGCTTCTATAATGTAAGAGGAAATAGATAGATAGATAGATAGATAGATAGATAGATAGATAGATAGATAGATAGATAGATAGATAGATAGATAGATAGATAGATAGATAGATAGATAGATAGATAGATAGATAGATAGATAGATAGATAGATAGTAAAAAATGAAACATTAATTATGACCTAAGTCATAATTATGAAATACAAGTTATTAATTTATTAGTTGCTTTTTTATCAGAGTGGCAGAAATGGGCGCCCATCATGTTTCACCATTATGATGGGTTTCCATATATATGACACAAGTACAACTGTGGTCTCATCTTGTCAGATTAATGTCAAAAATATCAACTCTCTCCTTTGTTTTATGGATTTTGTACACATGTTCACAAGGAATCCCATGTATGTGGAGGGAGCTGTACATATAGTATGATGGAAATCTAATAGTAATGCCAGCAGATGAGAAAATTACAGTTTAAGGGATTTTTCCATATTAAACAAAAATAAATACTGCACATCTTATTTTTATCTAGCATTAATATTTTCTATAACGGAAATACAAGAAATAAAATATCACATAAATTTATCTCAAATTATTAACAAAAGGTTATAAAATGCTAATGTTATTTTCCAACATGTTCATAAACCTATACTGTAAGGTCACATAATAGAATAGAATAGAATAGAATAGAATAAGTTTCATAAATTTTTGGCACACCAAATAATAATGAAATAGTGTTAATACATGAAAAAAAAAATCTATTTCAACAAAGACACTATCTTGACATCCTGAAAATAAAAAGGAAAAAAAAGTAACAAATAGAAAGAAAATGCACTTTCTGAAATGCAGTATGAATGCTTTTGCAGAAGAATTCGAAGTCAGATGCAGAAAAAAAAGCAAAATAAAAAAATGCATAAAGAAAAACTAGTAGAGTGAAAACTTTCTTTCAGTACAAAAATTCCACCCAAAGATGGTTAGAAATTGCTGCACAATACTGATTTCAAACTTATACTGTAAGGTCACAACAGTTTATAAGGTAAAATTAACTAAAAAGCTGAAGCTAGCTGAAATACTTATGATAGCATGTAGGCTACCACTAGCACATTGACGTACAGTAAAATACACCAGGCAGTGTGAAAAAAAAAAACCATGTAGAAGCTAAAATGAGCTAAAGCTAGCTAAACTATAGATGATGGCATCTAGGTTATACTAGCATGTTGACCTCCAGGAACATGCTACATGAAGAGTGGGAAAAAAGCACATGAAAAAACTAAAACTGTTAGCTTAAACTAGCTAAAACGAAAAAAAAACCCAAAAAAAACTAATTTTAGTATCTAAGTTAGCAAAACAATATGTCAAAGAGTTGTGAAAGAGTCTTAATAATCAGAGAAAGGCAGCCTTGTCTTTGTTGTTTATTCGAAAGCACAAGCATTCAGATGCACACTCTTGCAGATATGCACACCTCGACCCAGTCGTACACAGCTAAACTTGTAATCTGACACCAGTGGCACATCAACCCCCATACCAAGTAACTATTAAACAAACTCCATACATGGTTACACATGAGAAAAGGAATGTTTCACAGACTTGGTAACGTGTTCACAGTTTGTTGCAAAATGGAAAATGCTGGTTAGTTACCGACAGCTGTCGCTTTAGAACTGCTCATCAGAAACACTTTCTCCACACTCAGCCCTCAATAGAAACGTTAACTAAAACTGCCCAACATCAGTACTTAACTGATAACAATAACGATTTTTCCAGCACACTTAAAACGCAATAGAGCTCAGGTTCAAAACAAGAAAAAAACTGTCCTTTCAGAGTTATGTATATCACACAGTGTTGTAGATCAAATAGAGGGTTTCACTTGTGTTCACTTTTTAAAACAAAGCTCCTTCAAACCTTGAATCACTTTGGCATATATGAGTGCCTTGGTGCAATGGTTAACGTCCTGGTCCTTGAGCTCGAGTTGAAGTCTCAGTAGGACCTCCTGCTATTGCACCTAACAGTTTGCACAACGCAGCATTTTCAATACAGTTGCTGTTCTGAGTCTTAATTTATGGATTATTATTAACTTTATTTAGTCAAGGACCGTGAGCCAAATCCTTCTTATGTGGCCCTCTAGATTCTTGACTAAATACTAAATATGCTTAAATTTATGTTTTCAAGCAAATCAATGCTGTTTTACTGCCAAATTACATCAATCAGTCCCTCCAGTTTCTTGAGAATTAGTGTGGAAATTCATGCAAAGTGAACAAATCCCAGCAAGCTTTTGAGCTGGTCCATAATTGGGAGTTTATTGCAGATTTTTTCAAAAATTTTCAAAAACGTTTGTACTTTTACTAAACAGCTGCTTCAACTTTAATCTGTCAGATTATAGTCCAGGATCATTTACCATCTTACCTCAGAGTAAATATCGCAGATATTTCCCTATTGGTACCACAAACACAAAATTCTGGAGAATCTGAAAAGATATTGAATAATATTATTTAATTTTAAGAAATCATTGATATTTTTGACTGTTTGTGAACAGGTTTTGTGAACAGGTTTTATCAATGCTTTCTGGCACAACTGGCCCTATAAGAGCGTTCATGATCTTGATTTGGCCCAAAATTAAAATTAGTTTGACCCTCCTGCCTTATCGCATCCTCTGCAGTAGAAATATTTGACATTGTCTACAGCCCATGACTAAAATTAACCTTTGACAAATCTTGTACCCTCTCCCAGGATCTCAACATGCAAAAGGTCTGTGGTTTGAAACTAGGCAAATGTTTCTTTCAGCGTTATGTTTATCACAGGGTGTTGGTCAAATAGAGGGTTTCACATGCCAAATCACTTGTATGGCACAGTGGTAAGCACTCCATGCTTTGAATCCGGTGAATTGAGTTCAAGTCTGTGTAGGCCCTTCTGGCGTTGCATCTAATCTTTTGCACAAAAACAACATTTTCAATGCAGTAGCTGTTCTCAGGCTTAATTTATGGACTCTAATTTTAGCTCAGACAGAAGTAGAGTTTTGTTCATATATAAGTTACTGTGCTCTCTGGCAGACTCTATAGTATTTTTTTCCCGTTGTCTACAGCCCATAACTAAAATTAACTTTTGACAAATTTTGTATCTTTTGCCAACAAGCGGTTTCTGTAGCAAACATGGGCATCGTGTTTGCTTAACATGCAAAAGGTCTGTGGTTTATAACCAAACAGAATCACAGCTGAATTATAGCGGGAGGAATTGCCTTTAAGACTGTTAAATTGAATGTTTAGTATATTTTAATGTGAATTTTCTTGACAAAATCAGCGTACAATAAAAAGCGGCCATTGGAAATATGACAATGTTCACAGAGCAAGCTGTGTCTGTCTAAAAAAAAAAAACGTTTTCAGATATAAAATATTGAAATCATTTTTGTTCCTCTACATGTGTCCATGAGTGAAAACATCAAATCTTGCTCTGTTTTCAACAAGTCATAAGAAAACACATTTGATATCTCCAGCAATGACTTTGGAAAGCAAAAATACCTACTGTCCATGGTGGTCGTACTTTTTAGCAGCAACCGATTCTCCTTTTTGGATGTCGACGTTGCAGCACAAAGTTGCACTGTCCTGATTTTCTAATTTTTGCACACTTGTACCTGCACACTCAAATCCTTGCTCACTTTGAGTAAACATGTCATAGAGGGATGTAGGGTGCATCCCTCTGGGACTGGACCAGAGTGAGAAGTGTGTGCAGATTTGTTTTTTCATCACTAAAACTTTGTTTGAAGAAATAAAGTAAATACGATCTACTAAATAGATACTATCCCATAAACACCAATTATTAGCTTAATAATGTAAAATCTCAGATTAAACAGTACAGACTAGCAGCTTTACATTTTCTGTCCATCTTGTAGATGTGGTGATGTCTCACCTGGTTGGCATTATTGTGATTGGTCACACCAGTGTAAATTATGGTCGACCTGTAGTTAGCTGTGAAATTGTATAAAGATTTTATCAGAATTTCTCAGAAATTATGAAATTTTCCATTAGGTTCAATGGAGCCTGAGATGATCACAGAAAGGTGAATATTTCATAAACTGTAGAAAATACCAAAACCAAAAGACATAGCCGTAATGTCCTGAATAAGCAGCGTAGGGTAAATGTTAAAAATAGCACAAAGTATGCAGAAGTAGCTAAGTGGCGAAGTGTGTAAAGAAAAGTGGAGGAACTCAAGAGTGTGACTGCCTGCAACATTCATGCTAATAAATCAAACTAACATCCAAACTAATTACTTCCACATTTGCATGGGATTTTTTTCTGCAGAAATGAAGCAAGCATGACTTTCAGAAGTCACCAAGTTTTCATCTGTTTCGACAGCAATCGCAGAACTGCTTTCAGTTCAGCTTGCAATATTTTTCCCACACAGACACAGTGGACGTCTCAACAAATCACGAGAACAGTGTACACTAATCTATTAGTGGTGTCAGTTTAATGGGTGTGTTACTGTTTCAAGAAGAAGTAAGATTCAGAACATAACTTACCTCACACTTAGTTAACCTTTAGAGCACCCCACAAAAGCAGCCTGGCAAAATAGAAACAGCAATATTTAGTGGAAATGAAGTCTTATTTTTGCTACCATGCAAAATTTGATGGATGGTGAGGGGGGCAAAAACTCGTCTTTAAAGCTGATTTTTCTAAAATTGTAGTCGAGAGTTGCATCTTGGAGTGACCAGTTCTCCATAACAATAATCTATTTTAAGGCGTTTGCTTTTGCTTTTTGTCATTAACGATGAGATGAGGGATGATGCTAGTATTGATCAGGAATTTAAATTGAGTTGGTCAAGGACACATGCACTAGTGATGTTACAAAGGTATAACTACACTCTACTTTTAAAACCTTGTCTTTATTTTGATTTTTTATTTAAAACACGTGTGCAACAATAAAACATTATATATTTTTAAATACATTAGTTTTACCTTCCCACATATACAAATGAAAGAAGGTTTCACAGAAAATACAGGTCATTAACCCTAACAAATGCTTGACTTGGTTTTAGTTACTTAAGTATGGCATTTTTGATTTACAGTATGCTTTGGTAATTGTAGTAGCTGTTTATGAATTCAGGCTGAACTAAATGTAGACAATACTCAAACACATGGCCTTTAGCTGATTTATTTAAAATCCAGGTCTGCATTACATGTATATGGGCAAACATCCTATGAATATGTACAAATCTCCTAATTTGTGTGAACAGAAACCTAACATAGTCAGTAAATTTAATCTAATAAAATTAGGTTTATTTTTCAACAATTTGAAGAGTTAGGCTTGACACTTCATTATAACCTCATGTATGAAAACAAGGGCTGAAGAGTGTTTTTAGATAAGAATATTTCTGTACGGTTTCTTTTACAGCTAACTGAACTAAACTGGCTTGTTGCATATCCCAATTTGCACCATCAAAGACCAGTGGACATCAAACATGGTAAACTGGGTACCATGTGGAAGTGGCCTTGTCTTTAGAGTAAAGATGAGCTACTAAAGAGAAATTACACTCTGACTAAAGATTTTAAATTGTCCAGAAAGAGTAATAAAAATGAAACTGAACTTGTTGAAAGGCTATGTGACCATGCTATCAGATGAAACGGAAAACCATGTTGTCAGTGTCGACAAACTACTGGACCCATTTCAGTAATGTGTGGCGCCCCTCAGACCTATAAAACACAGTGTCTTGAAGCAGAAATAAGTCATACAGTAGTAGAAGCTGGCAGCTTTTATAATTGGCCCTGGAGATCAAACAGAGCAGAATTACGGTCAAAGAGAAATTCACCCACGTTCAGTTGGGGAGAAAAAATGTGGGTTGAGTTCAATAGGAGGAGCTCAAAATTCAGCATCCAGTCTGTAGACTCCTGTCTTATGTGTGATTTGATGCTGTCTTGTTGACAGACTTTTCTAAGGTGATGTCTTAGGGAGGATTGTGGCCTTCAACGCCATAATGCCAGGTCTAATGCTGGTGTGTGACTTGAAAACATTAACTGACTTGCCATCACAACATGGCCTCTCTTACAGATGCTGCACCAAGGTTTGTGTGCTTAAAACCATGCCTGAATCAGATGAATCCTACGTACGAGACGTTTAACTAAGACATTGTGACGTGTTCAGTACCTGTTATCACAAGGGGTTGCATTACTGCTTGGTATGAAAAATGATAACCCCCCCTTTGTGTGGTCATTCTAAGGTAAACACAAACTTCTAAAAGGCTTCCTGAAAATATACGTAGTTGTCCTCCCTTACCAATTGGCCAAACAGTTGTATAACATGACATCCTGTCAAGATGCCTTCTCATAATCTCAAATATTTTTGAAAAGGAAAGGGGGTTCAAATTAACCCACACCTGCTACTGAGGTTGTCACAGCCCATAAAGGCTAAGTTGTGCCAGGGATAGCTGGTTTCTTGGTTCAAGAGTGTGATGAGATTTGTGTCACCAGCTGACCAGGAGAATTAAGGCAAAGATTACATACAACATCACTCTTTGACAACAACGGACATCGAATGGGTTCCTGTGAAGTACACCAGAGCTTCAACCAAGGATTGTTCCTTCAGTAGCACCAGCACTTGGAAATATGACCAAACTGAACACCAATGGCTGTAACCTTTTTGAACTTTCTTCTGTTCTTCTGAATGGAAGGTCATGTGTGTGGATATGATCAGCTTGATTGATTGATTGATTATGAAAGCCAGAGGAAACTTAGGTTGCGTCCCATGATTATGCAGACTAGATAAACCAGTTCTGCAAAAACGTCACTTGTCGAGTTTTGAGAATGCTATCTAATTACTTTATTATGTGTCTGCTACTCTCAGTCACTGTTTTCACTTAGTCTTGTATAACTGCCTGACATCACCACTGCTTTGCTTGTAATGCCATCAACTGCGCCTTCTAGTGTCCTATGAGTGTAAGTTTCCTACATTTTTTTATTATTTACATGCCCATCACTGCTGTGCATTTGCACCAGATTGATGGAAATCAGAGCGTTCTGCCCTTAAGCATGTGAGTGAAGTTTCTACTGAAGTTGCTGTTAAAGTTTATCTCAATTTGATTTGAGATAAACTTGGTTTGTCTGGATCACAGCACAGACAAACCTAGTTATTTGACAGTTTAAAGATAGTTTTATAGCAATAATAACTCAACAGAAGCATTGTTCTTTTGCTGGCCACCGTTATCCACTCGTTGAAGTAGAGATTAAATGCTTAGTGGGCTGCAACAATTTGGATATAAAGACTGATAAAAGAATAACAAGCCTCTGTTTTCTTATCTTTAGCTTTCGTGACTAAGTTCTACTTTTGACCTTTCATCTTTTACTCCATATTGCGTCAAAAAACATCCTCCATGTACTCGCTCCAACACAGCACAATGAGGACAAGAGGACAGACAGCGGTCCCCCACTCAGATTCTTGTGCAGAAATTAAAACGTTTCATCTGGACTCTGAGGCCGTTTGTTTTGTCCTCGTAAATGGGGCCATTGTATGCAAAATCCTTGAATAGAGGCATATGACCTTCTCAGTGCAGGGCAGTGGCTAGTGTGAGCGAAATCATTAGCAATGCAAAGTCATGGTGCTCTGATACTCGTTTTCACGGTCACAGATTGAAAAAGAAATCTGCTTACACAAATGTTTCTGGATGAACTTGATTCAAAACCGCAGCTGACGGTAAGCTCGTCTACTTTTTGATGTGTTTCACAGATGGCTGTCAAATTCTCAGAGAGCTATTCAGTGTTTTCAATTGGTTTATCATATTCTGTTATGTCACATAAAATAGATGGAAATTTAATGAAATTGTATAAAAACTAATCTGTTTTGTAGTATGTTTCATATGTTATATGTAAAAACATAAACCAAGACTTGAATGACAAATAAGGTATTTTGTGAAAAACGTTTTGGTTTTTCATCTTTCAACAAACTTTATAAGTGATCTTAAAGCTTCAGTTGTTGTAACCGAAGGTACCCTGTTACAATGGGCACAGGTGCCCACCCTGCATCATGACGTCTTGTTAACATGTGTCACATGACACATGATGCCGGGCGCCTGTGTTGCTCTTAAGTGAGCGGCCAACTTCACAGGGGGGACAGAGAGGTTTCCTCCCTCCTCTGGATCCACATCCATGCCAAACCAGCAGGTCAACTTTTGTTCTCCATACTGCCTCCTATGCCTCTGACACCTCCAGCGGAGCCTGGTAACAACTCTGACATTCATACCTGGGCTGGGGTTTGGTGCATTTTATGATGGATGACGAGCAGACTATATAAATTTAAATCCTGAAATTCTTTTAGAGAAAACTTTGTGATCGATCGAAGTTAATTTTGCAATATGCAATCGATCGACACTTAAGTTGTAACTTTTAACTGAAGGTGGATGTTTGTTTATGAGTCTATTTTTTAATGGCACATTCCTATTCCATTAATCCATCTGACCTCTTAGCACCTTTATCCTTGATGGGTCAAAAAGGGGACTGGCGCATATTTCTAGCGACTAGCGATCATCAGGTGAGAGGCAGCGTCGCCAGTCCACCGCAGAATATTTATTAAAATAAATTCATGATATCAAAACACTTTTAAAACTTGAATTTTCACTTTTTTTCATTTATATCCAAGTAAAAAAGCTTAAAAAGAACCCAGAACAACTTAAATTAGAAATGCTGGATTGGAGAATGGTTTGAAACATACCATATTGTAAGATTTTATGCCAACTTACTTATTCAGTCTTCTTTACAGCACTAGTCAAATGTCCGATTTAAAACAAAACCCTATTGTCTTCTAGAAAATCCCTAATATTGTTTTTTTATTTATTTGAAAACGGTCTTAAATAGGCAGCAAATATCAATGTTTTAAGTGAGCAAATATAGAAGACAGAAATTGTGATGTAAAACAAGGAAATATTTTCTGCTTTTTCACTGCAATTCAGGATTTAATTCATCTTTGTTTAGGTAATAAAAAAGAAGTGTCGACAGATTCAATAATGAGCACGCTATCTAACAGAGATAGATCGCAAAAAAAACTAAAAATCGAATTCAGTAAGCGTTCATAGGATCTCAAATGTATTTCTCTCACCTTTTGGGGATTATTTTCAGATTTACTTGTGGAAAAATCTATAATTGTTTATAATTCTATTTTTTTTTAAATAGTATCTTCTAAAATGTTCAGCTTGAAAATGTCATTAAGAGAGAAAAAAGATCAACAATATATATTTTTTAAACTATTTTATGTAAATCAGCTGATTATAATGACATTGCACACAACAAAAAACTTTTCGCAATTGGTAGTAAATTACACAACCCTGACTTCAGCATATATAAGGGGTTCTCAAGGGCCGGTATCCCGCCAGCTTCAGATGTGTCTCTACTCCAACACAGCTCATTCAAATGATCCAACAACCTCCTTGACATGTCAGTATGTTCTGCAGAGGCTTGCTGCTTAACTATCATTTGATGTAGATGTGTCGAAACAGGGACTGAACTAAAACCTGCAGGACACTCAGGGACTGTTAACCAATAAAACAAAAGGTTAAATTGAGTTTAACCTACAAAATTGCAGACAATGCAAACAATTTCTATGAGGCTAATTTTAAGCAATAATTCTCTTGTGAAATGTATTAAATTCTGACAATTGTTTTAAATGCACTTGTTTTTCTAAGTTAGTTAAATTTTCATTGGCATAACCTTTGGCATCATCCTACCATATTAAAAAGGAAAACAAAATAATAGTTTGTGACTAAGATATAGAATTACCAAACCAGTAAAAAAAAAAAAAACTTTTTAAATATTTCTAAAAGTTAGACATGCAAACATTTTTACCTTAAAATCCTCAACGACTACCTCAGTGTTAAAGGTATTAGCAATAGGATAGTCGCTAACCTAGTCAAAGCTTGTTCCATCCAATCTCAAATTATCCAGCACACAAACCTCATGTAATACAAGTCCTATTACAGTTTTTAACTGTTACTAGGAAGGTAGAACTATTGATAGCAAAACTCATTTGAACTCCTCAGTCTTACTTTGACACATTTTTTTCTGTAAATATTTTACAGAGATGCAAAAACAAAATCACATCATTCTCTTTTTGCTGCTTGTTTTTGACGCATATTCTGGGCAGAGCCATTTTTCTGTGACGAGACGAAGAAATGTGAAGGTAGTGTGGTGCTGTGGGAGAGACATGTAAAGACTTACAGGGATGTCTGCTCTTGAATTTTTGTGAAGTATGAAATGTCTTTGCTGCATTTTTTTTTTTTTTTTTTCGTTTTCAGAGTAGAAGTGTTGGGAAGTATGCATCAGCCTTAAATTTGTTCAAGTAGGAATTACGTGAAAAAAATGTCAGTTTAGATATTTGGTGAGCATTATATATGAGTATAATAAAATTGATAAAATGCTACACTTCGAAATAACTTTTCTTTTGAAAAAAGTGCTGAACAGGAGTTAGTTTCATTGCAGAGTGTGACATTTAGTTTCACATCATGAAAAAAAACATAACAAAATTCATATTTTATCTGCATTTAATTCTTGTACAAATATTGTTTTTCTCCGAGACGCTTTGATGTTTATGCCAATGTTGCCTTTTCACTTGTTGTTTTTTTCCTATTTAAAATACATGTCATAAAATTTTACTCAAAACATTTATTTGCCTTTTATTCCATGATTTTATTACTTCTCCAGTGTGTCCCCATCACAGAATAATGTTTCTTAGTAGTCATATCCAACTACGCTCATTTGAAGTCCCTGTGGTTCTGTGATTGAGTGTGATTTTATGAATGTGGCTCATCAGAAGATGCGGTTTCATCAAATGTTTACATTTTAATTGCTTGTTTTTGTGTCTATTTTTAAAAAATGCATTTTATACATATTTTTGAGTTGTTTTTCACAGATGTTTTTCATTTGTTGACCTTTTCCTGTGCTTTTTTTTTTTTTTTTTATTGCTACAGACCCGGAACCAAAAATGAACTGGGCATCTTTTTATGCTGTCGTTAGCGGTGTTAACAGACACTCCACTGGGATCGGCCGCATCTGGCTCTCTGTCTTGTTCATATTCCGCATCCTGGTCCTGGTGGTTGCGGCTGAGACCGTGTGGGGGGACGAGAAGTCCGGCTTCACTTGCAACACCCAGCAGCCTGGCTGCAACAGTGTCTGCTATGACCACTTCTTCCCCATCTCCCACATCCGCCTGTGGGCCCTCCAGCTCATCCTGGTTTCCACCCCGGCCCTGCTGGTGGCCATGCACGTGGCCCACCGCCGACACGTCGACAAAAGGATCTACAAACTGTCGGGGCGAACCAATCCCAAAGACCTGGAGCAGATAAAGACCCAGAAGATGAAAATCACAGGGGCTCTGTGGTGGACTTATGTCATCAGCCTGTTGTTCCGTATTGTCTTTGAGGTCATTTTTATGTTTCTGTTTTACATGATTTATCCCGGTTACAAGATGATCCGGCTGGTGAAGTGTGACTCGTACCCTTGCCCCAACACGGTGGACTGTTTTGTATCGAGGCCCACAGAGAAAACGGTCTTCACCGTCTTCATGCTGGCCGTGTCTGGGGTTTGTATCCTGCTCAACATTGCAGAAGTGGCATTCCTGGTAGGGAAAGCCTGCGGTAAGCATCTGCACAGTGCTGGAGACTCAACTATGGGAGCCTGGATACAACATAAACTTCGTTCATTCTAACCAATGCACGCTTAGTTTAAAACTGGTGAGAATTAAAGGAATAGTTTAATGAGAAACATCTGGTTTCAGGCTCAAAGAGGGAAATTTAGACAATTTATTGTGCCAGCAATTCAAGAGTTCAAAGATATTCTGTCACAAATAATAATAATAATAATTAACTGTTGTATTGCAAAGATGTGCCTGCATCATGGTCGCTATCATTACTAACTTTGTTTAATGTTATTTATTAAATTATTTATTGGAATCTGCATTAATTTTAATAGGGAAAATATCTGACTATGACTTGAACATAACATGTTAAGAATTACACCTTTTGTGGTGAAGAAAAATAATGACTTTAACCATTGTTTGCACTAGAGTGACTTTCAATGCTGTTCACATTTCTGAATAAAGAAAGCAGAAGGTAATAATGAGAAGAATACACTTGAATAGCAAATTTTTGCTCTGATGTTTATTGCTGACTGCTAAACACAGGATTCAAATGTAATGACTTTTTTTTTTGTAGTGGTGTCATCATTGGTCATGCACAACAGAATAAATTCAAAGTGTGTACTTGTGTTATTACACTGGCCGGAAGGGGATTTTTTGGTTTTTTTTTTTCTTTTACATTTTTTTCTTCCTCAAAGAAATGTATTTTACTGGGTTTTTGTTGAATAGGCCGAGTTGTGCGCAACTGAGATAAAATACAATGTAATGTCAATAAGTCGATTTCAAGATTTGATAGGTTTTGTAACAAATCGTAGCATCTGTGAACATTGCTAAGTCTTTTCAACCACTGACTCTACATTTGATTGAGTTCTGGACTTTGACTGGGCCATTATAACATCTAAATAGCTTCAGCAGCACATTTAGGCTCACTGGATGGTGAACCTTTGCCTGAGTCTCAAGTAACAAGTTGTCTAACAGGACCATTCTAAAAATGTCAAGAGTCCTAAATACCTTCATAGAGCAATTGCAGTAGCTATCATCTGGATTTTTTAAGTTTAAATAAGCGGAGTCTGTGTATTTTCTCCCTAAATAAAGTTGCAATACCAAATTTAACCAGAGGGTAGCAGTCTTCCCAAAGCTAAAACTGACCTGTGGTCCTTTCAGCTGCAACCAGATCGATCCAAAGAAAAAACAGAGAAAACCCTGAATGAAACTTTAACACATTTAGCAACTTCTTCACCGAGTTTAAACAGAGCCCATGTTGCCACCTGTGAGCAAACGTCTCAGTTTGCTGTCGTCTTCATAATTAGCTGAGCGCTGGTTCCTGAGGTTATCAATAGCCGTCCCATGTAAGGGGGTCAGTGTGAGTGTCACAATGAGTGACCCTGAGGACAGCTGGGTCTGGAAAGGTGGCACTTATCTTTTTATGGAACATGCCAAAACCTCCCCATCTATTAGGTCCGTATCAACGAGAAACTCTGAAGCAGGAGGGTTCTAGAAGTAGAAGCAAAAATGTCCTCTATAAAGCAGAAGACCTAGATAAACAGGTAAATCAGCTTTTGCAGTAAAGACATACATTATTGGAATCTGACCCTTTCAGTTGAAAGTTGTTAAACTGGCTACAGTTAAAGTTAATCTGACTTTTTGACAGCTAATGACAAGCTGAAGAAAAAATCTAATTACGACTACTGCCAAGCAAATGTTTTTATTTTCCTGAAACCATTTTTGTGTTAAAAGTTATTCAATAGTTCAATCAAACGGAATCGCACGACTATAAATCTTCAGTTAAATTATGCAAATGTTTTCATTATTTAATCCTGACAGCATGATGCTGCCATGTGTTTTTTGTGTTAATGGGGGATTCACAATGTTTTCTTTGCATGTAGCTAAGCCACAAACATCAGTTTTGGTGTGTTTTTCATGTGTTTAGTGTGTTCTGTTTTAATCACAACTCTGCTACAAACCTCTCCACAACTTCATCTGTGACCTATCCAGTGGATATGTTGACCTTCATTATGATTACCAAAGTTTTGAGCCCTTAACTGAAAACATGCATTTAGTATTGAGAATAAATTTAATGCAGATGGACTCTCCCTGCTAATAAGGTGGCTTCTAAAGCCTTGTGGTTCTCCCAGATTTTAATTAAAAGAATGAGAATAAAAGAAATTGAGCACAAATACAGGCCATATTTTACAGGATATTTATGCTCTCCTGATACAATAAAATAAAGTTTGTGGTTGTAGCGTAACAAAACTGTGAAAAAATGTACATCATAACATGATTGTAAGGTTACAATCGAATCAATTAAAATATTTACTTTCTAAATTCTCAGACTGAATTTATTGATAAGTTCTTGAGCCTGAAGCTACTCCACAAAGTCAGGGGGGGTCATGTCAGTAAAAGATTAGCATTGCAGCCACTCCCCACACCGTGAATTATATTTAGAGCTCACCAACACGTCGACTTATCTGCATCCTCACAGGGCTCTTCAGCTGCCTCTCAGTTCAAAAGAAAAATCTCAGACTTTTCAACAAATTGGAAACGTTTCATCCGGTTTAGCTGTGGCTCAGAGACTTTGGGAAAGTCGCAGGCAGCTCCACACACTGCTCAGTGAAAACTATCTTGGAGAAGATCATCTTTGTGCTCCGGTTTCCTCCAACGTTGTCCCCCTGTGAGGTGAAGAGTCCCACTCAGCTGCAGACTGAGGGAAATGAACATTATCAGGTAGGTCTTCCTTCAAGTAGACAGATAGGAACATGTCATACTTTATCAAACACCTGTATGATATCTGAAAACACAAAATTTACTATGACTACAGGCTGACAGCAGTCCGGGTCAAACAGCCTGGCTGGGTACTTATGAATACCGATTCCACAGTTCTTATGAATACCGATTCCACAGTTCCACAGTATTCTGTATTTTGAACAGATACTCAAATCTCCATGTGTTTCCTGATATGTTCACTTTTAAATGACAACAGCAACTATTTTTAAAACAGCATGCGTGGTTTGGTTGGACACGCTGTCACAAGATCCCCAGCAAGCCCAGCAGTCTCATCAAGACGCTTCAGGGCTCACTCAGTTCGCTCGTCCAGGACGTTCCTGCTAGCAGACATTAAGGGATACCACACCGAGAAAAACAAAGGCTAACGTCATGAGAGATCAGTATCTATGATGAAGATATAGATCCTTACAATAGGTACAAAAGAGACAATACCTTTTCTGAAGTGTTATAGTAGAGAATATTAACTATAAAGAATCTGCTAATTACAAAATTAATTTGATCAATATTTCAGATGTGTGTTCTTAATGTTGCTTAGAAGAAAAGCAGGAGTATTCAGAAAAACAAAAGATCATTTGACAATTCACAGTAGTTTATTAGCACAGATTGAGAAAAGAAACATTTCTAAGTGTTTTTGGTGTTGTACCTTGTTTTAGGACACAGGTTAGTTTTCTGTGGTCATTCTGAAGCCACCTGACCTCTGTCCTGCCCCCACCTGTTTCCACAAAGTGTGTCAAGGTATGAACAAATTAGCAACGTAGACATTTATGCAAGACGAGAGGAATGTAATGCTTTGGGAGTGGAGTTAATATTTATGTAGACTTTAAAGAAAAACGTATAATTATGTCAACCACAGCTGCCAGTATTTTACCATAAATTGGAGCCGTTTTTTTCTTTGTCTTTTTTTTTACAGTGTACAGTTACTGGCTAGAACCAATAACTAGCCAGTAACTTTGGCTTGAACAAGATTGCTTGAACAAAATATCCAGACTCACTGAAAAACAAAGAAAAACAACGTCTTCTTTAAAGTACAATAGCCTTGGTAAAACAAGGGTTTTTAGTTTCATACTAGCTGAAATCACATACAATAGCCCAAATTATTGAAAATTGAGTTGAACTCAGAATTCAATTTAGTTATTTTTAAGTACGAAGTTTCTTGTCTTTTACTGGACAATATTTTTTTTACTAATTGTAAATAAATTTTCCTAATTCTTACAGGTTTTTTCCCAGGCTTTGTTGATCATTCGTGAGCCTTCCATGGCAGACTGGAACTTCTTGGGGAAGCTCCTGGAGAGTGCCCAGTTTCACTCAACTGTGGTGGGAAAAGTCTGGCTCACGGTGCTGTTCATCTTCCGCATCCTGGTCCTCGGAGCCGCTGCGGAGAAAGTGTGGGGAGATGAGCAATCCGGCTTTACATGCGACACCAAGCAGCCCGGTTGCCAAAACGTCTGCTACGACAAGACCTTCCCCATATCTCACACCCGCTTCTGGGTGATGCAGATCATCTTCGTTTCCACGCCTACTCTTATTTATCTGGGTCACATCCTTCACCTGGTCCGCATGGAGGAAAAGGAGAAGAAGGAACTCAAGGACCTCGCCGTAAAGAATGAAAAACAAGACTTAATTAGTAATAAGCTCACAAAGGCCTCCATTAAGGACGACCAAGGCCATGTGCGTCTGCATGGTGCTCTTCTGCGGACGTATGTCTTCAACATCATCTTCAAGACTCTCTTTGAAGTGGCATTCATCGTAGCTCAGTACTTCCTGTATGGATTTGAGCTGAAGCCAATGTACACCTGTGACCGCTGGCCCTGCCCTAATGTGGTGAACTGCTACATCTCTCGACCTACGGAGAAGACCGTCTTCATCCTTTTTATGCTGGCAGTAGCTTCATTGTCCCTGCTGCTAAACTTGGTGGAAATGTACCATTTAGGTTTCAAAAAATGCCACCAGAGTCTTCGCTACAGAAAGTCAAAGATGGAGAGGGAAGAGCCCAAGGCTTTAGGCGAGGGGGTGATACCTTTCGTTCCAAACTACACCTACTTTACAGGTCACTCTGCAGTGCCTGAGCCCTTTCCTGCAAACTCAAAGTACAGCATAGCAGAGCCAAACTCTGCTTACAGCCCCTACAACAGCAAAGCAGTCTACAAGCAGAACAGAGACAACATGGCTGTAGAGAGAAAAGGCCGATCAGACGGAGATGATGCAGAGAAGACAAAAACACCCGGTCCTATTACTGATACTCCTGTGGAAAACCAGCGTAGAAACAGTCAGTCCAGTAAGCACAGCAGCAACAAAGGCAGGTTGGATGACCTGAAGATCTGAGAACTTCATGTTTCCACCCAAGACTCAGGAACTACAGGAAAAATCCATCACAGGACGTGGTTCATCTTAGACATCTGTTCGCTCCAGACTCAGTATAGCAGAATCTAGGAACAGAAGTATTGGGTTGAATTTTAAAGGTTTGAGAGTTTACAGGCAATATCAAAAATCTTTGACAAAGTAGACAGAAAGAAAAAGTCATTTTGTAACTGAGTGCATTTACTGCTTTGATCAATGAAATATTGGCAATGATATTAACAATTGTGTGTTGTAATTGTAAACTTCAGGGATCTCTTTAAGATGTTTCATTTCTGCCGACTATATCACTGAGTAATCCTCAGATGCATGCAGAACCTATATATTGTTTTCAACAGGTTAATTTGCACTGTTGTGGCATGATGAATGTATGAATTGTTTTTGTTGGCGATTTTCCTGATGTTTACAATACTGACAAGTTTTAATGTAAAATTAAGACTGAGTGTAACATTTTTAAGAAGCCATGGTGCTGTTTGTTCACAACTTTAATAGCACATAGTGTATCTTTTTTGGCTTAAATGGTTGCTATTTTTATGTTTTAGGACAAATGTTTTAAATTTTTTGTGTAAATTTGATTTGTTCTGCGATATTTTTGCCTTGGTAGGTTGCTACTGCAGTTGAATTCTCCGCTTGTTTACAACGGTACAGCTTTACGTCACAGAGTACCGCGTTCGCTTTTTAAATAAAAAATTGCTAGAGAAGATTCAAAAGTCTCCAAATGTAGGGACAAAGTAGGTAAGTTGGTCAACAGTGGTTTTCTCATCATGACTACAGCCATGATTACCTTCTACGTTTATCCCACAATTGGCTGGGCACTTTGGTGTCTTTTGTTCACTTTGGAGAAATTTTTCAAAATACAGTATGAATGCTTTCAGCAGGGTTAATTATATCTAAGAAGATTTTTCAGCAGCACTATTTTGTCCAGCTGCTTAGATTAATAATATTTTTTTTGTGCCAAAGATACTTTTGGCCAAATTTAGCACCATTGATTTTTGACTTTTTTTTTTTTTTGTTTTTTTTTGGGTGCATCAAATGTGTTTTTGTTTGTTTGTTTTGTCTTGTTAAAATCACACCCTTTTACAAAAACGTTGCATGCAGATGTCTTAAATTTCAAAAGTACATACCTCTGAACTAGCAGTTCGTATTATTTGATTGTATTTGTTTTGGAGTTAGAGAATTATTACTAAGATACTTTGAAAAATAAATGGTTGCCAAAGGAGTTTAAAAACAAAAAGTGTGAAGTCTTTATTCTGATTATATAATACTTCAACACTGATTCAAATGCCGTTTGAAGGATGTGATTGCAAAGGTGGGGCAGATGTTCTGACTATGTCATAAGCAATGTGTCTCCACTGTGTCATTTGCTCCTAAAAGGCCAGTTTAATGGCATCTACAAAAAAGATTATCATATTATATATCATAAAATTAAATCCTGCAATATATGTATGAAAACCTCTGATCAGAGCTGAATATTAATATTAGTTTTTAAGACTTTGTACAATGAGTACATTAAAGAATATCTTTATAGAATATATTTGTGAGGATTTGCTGAACTAGGTGTTCACAATTTACAAATTGCTCAAAGGATCAATTCAGTTCTGCTCTGTTGACAGACACAGATCAGCGTTAATGCACACATTCCCAACCACATGCCTTCATACACTAGTGAGAGCCGGGGAGTCCTGTCTGTTGGCTATATATAGCGGCCCTGCAGACTGAGGGAGTATCGCTGCTGAAATGGGCGTAGGAGACCAAGTGTCTTCTCCTCCATAAGGAAATTTATAACATTTTTAAAGTGCTGCTTATTAGAAAAATCAGCCACAACTGACATTCAGAAGTCACGCTGCCTTTAAAAAGCTCGACAGATGGAACAGTGGAGCTATGTGTTTTTTCCCGTAATGTCAATAAATGCTGGAAAATGTTGTCAGCTGAACCTTAAAGTGTAAGTTGATCTCACACAAAACCGCATTTTTATGACACCCATATAACTGTCGCTGACAGGTTGGTTAGACCTTTTTTCTTCTTCTGTTTTAGAAACCGAAGGACCTTTGCTGTAGTTATCATTAATAATAAATGCAAGATCTCCCAAATTTCCAGAGCGCTCTAATCCAGTTGTCAATTAGTAGCAAATCACTGCGTCCCTTTTTTTTTTAAAATAACGCAAACATTTAAGATTTAGCACATTATGTTTACAACCTGACAGGTAAAACTAATTGTAGTGATCATCAGTAAGTCATTTTTTGCATGGTGAGTTCACCAATGTTTCTACAGAGAAATTATTATTTCCTGCTCGGTGAAAACGAGTTACCTAATCCTAACGTTAATGCTCTTGTTCGTCACTATGAACTTATGGTGCAGGGAATCTCCCTGCCATAAATAACCATCCCCAGCTAAGAGAGAAGTGCCGAGTTGAACGAGGCACCTGTTAATTTTAAAGATGGCCAACGCTGACTGACCAGCTTCATTCACTTCCTCTGCTGCCATTCCTAAAACTACTGTCAGACTTCAAGTCTGAAAGAAAATCGATATCATCGTTCACAACTTCTCCTCCTGTTCACTGATTGGCCAATTTGAAATTTTACTGGAGAAATTCACTTCAATGGGCTGTATTCCTGTGAACAATAGCCCCGCTTTACCAAAGTCTTCTGCTATGTGTCCCAACCCACAGAGAAAACAATCTTCATCATTTTTATTCTTATTGTAGCTTTTGTATCTCTGCTTCTCAATGTGACAGAGTTGGCCTTCATATTTTGGAAGTCAAAAAAAGAAACATTCTTCAATGTGACTCGGTCCAAAGAAATATTAAACTTAAACTGAGGAATTTGCGCTATAAGAGCTACATGTAGGTTTAAAGACTCTGGGAGGATTTTTTCCCCCCTCTTGGACCCATTTTTGAGTTTTGATGTGAAAAATCTAACTCACTTTTTGGGGCACAACAAAACATTATTGAAGTGTTCTGGTTGATTTCACTTGCTCAAAAATAGTTTTCATTAATTGCGGCAGTGAAAAGGACTGCCACCTGACTATTCAATTGTCATTTGACATGAGAGAATCTTAGTGTAAAAGACGTGTGTATTATAGGACTCGTCTTTTGTTGTCTTCGACAGGTTTTCTGAAGGCAGCTGCTATCACAAAAATGTATTTGAGGGCATCACGTCAAAAACATTCAGCATACAAACTTATTCATTTTAACAAACTGTTTTATAATTGCTTTCACTGCATTGCTATGCTGTATTTTTGGTAATTATTACAGGATTAATAGCAAATGACGCTGTGAAACAATGTAGCAGAACTTGGACTTTTGTTTTTGTTTTGCTTGTTTGGTGTTTTTTTTTTTTAAGAAAGAACAAAGTGTCTGTTTTAGCTGCTTAGGTGAAAAGTGACATAAACTTGATGGTTTCCAGCATTTATAGGTGAGAAAGCCACTGCCCAAACCTGTGTTGTAAAGGGACCCAAGTTGCTGGCTGAAACATATGAGATTTAAATAGAAATAAATGTAAAAAGATACAGGCAAGACGAGGAAACAGACATGAAAGAAAATGAAAGAATCCAGCACAGCGTGGAGGAAAATGAGCAACTAAAGTTCTGGGGAGCTTGCTTACTGACAAGTCAAGCCAGTCAAACAGTAAAAATGAAAAGCCATTATCCAGACTAGAATCTGTTAGCCGAAAGCAACTCTGAACAAAAGGGGGATTCATCCTTGATTTAAAGGATCTCAGTGTTTCAGCAGATTTACAGTTTTATGGAAGTTCGTTCCAGATTAGCAGAGCATAGAAACTGAAAACTGATTCTCCAGGCTTGGATCTCACTCTGGAGGTACAGAACTTGAACCAGAAGGCCCAATTCATCTGGAAGGTTGATAAAAATAGGTTGTGAATGTCATGTTAAGCCAGTCAGTGATTAAACTGGTAATGTTTTCCTATGCTTAGTTTTTCTCAGTCTCTTAATTAAAATGATCAAAACTGTGTGATTGATCTTCAAATCACTGTGTCACCTATGCACATAAAAAAATCTAATTTATTGGAACAAGTTGCAAGTGGCTATGTGAAATGCTTTGCATTTTTCTACATTTTTAATTGCTTTTTAATTGTGGATGTGCTTAAAATTTTAGCTGACAGTAACTTTTACAGATGCCTGCTTTGTGTGCTCTGCAGGTTTATCCGGTATTTTATTTCCAGTCTTTCATTAGCTGACGTCTCACCTATAACTTGAACAACAAAAAAAATTCTATATTCATTAGAAACCCGTAGGTCAACTTTTACTGCATTTTTTACTCCTTAAATCTCCGGCTAAGTCAAAATATTTCTAACTAGATTTGTAGAGCACACTTAAAAAAGACAAAGATCAGTCACTTAATACATGTTAAAATACATTACATAGACTCTGTTCAGCATTATTCGCCTGATCTATCTCTAACAAATATTTGGTAACTTCTGAAGGGAGTTGCTGTCATTTAGTTTTATTTCAGAGTATCAGAATAAAAGGTGCCTCAATACAAATGTGCTTAAACACTTATGTGTTAAAATGTTGAAAATTATGTAATAACGTATAGTGTTTGTAGCCGTAATAGGACAAAAATGAAAAGGTTCATGATTTGAAAGACACCGAATTGTCCATATAATATGTTAGAGCAGCAGAGACAAACAACGTAATATTTAAGTTGTCAGGTTGCTCTTATCATGAAGAATAGGACTGATCAAGCAGGAAGTGTCACAGGTGACATGAGTTACATAGTTACCTCCCTCTGTAATGGAAGGTTAATAAACAGGTTCTTCACTGGATTTTGTATTGTAAAGTCGAGAGACTGAAGAGACGAGGAGGCTCGGCCACCTTAGGACAAAAAAGGTAAGGTGTTCTCCGTTGTTAATTAGAAACAATGTGATCAGAACTCACTCATGACCACTGTGACTTTTTGAGAACTCTTTTTTTGAAGATGTTGTGACATTGGTGGCTTTATTTGAAGTGAACAGAAAGGGAAGGACATAGAGCAAAGACATGATATCAGGAGTTGAATCCCGCATGAATGTCAGCAGCTCCTGAATGTGGGACATCCAGTTAAAGACCTGTTTCTCCTGCCTCGTGTTTGTCTGAAATAGTTTTCCTGTTAGAAGCTGATCTCCTTTCCAGTCTATAGTTTCTTAGACCTTTTAGCTTGTTTTTTAAAAGAGTGCCCTGGGTTATGCTCCATCTATTATTCCATCAACTCTGAACTGCTCACGTGTCAGTGTTGAAGAAAAGCATCTCTAAATTGTGAAAATTTGACATTTTTTCTTCCCACTCCTCCATAAAGTCCAGGTTTGTGGCGTTTGTGACTAATAGCCAGGGGTGGCAATAAAAAATTTTCTCCACTGGCCACAGTGGCTGGTAGAGAACATGTTTTACCAGCGACTGAGACATTTCACCAGCCACTGTTTTTTTCTTCTTCTTTTGATTACAAACCCCACAAGTACAAGCACATTATAGAAAATGTATGATTTATTCTTAACTCTATGAAAACCAATTTACTGACCATAAGTTCACCGTACACATGTACATATACAGAACAATTTAACATAAACATGGACACCTTAGCAGGGTTGTAGAACAATAAGTTAATCTGAAGTAATTACTAATGGCAAACTTTGACCACACAACCCTAACATTCTTGCAATCATATGTTGAACATTTCCAAATTTTGGCAACAATATTACCAAACAATTCATTTGTAAAATATTTTTAAATTGTATCAACAGCTGTTTTATATGTTTCCCCTTACTTATTTTGTTTTGTAAATTAATAATTATCCCTAAAATATTTCAGAACGTGTTCATTATTATTTCCACTGGCCATCATCATCATCATCATCATTATCATCCTCGTGTTACTCCAGAGTTTTTCTGACTACCTGGAGCTCAGTGTTAGCTTCTCCCTCACACACAGCTGCCTTCCTGCCTGCATGAAACTTTTTCTTTATGAACATTTTCACTCCTTCTTACCGGGCAGCAGCAGCTAATCTGAACTCTTCCTCACTCTGTCCCTGGTCACGTCTCTCTCTTTTTTTGTTAAATTATGACAGCGTAGGGCCGCCAGATATTGGCAGTAAATGCATCAGTCTAAACTCCAGGCGGTCAGTCCTCCCGTGGACAGAAGTTTAAACTGAATGCAGCTTTTTTTGTTGTTATTTTTTTATTTTTTTCTGTTCAAATTGTTAACCCGCCACAGTGGCGGGTGCGTTGCTCCAATTTACATGCCACTTCATTCTTTTACCCACATTTGTCCAGTGGCGGGTGCTAATTTCCACCCCTGCTAATTGCTGTCTTGACAACATATTCTTCTACCTGAGCTGTTGTTCTCCTAGCAGCAGCAAAGTTACCATGAGCCTCTGTCAATAATGCTCTTTTTGTCTGTTAGTTTAGGTACATGGTTGTATATTGGTTTTTATGCAGCAGAGTCATAATATTTCCATTTTAAAGGCACAGATTAAGAAAATGTTCCGTGCGTAATTTTTTTTGTTTGTAATGAAACCTGCTTTTAACTTCTTCACAATCCCATTTCTCCATGCCATATGGGACTGTATTGCTCTACCAGAAAGCAATACAGTCGGAACGTGCCTTTAAAACGAGGTGTCCGATCAGATGCCTGAACCATGTAAATCAAGTACAATAGGACCTGTGCTCATTGTTGGCTTAGTCGCAACCTGTCTACCTATCTCCCGTTCCTCTCCACCATCATGACTCAAGCTTAAGGCGGTCATTGGCACCCAGCGTGGAGGAAGCAGTCCCAGTTCACCTAATTTAAAAGGCATTTTCCTCTTTCATTACAGGTTTCTGTGGTGGATCTGTTTAAGACAAAGCAAACTTTTCGATGAGATCAGAAGATTTTGGTGTGGTCTCTCAGTTGTTGGCGGCTGCCCAAGAACATTCGACCATCATTGGTAAAGTCTGGATTTCGGTGCTGTTTGTCTTCCGTATCTTTGTCCTCACAACAGCCACTAAAGAAGTGTGGCAAGATGAGCAGACCAATTTCTTGTGTGACACTAACCAACCTGGATGTCAACTTGTTTGCTACGACAAGTCCTTCCCAGTTTCTCATGTTCGCTTCTGGGTTATGCAAATCATCTTTGTCTCCACACCAACGCTTGCTTATCTGGGGTTTGTACTTCATGAAATCCGCATAAAGAAGAAACATAGCAACAAACATCAAAACCACCAATCATCTAATAATAAGTTGGGCAATAAACCTGACGTGCCTTTGGAAGGTGCAGTCCTGAAAATGTACACCGCCAGTATAGTTTCTAAGATTCTGTTGGAAATAGTCTTCTTTGTAGCTCAGTACTACCTGTATGGATTTGGCCTTAAGTCAATGTACCCCTGTGAACAATGGCCCTGCCTTACCAAAGTCTTCTGTTATGTGTCCCGACCCACAGAGAAAACAATCTTCATCATTTTTATGTTTCTAGTAGCTTTAGTGTCTCTGATTCTCAATGTGATAGAATTGGCCCATATATTTAAGACAAAATATAAGGGCCAAAATAAACATTCTAGATGTGACTCAGTGCAAAACAATACAAGCCTTAAATCGAGGAGTTACAGCAAAAATAGCTACGTGTAGGTTTAAGGACTCACTGGCAAATAGAAAAACTTAGTTTTTCTCAGTCTCTTAATTAAAATTCTCAAAACTGTGTGATTGATCTTCAAATCATTGTGTCATCTATGCACAAAACAAAATCTAATTTCTTTGAGCAAGGTGCAAGTAGTTAAATGACAAAAGCATTTTGTCAAGGTCAAGACAATTCTTTGTTGAATTCTCTTGACCTCCACAACATTTAAGCATCTGTTCATTGTACAAGTCTTAAAATGGAAAATGCATGAACAAGTTGTCATAATGTCAATCATATTTTTAAAACAGTGTAAGGGAAATTAATGTTAAATTAATTAAAAGGGAGAAATGTTAAATGTTAAATTTCTCCCAGGTGAATCCTAAGTTTCTCCAATGTAGGCAAATGTGTGGAGCATTAGATCAACCAGTTTTCTGAAATAGATTGATTGTATGTCTCGTGAACCATCAAGAGGAAAATAAAACCATGATACATTTATGACAATGAAAGGACTAGGATTTGGACAGGATCAACAGGCAGAGAGAAGAGGAGTGAGGCTGTGACAGAGGAGTTGGGAGGGAAAACAGAGGAAGAGGCAGAAGAAGATGAGGACATCTGCCTGTTTCCATCAGTCCAGCATCATCAGACAATGGTCTGTGACCCACAAACAGATGCTGATGGAGTTTCTCTCATCCTGCTCCTCATTCCTCAACCTCATTGAGGAACTTTCCTCTGCATGAAGGTGGAAAATAAAGGAAGACTGCACTGTAATCGTTTCATGTTTCCTTAAAGAATTGACACGCAAAGTGTCATTCTATTGCTACTATATATTTTTTCCTTTGTGCTGTTTTCTGAATTACGAGTTACAGTAAAATCATAAACATGAATCTTGCCCAGTTTCTTGCCACTTGATCTCCCATAATCACAATTTGTAATTCTTGTCATCAAAGCTTTATCCATAGTTAACAACAATAAACAAGGACTTGCCATTTTCAGGCACTGATATGTTCATGTTTAAGAAAAAAACTGGCTTTTCCATTTTGTTTTGTTAGTATGAATGGCTGAGAAATGTTCTGCTTTTTAATTGACGAAAATGATTCAAGAAATTCACCAAAGCAGCTGAGAAAAACTGTAATTAGAACAGTGACAATTAAAATGTCTCAAACAAAGCTTGAGATGTTTATTATTTCATGGAGCATTAATGGAGGAAATATTTTAGTGTTCTTTATGAGACTTGTTTTGTTTGTTTGTTGTGGGGGTTTTTTCTCACTGACTGATGCCTTATATTTTTCTCCGTCTTCCTCATGGTTTTCATACCAGTCTTTCTAGTCTTCTTTCATTAGACGATCACGCCCACAGTAGAGTGGGTGTGATCTCCCACTAAACTGGAAGAGTAGGAGGTACAGAGAGAGGGGGAAGAAAAGGAAACAAAAGTTAAGAAGGCTAAAGGAGAAAACACAAAGGAAATGACAGTATGAGACTGATCCTTGAATTGAAACAAATTGTTTTTGCATCACACCATATGCCGCATTAAAATTAACAAACGTGCAAGAGGTAAGATGTGCAAAATGTGACTTTTTAAAAAGTTTTTTCTGCAAATAATCACCCTAATTAATTAATTTTTTAAGCCATTTAGAGATTCTGACATGTTGGGATCATCTATGTTGCTACCAATAACATACATATATTTTGGGCTGATGTTCTATACATATGTTATATTTAATGGTGCACAACTATTCAGAAGATTTCAATTGTGCTTAATCTGTTTACTGAATACTTTTACCCAGATGTTTTGGGTTGTTTTGTTCATTAAGTTGTTTTGTTTTGTCTTTTAAATGTGAAACAGATCTTTGTTATTTTTGGTCAGCAGAGATTTTCTACTTTGAATTCTGTCATGGATGTGAATTAAGTGAGACTGTCCCAAAACATTGTTGTTTACAGCAGTAGTCCCCAACCACCGGGCCGCGGATCAGTACCTGTCCCTGGACCAATTGGTACCTGGCTGCGCAAGAAATAATGAAATATTTCCTTATTGTGTATTATTTGAGTCTGGAGGATCTTTTATTTTGAAAATCCTTTAACTGGATTCTCTTGGTTAAGTCTTGAGCCACCATTGAGCCCACAAGCAGCGAAATGAGTAAGAAACAGATCAAATGTCTTTGGAAAGTTTCTTTGCAAAAGGGAAAAGGCCCAGAGAAGAGAGAGGAGAATGGATTTATCCCGGGAGGTGATTCCCACATTCCAGGTCTGCTCTGCATGATATGGTGACCGGCTCGTTAATGAGGGAATGAAGCCTTTAAACTGTAGAGACCAAGTAGCACCCTGTGCATAAGCAACACTTTGCGTGTCATTGTCTCTCATCACTCCAAAATGGGATTGTCTCGTTGAACCGATTCCACTCACGAACATCCTGATTCCGGAAGAAAGTTCAGTGAAACACACCATATGTGAATTTAGAATAACCAAACACGTATGACGATGTAGAAGCAGTAGTGATATTTTGTGGACTCATTTTCAGCAATAAGAGACGTAACAAAAACACGTTGGATAAAAGATGGCGGGAGCAGCCGCTCTATTTGTGCCACAAAGATTTGGAGGTGAGTTATGTTTTTTTTTTTTCAGTAGTTAACAATTTTAACTGAATAACCATGACCACATATAATAAACATATATAATAATGACCTTTAGTAATAAATATTTAATAAACACGGAGAGTCCACTGGACTCTCAGCTGAATATGCCCGATTTTAGATCGCTACAAACTTCACTTGTGGCATTGAGTTTGCAACACAACAAGGGTATTATTTATCCTCTCTCAAACTATAACACGGCTGTTAAACTTCACTCTCCTTAAAGGAACTGGCTCACCCGTTTTGAGTTCAAGCGGTTTGTTCGGTTTTTAACATTTTTTTTTTTACACCAGCCACACAACTGTTGTGTTGGCGTAATATTCATGTCTTCCTGTAAATAAACCTGCACTTCAAAACTGTTTTTGATATACAACTCCGAAGTTGTATGTCACTTGTAGAAGCCGCCGGGCACGGAGGAAGCCAAGTGTTATGTCCTCGGTGCCCAGCAGTGGCTACATGTCAAAAGGCATCAAATATAGACAGATTTATTCAGGCCAGGCGCCTATTGGCTTTTCTCCACAGTAATTTAGGTGAACCGCCATGCCTTGGTATGTGTGTGTATAGTTGGCATATGTGTGTGCCATACTCTGATTTCAGATGATTAATTGATCTGGGCTTTTGGATGTTATACGTTTGGGATGTTGATCTTTTCATTGCGATCAAAATTTTCACTGCTGCTATGCCTGTTTTTAGACAACAGGGGTCACCCTTTAAATGCAGCAGTTTTATTTCACAGCAGAGGGTTTATCTGTGATGTGTTCATTCATTTTGAGAAGTTTCTCCATGTTCACTGATAACTGTTGCTTTTCATTTTGTGTTAGGCTTAGAGAGAAAAATATCCAACAATTCAAATTGAAATTTAGTGGCATAAACCAATACATATTTGACTTTTATTGTAAACTTTTCTTGATGAGGATTAGACAAAACAGATTAAAGCCTGGGTGTTTATTAAATATTTGAACCATTTTCTCCACACAATCTCCAGGTCTACCTTATCCTTTACAATATCAAAATATCAGGTTGTAAGTTTAATACAACTTCAGTAGAAATATACAGATGATTTATAATCTATTAAGCAAAACTGAAGTAAAATGAAAAATATATTTTTAGAAAAGATAAGTGTGTGATTAAACTGTTTGTTGATTAAATTAGTTATCAGAAGCTTTTTTAGGATCCCACCAGTGCATCTCAATTTACAGCTTTTACTAGGCAATTAGATTTATTTTGTTTTCCAGTCGGTCTTTTGTAGATTTGCTGCTGCTGGGTTTAACATCATTGCCTTGTTCATGTCTGACCCCTCACTCTTAAACAGATAGCTTGACATTTCTTCCTCAAATTTTTGGTGTAGAAAGGAGTTCATGTTTTATTTGTTTTTTCAATTAATGCACAATGTCTGGATGCGGAACATTAAGTCAAAGTTGCAGCAAGTCCAAATATTTAGGGCTGAGAGATTTGGCTGAAAAACTTAAATAGATGCATTACCAGCACCACATGACATAAGCATTTCATGTAAGTTGATATTGATAAATACAGTTTTTTTAGTTTGTTTGTTTGTTTAAGATATCTGAAATACAGACAAAGCTGTAACAAACTTTCTCATATTATCCTCAATTTCCAGTAAAGCTGTTGGACTCATTTTCTTTTTTCACTTCATATTTTTAAGCAGCCATCAGGCAATTTGGCGAAACATTAAACTGCTACTGCGCAAGTTACTCAAGAAGTTGTTGTGAGGTAACCAAACAGCAAGTGACTTCGTTTCTCGGCTTGCTAAAAAGAAGTTGGCCTCATCATGGAGACGTGATCTGTGCCTCAGGGATGCATTTTTATGGTTGGAATGAAACGCTTGCTAAGCAGACTGACTGTGTGATCACTGCAGTTCAACCTGTCTCCATGCAAACCAGATGGGAGGATCAAACATGAGCAGAAACTATGCTAATCCATGATAATGACTGCCTTTGTGGTGGTAGAGGAACAATCCGGTTCGAAGATGATTCTCATTTTTAAGTCAAGAGGCTTTTTGTCGCTTTAACACTCGTTGGGAAGCAAATACTGAGAGGCTGCACAGTGGCTGCACAGAGTTTGCATGTTCTCCCTGTGCATGCATGGGTTCTCTCCAGGTTCCCTCCCACAGTCCCAAAACATGACTGTCAGGTTAATTGGCCTCTCTAAATTCTCATGGTTTCTTTCTTCATGGTTGTTTGTCCTGGTTGTCTCTGTGTTGCCCTGCGACAGACTGGCAACCTGTCCAGGGTGTACCCTGCCTCTCACCTGGAGATAGGCACCAGCACCTCCCGACACCACTAGGGACAAGGGGGAACAGAAAATGGATGGATGGGAAGCAGACAGAAGTTTGAGGTTCTTTTTTTTTTTTTCTTTTGTTACTAGAAATCAGGGAAAGACTCAGACTCAATGATTTTCAATGTGGCTGAAATGTACAGCCTGGGTTCCAAAAAAATTGTGGACAGACTTTGTTGCACACAGTCCAAGATGGATGTTAACAGTTCAAATGTAATTTCCACTCCATCTACAGTTAAATTTGAAGAGTTGGAGTCTTCACTAAAGCAGTATATGACAGAGTCAAACACTGCTCTCAGCTCCAACAGCAGCAAGAAGAGTCCTATAAGTGAATTATCTGAATCTTCACTAAAGGGGTCCATAATAAAGTAAAATACTGCTCTGAGCCGTAGCAACAGTAAGAAGAGTTCTAGTTCTATAAGTGAATTTAAAGTGTCCGAATCTTAAGTAAAGCTGTCCATAACAAAGTCAAACACTGCTCTCAGCCCCAGCAACAGCAGCAAGAAGAGTTTAAGGCACAAAGAACAATATGAAGGCATGTGCATCTAAGATGTTTTTTTTCTCTATGAGAATTTTATGAAATTATTAAACTAACTTAAAGCTGATTTGTGTTGTCGTTGGTTTTTCTTCCACAAATTAGGAGCAGAAAAACATTTTGTAGAAAGCTACGTACAATTCCAAAAGACGTGAGTGAAAATCATTCAGACTTTATTTACTTTTCTACTAATAAGCTAAAACTTTGGGATCAGCTCAGCGCAACAAAGCTTATTGTTGCGCTGTGCCGCCAGGGTGTGGTGCTGGACTCTTGTGTGATATTGTGTTGCCTGTATGGTTTCAAAGGTGGTTGAACAGAAAATCTGTAAGCACTATAACTATGGTCACCTTCGGCCTTCACATTTGTGCAAAAGTAAGCATACACCTCTACACACATTATTATTTATTTGGGGTCAATCAAGCACTCCGTCCCGACACGCTAACGAAACGTCAGTTACACTCTGCGTTTCGGCAGCTGGAAATTTTGCTCGTTTTTTGCTTTTTACGTCGCCATGGTAACTCCGAATCCCTACTAAAAGTAATAGCTCCAATAACGGCGGCATCGAGCCGCACGTTTTGATACCACTTTTGTGGGTGGGCACGCAGCGGTACGATCCGCATTAACGGTGACGGAAGAAAAATAATTTAAAAAAAAGAGACATTCTATTAGGAAAAGAACAATAGGTGCCTGCCATCCAATGCATGCATTGCTATGGGCAGACCATAATAACTTGGAGCATTGGAGGAGATTGAGTAATCTGTGTGTCATACAAAGACAACAGAAGAAAGTGTCATTGATGCTGCTGTGAAAAACGTGAAGTAAAAGTTTTTTTTTGGAATGAAGCCTGTCATTTAATTGTTTTATACAGTGAAGTTGTGACACTTTCATTATGTAGTTGATTTTTCTACCTTTTATCTGTATGCATAAATTAAGATAAATAAGAAGCATTAAATTCAGCCAACTCTCAAAACAAAGCTTTGTTTCTTCCTCGCAGTCTGAGGTTTTTGGAGGTTCCACATTTAAATCTTCCCATTATATAAATGCCTGCCATACATTTCTTAAAAAAAAAAAATACATAAAATAAAAATGGTTTGGTTTAAAATGGCCCTAATTGGGCGAGAAAGTGTACTTCTGAAAATGTGTTTCTTATTTATTAAGACAAAAGACAACTCATTAAATCACTGCTCTTTATTCTCATACATTTAGGCACCAATCAAACTAATCCATATAAATCAAACAAACATCCAAGCGTCATATATATTGCAAAATAAGAACTCGAGAGGTTTTCAGAGCCGTGCATCGACTTTCCCCATCCTCTGTAAAGAGGATAGACACTTTGATGGGTGCTTGAAAAATATTTTTGCATAAAGGAATGTTTGATCTGAATACTTTAGATTTGCAAAGACAAATAAAGAGATTCTTGAAATCAAAGTACTTGTGATTTGAGAATAAAGAGAAAGCAACCGATCAATGCATGCTCAATTCATGCACCTCCTGTTCCAGAATTAGTTGCTGTTTGCATTTCATAATAATTGTGACATTCAAAGATGTCAAAAACAAAACATGACTGCAGGCAAACAGTAACTAACAAAGTCAAATCATGCTCAAATTTAGCTTTTCCTTTTCCTCCCCATCAGTCATAATAAATAGATACCAAACTCTCCTGCTGAGACTCAGGACTTTTTGAGGTCCATAATTTATTATTAGACTTTAAAATTAGGAAAGGATTAACATATCTAACATCAATAATATATTTTGCTATTTTCTTACACATTTCACATATAAACAGTGGCATATTTATTACTTTTTTACTCCAAAGAGTAGTTGTGAGTTTAAGATGAGTTTGTAAACTTCAACAGTAAAAATAAAATTAATACAGCAACACAAAAAGGGTTGGTCCTTCAGTCCTGGTCAGTCAACGACAAAATAATTATTCAGCAAATGATTTAAAAACAGCCAGCACAACATTTCAGCTTCAGCTAAGAGGCACATAAAAACAGACAAAAAAAAAACTAATTATTCCGGAGAAAAGCAGACTCTAAAGCTTCATATAAATCTGTTGATTTGGCCCCAAAAGACGGCAAGCTCCAGCTGAAGCTGCACTGACCCCCTGGCACCGAGATACAAACACAACTACAGCTTGTAAATCTTTAACAACTGCAAATTGTCCACTGAGACAGAAGCAAAATGAAGACGAAAAACAGAAGACACACACACAAAAAACACAACAAAACGGACAGAAACACTGAAAGATCTGGCTTCCTGTAGCAAGCAGCGAAAGCAGAGGCCTTGCAAATCCTGTAACTATGCTACAACATGCTCTATACGTAAATGCTGCAGAATATACACATTAATATATGATTCTGTTGATATATTGTTTTATGTCTCAGGTTCAAAAATATCCCTTTTTAACCGCTTATGTGTCTACACAAATGTCACCCTGAGATTCGATGAAGCAAAAATATCCTTCAAAAGGTTCAACAGTCCTGGAGCTCATTGGGTCGACAGAAACCTCATGCTTACAGGGAACCAACACGGACGGAAAGAAAGTTACAATGAGTCGTCCGGCGAGGTCCGCAGAGCACAGCAGGTTAATCTGGACATCTCCTGCTTTTCAGGCAATCGTTTGACCTACTAATGAAAAATGTGTTGATTTAGCAAAGCCTGTTGAAAACGAGCCTGGGTTACGTTGTTCAGTGTACGATATGTTTACCATGATTGCTGCTGAATATGCAAAACAGCTGACTGTGTCCTGTGGAATAACAGCGCCCTCTGCAGCATGTTATTGCCAGGGCCGGTCTTTAGCGAGGGCTTTACCAGGGCAGTAGTGTGAGGGACCTCCGTCTTTGCTGTCTAAATTTTATTTCATATTTTGCATATAATAAATGGACATTTTTCAATATCACTGAAAAGTTGGTGGGGGGGGGGGGGGGGGGGGGGGGGGTTCTGTAAAGATTATCCGAACAATTTTATTCTCATCTATTGTGAATTATGGCTTACAGCTAATACAAAATCCCAAATCCGGTTTCTCAAAGAAAAAAAAAGAAAAAAAGAATCAGGTTTACACAATACTTTGGTTTACATACTGAAGCTCCTTTTACATGATTTACAGAATCGGTACACCCTTCTGATGTTTCTCATTAAAGAGTGGATCAAATAATCCAACAGTTTTAACTCATTTTAATCCATCTGTTTGTGTTAGCTTTTTTAACACACAGCTTTTAAATTTCCCCCAAACTGTCTAATGGACTTGGCTCTACAATCCTTGCATCTTCTTCCACAATAATTCTCCTTCCACTCAACTTTCCATCATCATGTGTCGATGTAGTACTTTGAACAGGCAGCTTCTTTGGTTGGTTATATATATCACAACATGACCACATCAATAAACCTCTGTACCAAAATTTCTTTCATTACATTTTCTCCCTTAAGTAGAAGGAAAGTTTGAGGTTTTTATTAGCCATGAAATATTGCTTGATTATTTTGTGTTTAATGAATCTAAATGGGAGTTTTTACTTTTTGAACTTACAGATAAAGTAATTTTGAGATAATATTAAAATTTATTGTTATACACCTCCAAAGGTGTCTAAAATAAATATGTTCTTGTTTTTTTGGTGTAGTTCAATCTCCACATACAGGCACCTTAACATTTCAGCACATTTGTGTGGATAACAGACATTTTTAATATGAGGAACTTTTTATAGAAGATGGATACAAAGCTAAAAAAAAAATAAAATAAAATAAAAGTTGGAGTTGATGTATATCTAGCTATTTATTGTAACGTGCATGTGGAAAGAAAATCTTGCCTCATAATTCTAAATCCAGCCCTGGTTATTGCAAATGTTTTTCACTGAACTTTTTTTTTTTTTTTTGCTCTCAAAATGTGTAATTTCCAGTCAGATAAACTCTGATCAGTTTATGGCTTCCAGGAACAGCAGCACAATGTGTCCTCTACCCACTACTGCTCTACTCCACTATTAACTAAGCTGGTGTTTCTTACATTAAGCTGAAGTTCTGAGCAAATCTAACAAGTCAAAGGACAAATTATGAGACACTGTTTCATTCTAAGTAGTGCATACTAATCCGATATACATTTAAACATTCAGAGACAGATTCCTAGTCTATTGATTTTATAGACTTGTCAGGTATTTATTATGTTTGACTCAGTTTCTTAAATCTGACTTGTCAAAGTGCAGCTACATGAGAGAATAGGAGTGAAATGCATAACGAGATTAGGTTGAAATTAAAAACACTGGGTCTGTTGGTCAGTGAAGCTGCTGTAGTGTCTTCCGGATCCCGTCATTTCGGATAATCAGCGAAACGTGCGCAGAATTTTAAACCCACTTTAGCGTCAAAATCCACATTCCAATCTGGCCGGAGAAAGGAAATAAAACCTGTAGCGTGAGTCAGAATCACTGTAATGATTCCCTCATGCGTCCTTCTTTTTTTTTTTTTTACTTATTGGCCTTCAGTTTGAGCTGTGCAACCCTGGCTTGCCCCAGTTTCGTCTGAATGTGAACGTGCTGCTCAAAGAAGCCGACGATGGCCGGCTCGTTGAGCAGCGAGGCCAGAACCTGCTCAAAGGAAAACGACCAATCTGGATCCGGCTGCTCCGCCGCCCCCTCCTGGCTGCTGTGAGAGCTGGAGGCGTCCGAGGCCTCTTGGGTCGAATACGCCTCCACAGAAGCGCCGGTGCCGGCAGGCTGCGTGGCCTCGGCGGGCGGGCTGCTTGGCTCCTGCAGCCTCCGGCCAACCTCCTCCATCCTCAGGAGGAGGCTGGTCACGTGGGCTACTGCCCGGTACAAGGACTCCTCCTCCGGGTCGCCGTGGAAGATGTTATAGAGGGTTTTGGAGAACTGGATGAACTGAGCCTGAGGTGGGAAATGAAACGATATTGTTCTATAGGGGTGATTTATTTCTTAAAGTAAATAAACAGACGATCAGATGAATTACCTGATTAATTCTTGGTAGATCCTTGATTGTTTCCTCCTTTTTAAGGATTTCATTTTGCCATTGTTTCAGGTAGGCCTGAAGGTCAACCTTCCCCCTGCCTGTTGGTTTGACAGGTGGAAGAGGATCAGATGAAAACACAAACTGTCTTCAGGGTATCTTTGACATCTTTCATATCAAAGATATCCTGTTTTTCCAGACTTATCATAAAGAGCCCTCAGCCCCATAGAGTCGTTATAAAAGGCAACAGTTCACTAGAAACTTATGGCAGGTATTTCTACCTTGTTGAGGTTTTCAGTATGGTACCTGTAAACCAGAAAATCTAAGGAAAAAAGCTACACTAGGGCAAAAAGGGAGGAAAAATAATAAGATAATGAAAGCAAGGAAGGAAGAACACATGGAAGAAAATTAGGATATATGGAAAGAAGGAAGGAAATGACAAAGAAATGGCAACAAATGAGGAAGGAAGGACATCAGTAAGGTAAAGAAGACACATCACTTGTGTCACACATATGGAAAGGAGGAGAGGAAGAAAGGGAGGGAACAAAGAAAAGGAATATGGAAGAAATTAAAGAAAGGAAAGGACACCAAGGAGAAAAGAAACAAGGAAAATTAGGCACAAGGAAGAAAGTAGATTAAAGGAAAGATTCCAGGAAGGACATAAGTACAGAGAGGAGGACAGAGCGAAGAGGAAGGACAGCAAGACTGAAAGAAGAAAAGTTAAAAGTAAGTTACAGAAGGAAGGGACAGAGGAGACAAGGACTGAAGGAAGGAAAAAAGAAAATGCACAAAAGAAAGAAAAAAGGATGTAAAAAGACATGCAGAAGAAAAGAGAAAAAGGAAACATGAGTAAAAACAAGAAGAGATGCAAGGCAGAAAAAAATACACAAGTGTGGAAGCAAGAAAAGGAGGAATAAAATAATAAAAACATAATGACGATGAAAGAAGAAAGTCAGAAATAAAAAGCAAAAAAAGAATAGAGGACAGAAGAAAGAAGAAAGTAAAAACAAAGAACATAGAGATGAGGGGTAGGAAGGAAGACATGAGGAATGATACATGTATCAAAGAAAGACTTTATTTCAGACATAAAGAAGGAGAAAGGAAAGAAAATAAAGGAAAGACACAGAAAAGGAAGAATGGAAGCACAACTTTTAGACTATGAAATAAGGAACAGAGTTAGGAAGCATTCTTTCTCCATCCGCTGTTTAAAAACTTTTCCAGTCTGCATAAGAAACCTGAGAATAGAGCTGCAAATATAGAAGTGACCCTACCTCTTTCAGGACTTTTTCGTATGACACCATCTTCGGGAAGATCAAAGGCTGAAAAAGAAATGGGTGACATTTTAAAACTGTACCGAGGAAAACCTTCAGACAAGACTGAATTATGAGAATTGGACAAAAAGGGGAGAAATTTGAGTTTTTAGGGAGAAGAAAAAGAGTAGAGGCTAACCAGTGAGTCTGGTAAAGTGAGAGGAGTCTTCAATTGTTGGAAGAAATTGCTGGACTCTTTGTTCCTTTAAGTGCAAAGGACTACCTGTGAAAGCTAAAGAGACAGTCAGTGAGAGCACTGAAAGCAGAAAGGACAGAGAGGTGGCAGAGAATCCACACAGGCAGCAGAAAACAGAAATTAAGACAGAATCCAATAGTTTTGTAAAAATATAAGAAAATGTTAAGACATGCTGACCTTTAGAAAACAGGTCAGCATGATTGAATTACTATGATTGAATTACTATGTCTATGATTGAATTACTTTGTATTTATTTTAAAAAAGTTTACCATTTATTAGCAAATTTCCCCATATGTGATGTGTTGCAGAAAGATGTTAGAAAAAAAAAAACACAAATAAAAGAATTACTGCATCTTAAATCAATTTATATTTGACAGAAGGGCTGAGTTTTTTTCTCCCATTGCATAAAATTATTCTTTAAAAAATAAAGTAAAAGTTTGTAAAACGTTCAATATGCTTTTGTGTATGTTTTATTCCGCTTCTTGAAGGATTTTGTGAATTTCTTCTTGAAAAGCACAAAAAAAATAAAGTTTTGTTTATTTTACTTCAGAAATGTTAACAGGGTTTGTTAAGGACACCAGGTAGGGATAAAAAACTGAAAAGTGTGGCATACAAACTTACTGGGCCTTGCAGGTTTGTATTTTTTTCTCTGAATCATTTGCGTGTGAGCCAAAAATACAAAAAGAAATTACAAAAGGGGAGAAAAAAAACTTCTTCACATCATTATGTATAAAATAAACCTAACATTGGGGGCAAAAAAAGGTTGAATATTTTTGAAAAAATCTGTATCTCAATACCTCTGAGCTCCAAGCTCCACTCATGACCACATCTGTGTGCAAGCATGTGTGTTGCTTTCATGCATTGATTAAACAATTATCCCGACAAGTCAAGCAAATATCATTTCATCTGCCTGACAGCTTCGTGCAGCATTAGCAGCAGCGCCTGAGGTCCGCACTTTAATCTGACACAGAGACCTTCTCCTGTGTCAATCTCAATTCAATTTACATAATTTTGTCCATGTAATCCAATGTGCTCCACTTTTTTCTTTTTCTATGTGACACTTTGTGGATGAGAAAGCAGAGAAACTGATAAATCCTGCTGCGCTTCGACGTTTAAAGGAATGAAAAGTTCAATTCCTCCTGCTCCAAACACAAAACAACGATGATGTAACCGAACATTCGCTGCCTTTTGTGACTGATAAGTGCACCCAGCTGCTACACCTTTTGTCAGGGCTGAAAGATTATCCGCTCAAAGAGCAGATGATTCGATTTCCTGGATCAATAAAGTGTCTGGAGCGGCACCTTTTGCTCGGGAAGAGGAAGCGGATGACAAAGACAGCTTCCAGTGGCTGATTTAGGACGAATCCCAGCAAAATAAGGAGACTGGCAGCACCCTGGTGTGACCTGTCCTTGGTGCTTGGCCCTCTCCATGAGACACAGGCTGTGCAGCTTGATGTTTATTGGCCTGGCACAGCACCAATGGTGACTCAGGGCTCATCTGCTGCTAAGCTGTCAGTTGCGATCTGAGCAGCTCTTTCGCTGCGCCGCTCCTGTTTTTAGAGGAACCATCCCACGGCAGAAAAGCCCTTGCGGCTCCTGACACCCATCGTTGCCATGGCAAGTTCCTTCATTCAGCATGGGCTATTCTTACCCCCAGCCTCCGAGAAGGCGGTGACACATCACAGAGATAAGAGCCACACATTCAAGGACAGCGTCTTGCCCGAGGCTGAGCACTGCTCGCCCTACAAATCCTGACTTTTGAAATGACAAGCCGTATGTTTTAAAGAAGTGTAGGAAACCCACAGCTGGATCAGAACTGTCTGACTTCGGCTTTTGCTTGTTCTTCAAGACTGGTGTAAAGTGAACGTGTTGGAAAATCATCTGTGGTAGTATAGGAAACTAAAAATAAACAATACAATGTTCTGCAAACTGCAGGGATGTGACTTCACAGACTTGAGATTAAAATGTCTCAACTGCTAAAAAAAAAAAAAAAAAAAAAAGTTACCACAGTAAATAAATACAGCTATGAAAAAAATCCATGCTGCTTGAATCTTTAATGGATTTTATTTAACTTTTATGTGATATTCCAACAGAAAGTAAAAGTAAATGTGCATTATTTTGTTTATTTTCTTATTTGGAAAAGTAATTGAATTATTTGTATCTTTTAATGTATTTCCAATACTGTATAAAAAGTGGCTAAATAAAAAAACCTACCATTTCTTTTTTTTTTTTTAATGCAATGCATTTTGATGATTAATTGCACTTGATTGCTAACATAGCTGTTGGTTGCAGCCCTAAAAAGGGGTTGAATACATTAAACAGATTTTTAATAATAAACATATTTTGAGAGTCATCCATTATTATTTTTACTATTTATGTCAGTCTATTAGTTAAACATCCAGTAAAATATATTGAAGTTTATGATTGAAACATAAAATGTGCAAAAGTTTGTGGAGTGTGAATACTTCAGCAAATCGCTGCATTGGACTTCAAAGATTCAAAATGACAAATTGTAATATTGGCCACTTCTGTCCAGTTGTTCATCACTAACCTGGCGGCAGGTGGAGCTTGAAGAGAAACTTCAGCTTATTTGTGAAAGATGCTCCGTATAAGGTATCTGTGGAAATAAAATCCTTTATAGTACAAGCAGTGGCGAGGAGAAACGACGCGCTGGACGACCGGAGAAATCCAGCAAACGTACCGAGAGCGTAGCAGAACTCCTTAAAGTTGACGAGGCCGTCCTGGTTCTCGTCGATGAGGCGGAAGACCCAGAGGGAGAGCGTGCTCTTGGAGGCGCAGAAGCCCCAGGGCTCCAACAGGGAGAAGAGCACGCTGAACTGCTGGAATCCCAGCTGGTACTGCTCCAGATAGGCCAGGCTGGGGTCATGGTGCAGCAGAGCTGGACTCTTCATCGTCCAGTAGCAGCTGAGGAAATGCTGCCTCTGAAAAGAAGCGTGATCCGATCACTATTTTGTGTTTTTCTTTAAAGGAAAGAGTGTGCTGTGTAATGTTATGGACTCACTTTGAACAAGTTATAAAGCTCATCCAGCTGCGAGGCCGTAAATCGGACATCTTGGGACACAACTCGGATCTGAATATTAATTAATCATTAATGCCATGGTAAATGGGCCTGTCATGATCAATTTTACAGGACGATAAATTATCCTAGTAATATTTTGATACCATTTCCAAGTAATACATTGATAATGTCATAATAATGAAAATGGGCCCATTAAGAGACCAATAAACTTTAAAAGATCTTCCAGTTTTTTTTTGTTTTCTGTTTTTTTTTTTTTTTACAAATTAAATATCCAAAACACCAAAAACAACAAATAAAACTGAAAAAGAAAACACACTTACAACCAAAACCATAACTAACATGGATTATGATATCTCTGTCAAAAATATCAATTATCATAATGGAAATTGAGCCCATTTCAATTTATGATGCGATTAATTGCTTTTTACAGCAGGCTTAATAATTACATTCACCACTGTGAGCACACTCACCACGTTTTGCTTGGTTGTGTCCTCTAGCGTCTGGATCACATGCAGCTTGTTTCTCTTCCGCGAACTCTCAACTTCCTCTGATCGCAAATGTCCGTATTTCTGCCAAAGGAGAAGTTGGACTTATCAAGCAAAAACCAAACATTGCTGATTAAAAGTGAAACAGGGGCATTTTTTAAAAATAAAATACCTCATAGGCTTCTCGGATCAGCTCGCTGATATCCACACTGACGTGAGATGCTTTGTCGTTGTTGCCTACTGAAGCCTGCTGCACTGTTGGAGGTAACGGGCTGTCTTTGTTAGTCACGCTATCGAAGAACCTGAAGGAGAACCATCACAAATAAATGGATCACAGTTTAGAGCATTAGAGCATTGAAATGCGGTAATCTTCCCTGCTTTTGGATGCATTCAGACCTGTTAAGGATGGTGACCGCTTCTGCGTCGTCGTTGCAGGCGATGAGGGCCTCCATGTTGTAATCCAGCACGGCGAGGCCGAGCTGCAGGATGGCTTTTATGCCGTCGTAGAAGAAACAGTCGACCACGTTGACGGCGCTCTCGATGGGCAGGACGCTGATGAAGAGCGTGAGGAACCACGACAGGGACACGGACGAGAAGAAACTCAGATCCGTCATGTGCTCTACCAGCTGTGGGAGGTTTTCTCTGATCAGGTCCTCGAACACCGCCTGGTCCACCAGAGCGCCTGAAACGAGAAAAAAAAAAAACGGTCGCACGTCTTGACTGCGTACCAATAAGAGTCTGCAAATTAACGTTTCAGAATCCACTGCTGGCAGTTTCACCAATAATTCGTCGGTTGAAATAATCCGGCAGCATCCTCTCACAGACAGCCACCAGCAGCCAGAACGCCTCCTCTTCCTTGGCGTACAGCAGCAGGACGGAGGTGAGAATGTTCATGGCCTACACGGAGCGAGGAGCACACTGATTCAGCGCTGTCAGAGAAAACAACCTTTGACCTGCAGCACCAGCAGAATAAGACTTGGCAGCAAATCAGGAATCAGATCTCTATATATTTTCCACAGAATCAGCCGCATGTGTGCAATGTTCCCATGACAACAAGATGTTTGTAGTACTATGATTGTGTAACATAGCTGGAGTAGAGACCAGGGACAACAGGTTTGTTAAATTTCTACAACTTAAAAGAGGGGAGTACTATGCAAAAGTCAACTATATCATGTTACGATGTTATTTCCTCATCAAAAACAAACCTGGAGTCAAAATATCATACAAAGTATCAAACGCTACCAAAAGACGTAGTTAAAGACCTAATGGAGAAATGCTGTGATGATGTGCTGAAGGCAGAAAGACCAGAAGTTTCTTAAAGAGACAGATTCCCAATTTCAAGGCATTAAGTTGCAAAGTCAAATTTCTTTAAAGTCATGTTTGAAATACACGGCATTTTTATAACAACTGAATGTAACATATTTACTTGGTTGTACTATAAAACAAACAAAATACATGATGCTGTCCCTTTCAACACATAATTTTATATTAAAAGGAGACAAAAATAAAAGTTTACTTCACAAAGATAGCCAGATATTTTGCTATCAATTAGTTACATGCATTTCAGAAATGCATAGTTATCTATGAACATTCAGCTTTTCTATTTGTTTGGTTATTTTTGCTTTAATTTGGTATGTAGTCAAAAAAAAGACTTCCACATGAAGTTTTAAATAATATATCTTTTCATCTTATAGTTCTCTGAGAGGAAACAGAATCAACTAAAATCTGTATCAGCAAGTCAAACTTATAGAATAAATAAACAGATTAGAAACTGAATTCTGATCAATGTATTAGATGTATTGATCAGTTCTGATCAATACATCCTCAGTGAAAGAAAAGTCCTGACTACCTGTTGTGTTGTCATCAATCTAAATATACAGAAAGCAATAGAAACCTTTTTTCTCCCCAGCCATTATTTTATTAAAACTTAGATTTTTTTCTAAAACTGAAGTATGAAGTTTTTGTAAAGCTTCATAAACTAGCTGTGGGTTTACCATCATTTTTAATTAAAAGAAATACGCCACTGCTTAGTCTCTAAACACTGGAGACTGAAGTTTGCCCTCCTGGTACCGCATGCATGTTTCCGACTCATCAACTTCATTCCCACCACATATTAAAAGATCAACTTATCCGTCTTAGACATTAAACTGCAACGTTAGAGACAACCGGAGTACCTGGCAGTATCCGATTTTTGGGTTTCTGTAGGCGTATGCAGTGAGGACTCTGCGCAGAGCCGAGATTCCCGTGTCGCTCTGAAATGCCGGGTGTTCTGGGAGAGAGCGGTGCAGGTCTCTTTCGATCTCGTCTGTGGCCAAAGTGCTGGTTCCCAGAGACTGCTCCACCAGCTCGGTGTAGTAGCCGGGGTGAGTGGCCATGTCGTTTACAGCTCCTGCAAACCCACAACAAACACAAACACAAACACGGCAGTGTTTTCACACGATTTAGATGCAATCTACTCAAAGTGTTTGCCTGTAGAATACAGGAGCAATATTTGATGTAGAGATATAAACCTGAAAACAGCATCCACAGCTCTCCCCTCAGAGACTCGGGAACGCCTCGGACAATCAGGTCTCGGGTCTTCTTGGTGAAAAACATACTGGTCCCACGTCCGTATTCAGAGAAATGGATGTTCCAAGACTGCTCCTTCATCTTCTCTTTCAGCTGAAAAACAAAGTAAATCTTCTCATTCACATAATTTATCAGTCTTCATTTTTCAAACCTCCAGTCTCAAAAACACTCATTACGGGAATGGATGACTGTGTGTGTGAGCTTTCGGTAAAGAATTTGACGTGTTCTTTCTTTACTAGCGTAATACATTATGCAACGCACAACTTTGATTAATTTTAGATCTAAAAGCTGAATTCACAACTTTGAATTTACTGTGATTTTGTCAAAATGGGTGAAAATTAGACATACAAGTTCAAATTTAAACAGATACGCTTACTAATATTTATCTAAATGTTCCATAGCAGGATTTTGCTTTTAGGCTTATTTCCATTTATACTCTGTGTAATTAAAGTCAAAGATTTTCTCATCCGAGCCAAACTTAGACGTCCAATGAAAAACACTGGTCAGAAAATGTAAAAAATTTAAACTTCTGTCAAAATGACGAACGGGCTTCAAACTCTCCCTCGTTTAAAAAACCCCAAAACAAAACAAACAAACAAACAAAAAAAAAAAACGGTCAAATACGGAAAATATTCCATTATTGCTATTTTTTTCTGCTTACCATTTTGGGATCGAGGTTTTCAACGTCTTGAGGGTGGAAAACAGTCATGAGGGCCTCGGTGCTCACAGCCTTGCTGGTGTCTTTCTGTCCCACCATGAGAGTCACATCCTCCGGATTGTCCTCAAAGTGATTTATGAGGGACTGGCATTCGCCTCGTATGGCCTTAGCGGTAAAGACACGCTGTACATCAATCTGCTGTCAAAGAGCGATGCAAACTACAAGATGAAAATAGCCCAAGTAAAACATGCAATCTTTTCACCTCTGATGAAGCAGAGTGCTGTGGGCTGGCACTGATCCCACATCTGCTGCGGATAGTGTTAGCAAGCCGCTGGTAGTCCCGCACCTCGGAGAAACGCAACGCTCTCTTGCCACGCACGCATACCGTCAAAGCCCGGCTGCTGGAATCGGGCTTCTCGACATTAATGACCTGCAAGACGGCGATATGGGCCCACCGGTCAGCCAGGGTATAGGATTTAATGCTGGGTCACTTCTGATTTAGAAATACCGCTTTACCTCTCGCATTGGAATGATGATGTGACATTGGCTTCCATCCTGACTGGCAAAACAAAGGTAGTTCTCGGACAGGCACACTTTGCCAAGCGTATTAAAATGACTGAATGGCACCCACAGGAAGCTCTCGTGCACTTCTAACAAGTTTTCCTCTTTGGGAAGCCTGAAAAATGCCCGGAATTGTTCGCTTTTTGCATGAGCTTCAAGGCCTCTGTGGGAAAACGAGTAACAGAAACCATACCATAAGAAAAACATCACAATAATAAAAGAAAAATTGTCAATTCTTTCCCCAGGTTTAATTTTCCAGAGTAACTGTAAACAGACCAGTACCTCTTGGTAATCTGAAGTGGGTCGGAGAGAGCTGGCTCTCCCTGGAAAGCCTCTTTATCAAACAGACGCTTGATGGAGTAGTTAGCGAGCTGTTCCATGATGACAAACGTCTCATTTAGGTGCAGCAGCATGGAGAAATAATGATCCTCCCCATGAGCCAAAACATGGATGCTCTCAGTCAGGATAACATTCGATGTTTTCTCCAGCCTCCAGATCTCGTCCCAGGAGATGATCAGTTTCACTGCAGAGTCAGCACAACAAACCCATTTAAAAGCAATTATCTTGGAGGCAATGCGTCATCATTTTTACAACTTTACTTTTTCAACTGTGTGATGCAAGGCATTACTCACACAACTGGAAGATTTAAATGTAATCTTTTAATTTTTATTAAGCCCACATTTCTGTATTAAAATGTTTTTATTGGTCTGATATCATATTCTAATGTTAAATATGGTGTTTTTAATAAGCTGTAAGCAGGAAATCATCACAACTAAGAATTAAACCCCCCCAGTTTGTTGGGAATTAATTTATTGAAATAAATGAACTTTTCTGACATTCTAATGGATTTAATACATAACAACATTCTCAAGGATGAAACTGAAAACAATAAGAAAACGCTGTGATTTCAACTCATGTTATGACCAGCATCGTTTCCCTGCTACACACGACAGCAACACTTCATTTTCTCCAAACCACTGCCACCAATAATCTATATAAGGAAGGCAAGTCATAAATTTGTGCCACTTTTCTCCACATAATCAGTCTCTGTTTTAGTAACGTAGCGTTTACCCACGCTTCAGCAATGAAACTGTCAAAACATTGCTCACTTTGCCATTTCACTCCAGCTCATGTGCTGTCTCCTTCATTTGGCTCAGACACAGATAAAAATAACTCCGTGAAAGCTAGATATCCTAAACAAAAAGTATTTTTTACCAGTTTTTCAATAATACTGACACAAGAAAGTGATTCCAACAGAGAAACAGGTTTTACTTTAGTTAAGTTCTCCCACACTTCCTCTATAAACAATATTGTTATAAAAGTGCAGGCTTTATCCTGTAACTGTGGCACCAATAAGTGGTCACACGTCAGTTTGTCCGCTTTACATTCAAGTCTTTATGTTCAAAAAACTGTCAATGTAATAGTTACTGAGAGAGATTTAAATCTGGTATAATACAACACTTCATCAGTCATTTGTTAGTGTCATTCTGTTTTACTAAGTGATAGAAAATGCTTTTTTTTCCACCTTCAGAAATGTCTTAAAATTTCTATGCTTAAAAAGCAACTTAAAATGATTTGTTTCACGTTTTCCCAAAACAACTACTCATAGCTTTTCTTTCTTTTTTTTTTAAATATCAAAAATGTTTTAAAACTTTTCTCTGTGACCCGCAATTCAGTATTACCCATTGCCCTTTCCAATTCTACACTGTGAGTCAGCTGTAATAGCCCTTACACAATTTTGGAAACAGCCAACAGCTATTTTCCCTTAAAGCCATAAAAGCTCCGGTTTGTAGCCGATACCAGTTATAGCACTCCTAGTGACATTAAAACAACATTTTCTCTACAAAATGAAGCACACGTAACAGCACATCGCTTACCCTCGGATCCCAGAAGGTACGAGTAAAAGCACAGAAAATTTGTGCTGAGGTAGAGCCAGCCCTGGCAGGGGACTTTGCCTTTCCAGTAGCTGCATGAGTAATATGTGACCAGCTTTTCCTGGGCTGGCAGCTCGAACCACTTCTCAAACCTCAAAAGGGCTTCTCTGAATTTCTCTGGATCGTCCTCCAGCACCAGAGAGGTCTTCCCTTCTTCAGCAATAAGACCCTGAAAAAAAAAACAATATTGATGCCTTACAGAAGTATTAATACCAATGGAACCTTTAGATATTGTCACATTACATCCATAAAAATGAATATATTCAATTGGGATTGAATGTGAAAGTCCAAAACCCTGCACAGAATTAAATAAAAGAAAAATGGGCAAAATGTTTTGTTTCTAGATGTGCAAAGCTTGTCCACATTTACGACTTCCTAAAAAAAAATCGAAACTAGTAGTTGTAATTGAAGTGAAATATGGCTCTATAAGTACTCCTCTGCACTTAATTATACATGCACACCACACTTTTCAGATTCTTATTTCCATAAATACCATATATATAAAAAATGTTTGTAGCCATGCATCACTTCCCTTCCATTTCTCAGTTATACGCCATAGTGAATGTGTTTATCACATACAATCCCATAAAATTCAAGACAATCTGTGACTGCAAAGCAAAATAAAAAACAAAAGAAAATTTAAGATGAAAGAATATTTCATTTAGATACTTGACAATAGCCTTTATTTGGCTGAGTTTTTAGGATTACTTCTCTTACCAAGTGGGGTAAAAGTTTATAAAAACTTTTTAACAGCTTCTTACTCTAATCTTCCCCTGTACAAAGCTGGTGATGTCTTCAGTGGAGTCAAACACAGAGAGCGTCCTCATGATGTTCTGCTGCAGCCAATCCCAGTGCTGATCGATTTCTTCTTTGGTGACCCCTGACCCCAGGAACAGCAAAAGAAAGCAAATAAAAACAAAACTTTGCCCACTCCACCTGATCACCGTTTCAACTCTGCATGAACTTAGCTGATAAATTAGCAGTATTTTTTAAAATAATGATAATTTGTGAATTTTGCTGAACAACCCCACAATTTCACAGTCTTTTGTATAATAATCTGTGGACAAGACCCTAAAAATGCTTGATTCAGGTTAAAAAGCCAGCGACATACCACATGCTATGGACCAGTAGACCTGTGAGTCTGGTGTGTGGTGCAGTATGCGGTAAGGAGCAACTTTGGACGTCGAGTCCAACACAGTGTCCAGAGTTCCCACAAGCAGGCCTGTAAGACACAGCAGATACAGAAACAGTCTGCCACTCTCAATCTGCTGCCAAGAAAAAGCAGAAAAATATCAGAATAATCCACAACTACCACAAGAATTTAATAAAAATGTCTCAACTGTATGACCACCTAAAACTGTGTCAACTTGTACAATTACCCAAGATGATTGATGATGAATAATTTAAACAGTACAGCACCCATCAACATTAGTAGGTTCGTTTTTTTTTTTTTAATACTTGGCTCACAGTACAGCTTTAAAAACATGGCCTGGCAGCGGATATTAATAATGCCCCCAACTCTATATTTAGTCAAATCTGTTACCTTTAGACCATCTCTCTGTCGAGCCCTTCATGAATTATTAACAATGTTGCGCTGAAACCGTTTTCTAATGGGCTGCATCAGTATTGGACCGGCCTCCCTGCTGTGCTCAAAATGAGCTGCCAAGTCGTAAAGCCCTTGGCACATCCAAATCAAGTGACACCATTCATGTACTTATTGAGACTGAAAAATATGTTTCTGGTTTAAGAAAACAAAATAAAATCAAAGCGAAAAGGACTTTAGCCTCCTAAGTCATTTTGTTAAGTATATCACCTCTGCTGTCTTCATTTAAACCATATATGGTATTTTTAGATCCAATCCTGGAAACTACTTATGTTAGTAATTATCTACCACTTACCTTCAAGCTCTGGTTAGTGTTTAGAAGGTGTATCGAACAATGCCTGCATCGACCCTGCAGGCGTGATTATTGTGACAACAGCGCTTTAAATAAATATACACTGAAAAGAATCCGGATTTATTATCTCAAAAACCAAAACCATAAAAGAATTTGGATGTTTATAGTCATAATCCTCCAAAACCTATGTTTTATAGTTTATCTACACATATTTAAACTTAAACAATATGTATTTAAGCATGAGGCAGTCTCTAATCATGATCGGTGGGGGTTTTGATTCATAATATATACATGAAAAATGCACAATTTAGTCTCAAAATGTCAATATTTAGATAAGGCAAGCTATTTATTATTATTTATTTACAAAAAATAAAACCAAGCACCAGCTGTTGACTGGTGCTTGTGTTGTGGTAGAGTTGATTTTCTTCATCACTTACAGTACGTTTACATCTACAGTGGCTCTCCAAAGAGTCTGCACTGCTGTTCAAATGTAAAACAGAACACCATTCTCAGATTCAGTCTCGACTTTTTATGAGGCCATTTTAAAACCTTTTTGTCCCCTTGTGAAGTCCTTTTATGTGTGTCAGGATACATGCTTGGGCTCACTTTCATCCCAAAACACTAAATCTCTCTTTATTTTCAGCTTCTAGCAGACGCCCAGCATTTTTGGATCTGAACCGAAAAGAACTTAGAAATAAATAGAATTTCATACATCCTGGAAAAACAAATAAGAAACAAAAAAAAAAATCTAATCCAGATCATCTGACGTAACCCAAGATCATGATGCTGCCACCACTGTGTTTAACTGTAATCACAGTCTTCTTTTGTGTCAAATATACCTGCTGGAATTGCATCACAAAAAAAGGTGTGCAGTTCAGACAATGACATGTTCTTTAACAATGTTCTGGGCCTAAGTTTTTCCTTTAGAAGAAAATAACTTGCTACTTCTTTACTTATCAATTTTACTTGGTAATTGTCACATTAATTGTAGAACAAGTTTTTTTTTTTTAATAATTAAGTAATATTTTAACAGGGGTGTGTGTGCTTTTGAAAGGAACTGTATGTTAACATCTATGATGGTAAAACAACTTAATATTCACCATCAGCACAGGACCACAGACTCTTAAAGCCACTCAGTCTGTGTGTCCATAAAACTACAACAGGAAACTCTCTAGTTTTATGCAAAAATTAGAAAGAGAAAAAAAATTCTAAAAAAATCATTCAAAAATGCTAGAAACCTATGGACTTGGCAGTACATTACAATTACATAATGTGTTTCTTTCCCACATAAAGGAAAACCTGTAAAAACAGAACAAAATGGATGCTTTTATGTTCTGTCGGCTTGATTATATGTATTCACTATTGTAAAAAATACAACATCCAGCATGCAGCTGCAGCTGTTAGCCTTGGCCAACACCAAGGAATATCACACAAGCCCTTAAAACACAGTTCCGGCTCAATGCTTGTGAAAGAATAGGTATTAAAAAGCTGCTATTAATCTGGCAGGCTAAACAGTCTCAGGCCTAAACGCGTCCCAGAGCTGCATGTCAGGTCTGAACCGTCTCGACCCGTCAGGTCGAGACAGAAAGATCCGTTCACTCTGTCTTTTCAGGAGCAGAACGAAACCAGCTTTAGTTTCTATGATCCTCAGTTCTCTGTGTTTTCAGGAGCAGAACCAAACCAGCTTTAGTTTCTATGATCCTCAGTTCTCGATCAGACTTCCTAAAAGGCCGAGATGTGCAGAAACCATTGGCTCCTTTAAACCAGAACTGAAAACATTATTGTTATGAAGATTTCATTTACAAGTCGATGTTTATTTCAAACATTTCATTTTTACTACGCTTCAGAGATTTGTGTTTTAAATGTATATGTTATTGTTTGTTTTCATGATACGATTAAATATTTTCCTTTTGTCGTATTTTTCAACTGCATTTCTTTTTTACTGTAAAGCATTCAAAACTCTGATGTGTGTATGGTGCTGTGCAAATAAACAAGCCTTGTGTTTAATATATTTTGTTACTATAAAAAAATTAAAAGATTTAGTCCAAACTGACTCTCATTCAGTGAAATGACAGATAAGAACAAATGATGAATGAATGGATGGATGAAATAGCAGCCGTAAAGTTCAGTATATTTATACGAGTGCAAATGTACAGAGTTCAATAATAACATCCATTTATTAAATACAAAAACAGTGAGACTCCTTCAATAGTACAAATCTATTATTGGGAGCGTAAAGCAGAAATGCTACGCATCAGAATTGCATATTTTTTGCATTTCTTCATCCAGCACCAATGCTTCTGAATCTGTGAGAATCTTCCAAATGTTACTCATTCACAAACATTTTCGCCCATGCCAGCTAATCAACTCGATTCTTGTGCCTCTTGTGACGTCATCAACCCAAATAAAACACAGAATTCGCCATTTTTCCGAGCAGCACTTTTTCTTTTTTTTTAAACAACGTTGTATTTTGTTAACTCCTGCAATAAAAACCCTGCTGACTTTTAATTGTCATTGTACATTTGTTCGTGGGGGGTAAAAAAAAAAAAATACACATGGACGATGTCTTTAATGACAAGACATTTGTTTCTACTTACTCACTTTTAAGCAGAAACAAATCTACAAATAAAAGTGAGCAAATTTATCAAGACATAAAATAGACCGTTCTTGTCGATTGATTTGAGTAACAAACACTAAACAGACTACGTGGATTCCAGCTGTTTTGGTGCCGCACATCCTGGACACTTGACTCCTACCTGTTGCAAAGACGCTGTTTTCTTGCCATTTACCAGCTCCCGCCCTAGGAAATGCGGGAGCTAGTTAGCTAAGCAGCAACACTGGTTAGTTAAACCGTAACTAACTAGTGTTTGAACGTCATTAGCAACGCAGTGAAAGCAGCTGCTCGAACCACACGAGGACACAAAGCCTCAAGCCGCTAACGTTACCTGTCAGCCCGCCGCCTCCTTCTCCGTACCCCCGTCGCCTTTGCAGTACGAAATACTCGTTATCCTTCTCGGTGACCCACAGCTTGAAGGCGTTCTTCAGCAGAATCTCCTCAGGTTTGAGCCACATGTTTCCAACGCGACGGAGTTCTCATGTAAATCCACCTGACATGTCACAGTCTCCCGTAAGAAGCCCCAAACAGAGGAACCAGAGACATTTGTTTGTGTCAGAATCCCTCCCTTCCCACGTCGACAAGAAATACAGCCAGGCGCGTAAGGCATCATGGGATTGTAGTTTTTGAAGAGAACATAATCTTTGAAAATGGGAACTGGGAACGGTATCTATGTCCAGCGTTGACATAATAACGTTTTTATTATGTGTATGATAATCCACATCCTGAGCAAGGGGTCCTAAACCTACATTTGTTTTTGGGCCCTTACCCAAAACATGAGTAAGGGCCCTAATATAGAGCTTTTATATGCTAATATAGCTATATGCTATATCATATCATATTATATGCTATATCATATTATATGCTCTATTAGCATACAAAGCATATAGCTATATTAGCATATAGCTATTTGCTTTGTATGCTAATACAGCATATAATATGCTAATATTATAGCATATAGCTATATGCTATATTAACATATAACTAATATAACACTGCTATATTATGTTATATGCTATATTAATATAGCAGTGCTATATTAATGTAGCATATAGCTATGCTATATTATGTTAGCTATCTTAGCTGTGCTAAGATAGCTAACACTATATTAGCACTACATTAGCTAACACTATATTAGATATATCAGCACAGCTCAACAAATATCTCCTTTATATATTTAATGTTTGAAAGTTTACTTGTTATGCACATAATCATAATTATAGAAGATGGTAAAAAAAAAAAAAAAAAAACGCAACATATTCTACATCAGCTTTAAAAAGTTTCAAAAACAAAAATATTACAGCTATCAAGTATTGCATTAAGTAACATTTGTAAACCTGACTCGTCGTGTGATGTTGCTCTTGGGGACCCGTTTGTTTTAGAGCCACAAGCATCTGCTTCCTGCTATATTTTGGTATGCAGAGAGGTTTATGTTTCCCTTTCAATGGGAAAAGGATAAACATTTCCAAAATAATAATAATAAAAAACTGAATTAAATGTTGCTAACATTTACTATATAGATGTGCAAAACCATACTGGTTACCTCTTACCCTGCATGCTAATAAAACATTTAAATTAATGCTATACACCACTTAACCTTAGTTACACTCCTTCAGTTCCAATTATGCTAAACAAGACTGAGGTCAAGGAACACAACAGGACAAATTCTGAAACACAGAGGGCCTTTGTCTTTACTCCTGTCTGCAACAAGAAAATACAATGCAAAATTCACCCTATGTTTCAAGTTATGATTTCCCGATTGCATTACAGCAGACAAATTAATATCTTGAAACACTATCATCACTATGCATGTACAGTATACACTCAATTCCAATGGATTTGTTTGTAAAAACTCATTTCTGTTCTTGGAGTCAAACGGTGCCCCCCTGGCCCCCTGCTGGCTCCACAAATTGCTTTAGCAATGAAACAATTTCCAATCAGGCAATCAAAATGTGCCTTAAGGCATAAGCTAAAACTTAATGTTTAACGGAAAAAACTGTGTTTAAAACATATTTTTATGGAGCACATCAGTAAAAGTGTATTTTTTTTCAGCTACAGCTTTGACATGTTTTTCAAAATGTATTTTAAATGTTTCAAAAATCTCACTTTTACACCAGAACATTGATAATAATACGGTTGTAAACTGATTGTGCATATAATAAGCAGACAATGCAGCTCACACATCCATCAGTAAGTTCTTCTAACAATTTAACAATCCAAAATAACATCTCCTTTCACAATTAACACTTAAATTACCCAGAGTATCTGTTTTTGTTGACAAAAAGAACTTTTCACATTCATATGCATTGAACTTTCTGCTCAGAAGATACTTCAACTCATGGAAAAACAGCCTTCCGAAAACAAATTCTCTACTATAAAAACTCCCATTTCAGAAATTTTTTAAATCATATTAATTTTTTAATATATATTTTTAGAAATATTTAAACTGAACTTTTGCAGCAAATATTATTTCTATTATTAAATGTATTACTATAGATAATACTAGTGATGCATTTGCCCTGTTGGTTCAAAATCATATTTCTCATTGTCATTGCAACGTTTTTTGTAGTTATGTGATTCATTCATTTCATTTTGAAAACTAATGTTAAATGTTGTTTAGCTATCCTTCCCACAACGAGTACTACCTCTACCACTTCGTTTTTATTTGAGCAAGTAACCATAATTTTAGGAGGAAAATTTGTATTTCATAATTTATCAGCGCAGTAATGCCCGATTATATGTTACAACTGCCTGCCATACCAGGGCGACTAGTCGCATTGATGGCGTCACTTGTTCTTGCGCAGTTTAGCGCGGATTTTTCAAAAATAGCAAACTCTTGTTTACACCGTTCAACTTATTGTAAAGTATTTTAATGCCAATATATTTAAGCAAGTTTTTTTTTAATCCGTACTTCGCTTCGTTTTTTTTAAAGGCACATGATGACGCCATCAAAGAGCACCAAACAGTTTGTAACGTTAGCTAGCGGTTACCAGAGTTCCTGAAGCCGTCATCTAAAAGGTGTTAAGTATTTTATGGTACCCCATTAGCTGCTGTGAATCATTTTAGCGGCGTGTAACACATCGAGGTAAACAAGCCAACATGAGCTAACGCCCGCTGAGCTAACTGCTAAGTGATGGAGAGTAGTTCGTGTTGTTCTTCGACGGCAGCCGATCTTCCTCGGGAGTCTTTCCTCCAGAGGACGCTGGAGCGGTTACCCTCCACTCAAAGCCTGAAGCTTGCGGCCGAGGAGGCGGCTCCTGTCGCCGTTGTTGCCATTCAGAGGTACCTGTCCGAGCCGAGCGAGGGTCAGCAGCTGGACAGCTACAGCTACGACGTGACGATCACAGACGGAGTCTGGCGGGCCAAGTGCTTCCTTCACCCCAGCTTGAACCAGCTGGTGCACAGAAACACCCTGAGGACTGGGACGGACGTCAGTGTCAGGCAGTGCTCCTTTGTTTACAACGAGAGGAGACTGGGGCACGGTTATATATGCATCGAGAAGGTCGAGAGCAGCGCGGAGGCGTCGTCTCTCCTGTCCCGCATTAAAACCCCCAGCTCACTGCCCATGCTGGTAAAACACGGCATGGAGAGGAGCGTGGTGCTGCAGAGTGACGTTCCGCTGCAGGTGAGCCGCAAACACTACCTGTCTCTGTGGAACAACGACGACCCGGAGGGAGACATGTGGATCTCAGGGTCTGCTTCGCCGGACCCAGTCCTGGACGGTGAGATCCTGCTGTCCTCTGCTTCTTGCTCTGTTGTTTCTGCACCTTTTCTGTCATTTAAATTCAGTGTTAATTCTAATTAACTAATAACTAATTAATAACTAATTAAATTCAGTAATTAGTTACATTTGTTCAAGTACATTTACTCAAGTACATTTTAAGCCTGGCGGGCCACCAGGCTTTACTTGTGCCCCCACCAGGCTAAAAATTGCTTATTTATTTAAGTCTTTTTAAAATGTTTGCATTTTTTAAGATTTTATATTTGGTGTTCAGGTATTTATCTTTCAGTCTTTCAATAACACATAATTGTCAAACGATATTTTCAAAATTCCTGTCAACTTATATATTTTTTGTAACTCAAAAACACAATGGGCCTCTGGATGAATGACTGCCTTAGCACCCAGAATGAGTAGACTTTTTTTTTTTTTTTTTTTTACCAAAAATGTTTGAGTAATTTTTTGGATGGCTACTTTTTACTTTTACTTGACTAAATAAATGTACAATTTTTGGTTATTCTGTCCACCTCTGCTCAAATTGCAATAGCTCTTAAAAATTTGGGTAAATTATAAAGAGCTAATTTTATATATATATATATATATATATATATATATATATATATATATATATATATATATATATACACATCATTTTTAAAGAAGGATTGAGTTTTAAAGAAATGCAAACTCTGTGTTTCCCTAATTTTCCTTAAGTGTAGCACTACACATCATAAAATGTAATGATTCTTCTTTTTCATTCATATTTCACTAATATATTGTTATTTTCATTGTACACCAGGAGAATTGGAGAGTTTTAAGGGCTCTTCACCATATTAGAGTGAAACATTATATAGAAGGTTAAAATAAAATACGAAATAAGGTCAATAATGCAAAATGTATATTTATAACAAAAGGAGAAGGAGTGAAACCCTGATAATATGTAATATATTTATTTCAGTGTCAAAGGTCACCCTCCTTAGTTCTCTGGAGTCGTCCTTTAGAGGCTCATGGAAACCTCTCCCTCTCCTGGTGAAGATAATTCACAAATCCAGGTTAAGGTATTATGGGAAATTTGGGCTCAAGATTGATTACCCATACCAGGTGAGCTTCACTTACAGGTTAACCCTTAATCTGCTTTTCTAATCTGTATTTGCCTGATATTTTACAGCGATACCGGGTAAAACATGCACTTTGTGATATTTCAGACTTACTTTGAAGTCGCCGACCAGAGCGGCACAATGTCGCTCGTGCTTTGGAACGAGCTCTGTCCGGAGTACTACCGCAGGATGAACGTCGGCGCGGTGTTGTACCTGCAAAACTACACCTTGAAGCAGAGCTACTCAAACAGATCCCGCCCACAAATGGACCACCATCGAATGAAAAACTTCACCTCTGTAGGTATGAACTTAGGAGCGTTACATTTAGCTAAATACTTCTGTGATGTTGAGTGGAGGAGCATAATTTAATTGCAAAAGCTGAGCTATAGGAATTAGAATAATTCTGTCTACTTGTCATGTGAATTTTGTTTTTGATTGCACTTTGTTTCTTTTCTGTGAATGTTTTTCCTTGTAGAAATCTGCCTGAACCCCCGTAACCCAGCTGCAGTCATCACTGTGATCTCACCCAAGAGCGTCCTCCCACAGTGGGGGCTGCCAGAGGTGTCCTACCAGTTCACCACCAGGTGATCAACGCTAGCCGCTGCTTTAATAAAAATGTATTTACGCGTCACGTGTGTATGTTTTCATGCGATACTCCCATCAGTTTGGGCTCAAAAGCTGCTCTTTGGTTTCTCGATTGCTCCAGGTCAGAGCTGGAGAAGATTTCGAACCGTTCCGCTTGTGACGTCATCGGTTTGGTGACGTTTGTTGGCCGCGTTGAAAGAGTCAGGAGTAAAGGGAATAAAGGTAAAAGGTTTTTTTTGATTTACTGACTGGGTGAAAGCCTCTGTAATTTCACTTTGACTGTCATGTAGTGATTGCCGTGCTTCAACTTTTAGCTCCAGAAAAATACTGGACGTATCGTTGGGTTCATTCGGTGGATGGAACATCTGACCGGCCTTTTATTCTGGAACTTTTTTCCTCGTCGCAACCTGAAATCTTCAATCAAATCTGTCCAAGTAAATCATAACCTCATACTTTGTCTTTTATAAGTATTGTAGATGTTAGATGTTGTGTCGTATTACACCCCAAAAGTCAGTAGCAGATAAATGTGAACCTGTGACCACACAGTGGAAATTGTAAGACAGCTTAAAGCTGCAGTAGGTAACTTTTATAAAATAAAAAAAAATGTTTATTTTCATGTTCAGTAAAACTGCCACCATGTTGTGACATTATGAGACAAATAATCTAAAAAAAAAACAAAACAAGATACTGCACTTCCTCCCTGTGGTTCTGCTGCGATCTGCAGAAATTCACTGCTCCCCATCAGAAACAACAAATCAGATCAATCTTGGTGCTGTCAATCAACTTCGTGTCCGCGCTGCTCAGTGTGTTAATAGCGGAGAAACAACTCACCGCTCCAGGAAAACTGTTTATTTGCCAACATCAGTGGCCGTGCTAACTCGCCTGGCATTCACATCAGGCTCTGCTGTGGGGAACTAGGCCAACAGAGGGGTGTGAGCAGCGTACATGAGGGTGAGTGACACCGCTAAGACCCTCCCCCTGGCCCTGATTGGGTGTTTCTGACTGAGCAGTGTATTTCTGCAGGTAGCAGTAGGACCACAGGAAGAAGGCAGAGGAGTCACAACAACACAGTTTTAACAAATATGTAAAAAAGCAATTAAAAAAATAAATAAATAAAAGTTACATATTACAGCTTTGTTTGAACTTGTCCGAGACAAACAGCCTTTAATGGACAAGAGCTAGAAAGTTTGCCTAGGGACTGGCGATACAAAGTAGTTTTGGGTATAAATGTGGAAATGTATTTGTCTTCCCAATAATTCTAAACCAATACACTAAACAAGGCTCTGTATTTGGCTGCTGTCTCATCTCTGCTTTGTCTTCCACAGTGACCTACCTTGTTTGCACTCAGATGAGGGTGTGTCAGGTGGAAGGGTCTTTGCCCTACCTCACAAGCAGCTGTGAAACCGAGATCTTCATCACAGGTTGGTATAATCGTGCGACAGTGTGACCGGAGAAGGATGACAGGATTAAAGCGTAGGGCGGTGTGGGTCTGCAACAGGTTACCACAAGGGCCAGCCATATGTGAGTGACCCCAGAGTGAAGAGCTTCATCCAGTGGACCAAGACTCTAAAGGATAACGTTGTCCTCCAAAAAACGTCCGTCGGCGGCCATTATTGTTACCCTCCTCCCCCACGGAGATTTTCACAGGCAGCGACGGAAACATCAGGTGATTTGAGTGATTTATTTATTAATTTTAAAGGCTTTAGCAGTTATGGTGTAGATTTGTGCTTTATGCCGTTCTTTTATTTAAGGCCAAGTTCCGTTGGTTGCTGCGTCAGACCTGAAGAGGGAGCTAGAGAGCCTTCAATATAGGGAGCATAAAAAATTGGCAATTCAGGGAGAGATCACGGCAATCCACTACACAAATTACCCAAAGAAGGTTAGAAATTTTTATTTTAAAGTGTATTTTCAGTAATGGTAAAAAAAGAAATAGTTAAAGATGTTTGCTGCTGTTTATTTTTTTATTTTTTTTTTCAGGTTTCAAATGATCCGAAGGATTATTCATCAGACACACATAAAGATCCTGCAGACTGTGTGATGTCTCCCTCTTCTGACAGGAGCAAAGCTAGCACAAGGAAAAGGACAAATCAATTCAGGTTGGATTTGATTCCTAATATTATTATTTTTTCTTGTAAGCTGACTAATTAATCGGTAATTGTAAATTTGGCGTTGTGTTTTATAGTAAAGCCGTACCTTCTTCCTTAAATTCTGCCAGCACCCCCTCTAAAAGGTAATTAAGCTACAACCACGAGCATTTATCTGTTAGTTAAAAGTTACAACGATTCTTACCTTCTTTGCTCCCAGAAGGCTGAAATACAAAAACACGAAAGAAAGAGAAGAGCAGGAAGAAGAGGAGTCGGCCTCGGCATCTGAGGAGGTTCAGCACGAGCAGCAGGAATGCCAAGGTGAGCGACACGCTGCTTCAGTTTGTGTGTGTGCGCGCCTCGCTGTAATGCGTGTGTCCCACTAGACTCTGCTGCTTCGTCCTGGGAGAGCAGCAGCTGGTCAAAGCAGCGACAAGAAATCTCTGAGCATTTGCATCACGGCGGCCTGCATCAGGACAGCGTCTCTCGCAGGTTCACCTTCGACGAGAAGAGCGCCCTACTGCGGTGGAGCAACCTTCAGCCGACGCACTGGACGCCACAGGCGGCCGCCGACGCGCCGCCACTCACTCCCTGCCCGGGGCATTACCAGCTGACCATACTGGGTAAGAGCAGAGTCACTCAGTCCTGCTACGTATCACTCTGAAAATGTTTTTGTTTTTCTTTTGTAGACAAAAATGCTTTCAGTTTTTATAACCGGAACAAAGGCTGCTAACTGACCTTTATGTTTGTATTGTGATGTGTCATGTCATCAGTGAGTCACATGTTTTTTGCTGCTACTGTTAGCAAAAAACATTGTACACAGTCAGAGGTCTGTGTGACCTTAAGAAAATGACAGAATACATTAGGGCTACAACTACCAATTATTTTAGTTCTTCTATTGATTATTCTGACGATTAATCTTATATATAAAAAAAAAGCCACATGCTGCAGATTTGTTATTTAACCACCTTTTTTATACAGTGTTAGAAATACATTAAAAGATTCAAATAAACTAAAAATTCAATTCCTGTAAGTAAGAAAATATAATAAAATAAAACATATATACCAACAAATATTTTTAATTTTAAATGCGAAAGGTATATATTTCTCTTACAGTTCTGGGTTGATTACTTCTCTGAGTATGTTTTGTTTTTGCAGCAAATGACCTTTTTTGAATCTGTATACTCCATTTAACAATTAATCAATTGCTAAATTGATTATTTGAATAACCAATTAATCATGATTAGTCATTCCTAGAATTAATGTAACTATTGTTAAGGTAGATCTTTTTCTTTTTAGTGTGTGCGTTCTCAACATGGCCCACTAATTCTGGTTATAATTTTTTTTTTGTACGTTTTTCTGTCAGGTATTAACAAGCAGATCGCAGTCGATGCCGCCTTTCTCCCTGTCGTGCGCTCCGACGACCCCCGCGCCGTCGGTCTCTCTCAGGACCCCCACGACAACTCTATGCTGTCCTGCCTCTCATCAGGTTTCTTCTGCCCCCTCGACAGCACAGCCGGAGACGGAGAATTAACTCCCCATGAGTCGGGTAGCAACAGGAGACTTAAATCCCTCCTCTCATTTTAATCAATCGTTTAAATTTGATTTTTTTTTTCTAACGTTTGGTTGCCTTCTTGCAGAGGAGATCTTGGCAACCGCCGGGGGGCTGGAGAACACACATGTGGTGTGTGTTTTGGAGTTGTGTCAACTGGGAGGAGATAAAGTGGAAATCCTCATCGACAAGGTATACAGAGTAATGGATGTCACACTCGACTAGAAAAAAAGGACAGCTTCTTATAATCATCCTCAATCATGTACATTTATTTTTGACAAAAAAAAAAAAGACCTTAATGTAAATTGTATTTTTTACGATTAAAATACTGGAATGCAAAGAAAATGTTGTCTTTTATTTCAAGTATTAGTAGATTTTAATAACTTGATCTCATCATTTTTTTAGTAGAGCGGGATGTGTTGCTTTTGGGATCTTTGAGCCTACTTCCTGTTGTCAGAAAGGTTCTGTTTAAGGGATTAGAGGAGTTTTCAGAAAGGTTTGTAGAAATACACCTAAATAGGATTGATGAAATTTTGAAATGGATTTTAGTTTTAGAAAAGACCCAAAAAACAGAGACATCTCATAATCTGTTATAAAATTACTTTAATTTTAAAATCATAACATACATATATGTAATCTATATGACATATAAAATAAACAACTATGTAGCCTAAAGTTTTTTTTTCCACATTCTATAATACAATATATATATATGTATATATATATATATTTATAATATATTTGTTTCTGCACTGAAACTGCAGAATTGACTAGACTCCAGGATCTTTTGTTCATGTCCTGGCAACTCTTACACAGAGAGGATCGGATCTGACTGCCCACGCTCACATCTGAGGCGACAGTCAATATGATACAAGTCAGGAAAAAAAAAAAAAAAAGTACAAGTTAAATGTGATCAAACTGACGTACATTTAAAAAAAGAAATCCCTGTGATGAACACCATTCAAAACATAATGAAGGGAAGCCAAAGAAAAAAAAACAAAAAGAAGAGGTGCAGCAACCGTCGTCACGGAGAGCGACTCGACTACGAAAACGGACCGACCACATTATTTACACCCTTCATCAAGCTCACAAGACTGACTCGCATCCGAAACCGAGTGATTCTGGCTCTGGATGACCAACAGACTTGCATTTTATCAACACAGCAAGGCAAACAGAATGATAAGGGGAACTTTGTCTACTCTCTCTGATTGATGTGTTTGAATGAAAAACAACCAGGTTTCCTGCCAGAAAGACTGATATTCTGCAAGATCGTCCTTTTACTTCGTCACAGATTTACAGGTGCATGTTAAAATTATTAAATTAAATTTAGAAAGTTTAACTCATTTACATAAAATTGATAAATTTCAAGCAATTATTTCTGCAATTTTTGTTAGTTTGGCTTGTTAGCTAATAAAAAACACAAAATTTGCCTTCTCAGATGGCAATATTACATTGGATCAATAAAAGTTTTTTCCTTCCACTGAACTTTTTCTTAATATCTATATTTCCCTCTTCATTGATGACATTTAGAGGAATACACAAGCTGCTGACAAATCGGCAGAGCATTTCTGTGCAAGAAAATCAATTTTTCTGATAAATCAATTTTTGGTTTTCAATTTAACTTTAACCCCAAATCTTTACAATTACCAGAAATAAGTGCCTGAAATGTGCAATTAATCTATGCAGATTTTTGAATTGGGTCACTGAAATGGATTAATTGTTTTGTAATAATATCAGTGTCACGTATGATGCGACATTTTCTCGAAAACAGAAACACAGACATCTATGGCACCCGTAAAGCTGGACCTTTATGAGCAGACGCACGTCGGATCGGAGATGAACGAAACCGCTTCAGCCACCAAAACAACAACCTAACTTCATGATGTTTACACAATTGCACTTTTTATTTTTATTTTCGTACCTTTAATTGTTTGGTGAATTAGCTGCAATCCTCATGATAAAAAAAAAAAAAAAAAAAAATCAGATTTTATTTCTTTTTGTTTGATCTCTTCCTCCAGGTGACTATCAGACCCTTCAGTTCAGTCTCTCTGGGAGCCTCCGGCCCTGCGCACCGCATTCCCATGCAGATTAAAGTCCTGTGTGATCCTACTCTTCAGAGGACGCGTCTCAAAACGTTTAAAAAATAAAAATACTGCTAAAGGAATGTTAGGACATTTCCGTTTAAAAAAATACTTCCATATAAATTACACGGCAACAACTGCTTATTATACACCTCTATGTACATCTGTTTGGAAACATTTCCAACAGTATAAATTAACATTCTTTTTCTCTCTCTCTTTTTTTTTTTTAAATTGACATTGCACGTAAAAAAAAAAGTGTAATACGGCACTGAACATACATGCTGAGTTCGCTACGTATTGTCGTGCAACGTGGGCAGCTCCGGCGCTGGACGGTGCCGCTTTCATGTTCATCACCAACCCCCCCCCCCCCCCCCCCCCCTCCCTCCCCGACCCCCAGTGCTGCTTTCTATAAAGTGTAGCAACAACATGTGCAATTAAAATCCAGAAGAGAGTTGGGGCTGAGTACGTTTAGGATTTAATTTCTTTTTTTTAAATTGTGAAGTCACACTGTGGTACAGGCAGTTTAAATACAGTATATTCTGCTGATTGTCTTTGTACGGTGATGTAATTGTGATGTTTTAATGGGTTTTGTTTTTTCCCCTTCCTGGACAGACCGCAGCAACACACTCCAATCCTCTTTCTGTTAACTGTCTTCTCTGTATTATCCACCCAAACAGAGACAATCCAAACAATGGCTTCTGCACACGCCTGTCTGTCCCAAGCGGATTGAGACAAAGGGGAGCAGCTGCAACAGCCGATAAGTAGCTCCACAGAATCCAAAACGTGTTCTTTCACCAAGCTAAAGTAAAGTAGTGTCTTTCAGATGGGAGTAAGTATAAATTCTGAATGTATAATGGTAAAATAAACAGAGGCTTCTGTGTTTTTTTTTTCAGTGTGAATGAAGCCGTTGCAGGCATCAATCTGAAACTCAGCTCACCTGGTTGGTGTTGGAAATTTGTAGTCTTCTGAAATAGACTACAAGCCGTCACAAAACAGGTTGACGGTTGGACTCGCACCCCTGTTGTAAGATGTGTAAAAAGCCCCAAAATAAATTCATCGTGTGCCGCAGAAGCATCACCTCGCATTAAACATGTAGAAAAGAAAACATTCGTTCAGATTGCTAAATCAAGACCAGAATCAACAGCTTTTATTTTTACATCACATGTTCTGATATTTCAAAGGATTCAAAATGCCATGTAGGTTAGGCTGCCCAGATTCCCAACAAGGGCGGGCCCACAGCATCACTGATCCTCCACTATTCTAAACAGTGGGCAAAACTCTTTCTCCAAGTTTTGTCTCTTGTTTTATACCCAACCCAAGTGGTTATGGTGGATGAAAAGGGAAAAAGTGAAATAAAAACTGTCTGTATAAATACTCTACAGATGTCTAGATGTGGTTGAAAGGTAGTTGAAGTTAAAGTGGTTAACCAAGACCAACTAAAATGAAAAGTTGTCCAAAGTTTAAAGAGTAGTCGGATCCGACCCAAACGACATATGCTTCAGTTTAAGTCCCAGCAGCTTTTTGCAAACTCCACACACGTCGGGTTTGTGTGGCAACTTTTACATGGCATCTAAAAGGTTGCCATGGAGACTTGGTGATCTCAAGATGCCGCTGTTTGTGGCAGAGCTTATCATATTTCTTACCTTTCTTTTACAACATGAATCAAATTAAAGGCGGGGTTTATTTAATGCTGTGTTACTGAAATAAAGTTATTTGAAGGCTTTTTACGCATCTTTACCGGGGCGGTGTGCAAGTTTCCATTCGTAAAGCAGCTGATTGGACTGTTGGGAACATGAACTTACGCTTTTCTTGTGTGCATGATGCTGTTCTGAAATGGGGCAAGCACAAGATCTGGCATGTACCTCTGAGCAGACCGGAGCAATTTCTGTCAGAACATCTGTGCATAAGACCAGCTTGTATTTCTAATAGGTAGTTGTTGTTGTGTAATGATTTCAAAAAGGACTCTGCTCAGAAAGTAAGGACTTACTGCAAACATAAAGGTCACAAAAATTACTACATATATATGTATATAGGTAATCTATTAATTAGAACATCTTGATGTCTTATGTTTTAATAACAAATTATGCTCTTACGAAAATATACCTTTTATATTCCAAATGGACCTGAGCTGGATTTTTAAAGCCATAATCAGACGCAACCAATCGAACCACAACATGAACGTTATCACGTTTGAAGGCACAATTCGTCCTCCCCGCCTCCCAGCTCGCCGACACCTGGTGCTGCGCGGCGACCACTTCGGTTTGCAGAGATCTGCGGTGGGACGGCTACAGCACCCCTCGCTCCTTCAGTCCCGGATTGAGGCTTTAAAAATCTAGATAGACCTCCAGCTTCCAGCTGTAGTGTGTGTTACGTCACACCTGCCTTTTGATAGAGCGGTCGTCGCATTTGTTGTTTTGTCGTGCAAAGTTCTGCTGTAGTGACTCTACATGCCTAAATCGTGGTTCAAAGGGTGGAGGGGGGATAAGAGAACTCATCTCAGACTCTCCATTTTCACTGGAAGTAAAGTGTCACAAGTAGCTTAGCGTCATGCCACAGGAGGGGAGCTGAGATCAGGAACAGAGTGGAACCTTTGATTTTAGGTAAAAAATAAATAAATATTCTACTTCCGAGGAGACAGGGGTACCAAAGTGCAAACACTTATATGAGAACTTTGCTAGAAGAAAACCTCCACTTGTCGGTCTAAAATAGTTTTTTTTTTTTGTTTGTTTGTTTGTTTTTTCAAACATCTCTGATGATCCACTCGTTCCAGCCGTCGCGACGCGACCTCAAGATTGTCCTCGGATCCGGCGGGCGCCGTCGGGTCAGCGCAGCCTCTACTTGTGGTGTCACTATGACGACGTGCAGGCCAGATCCCTCCCCGCCCCGTGAATCAGGAGGCTCGACGGCGTGCTGCCACCTGCAGGGCGGCGTCAGAGAGGCAGATCCTCAGCGTTCGGATGAAGTCCTCGCTGCTACCGCGTTAGCATGTTCCTGAAGTCTGAAACACTGCCTGGCTGGTTTTGGGAATGTTGGTACTGCCTTTGCTGCTGCTGCTGCTGCTGCTGCTGTGGTTGCTGCTGCTGCTGCTGCTGCGCAAGTGGCAGTTGCTGCGTTTGTGGCTGCTGCTGAATGTATCCCATGGTGCTTTGCTGTGGGACGTTAGTGGTGTGTACAAAAGCTGGAGCAGATCCACCGTGTACAAGTCCTTGGGTCATCTGTGGAAACAAAAAAGTTTGAAAAAGATCTCTGTTCAGTTTGGTTAGTGAAATTTAACCTTTTATGGAAACGCAGCGCTAACTAGACACAGAATCTTGCAGAAGTATTACCAAAGGTCAACTTTCTCACATTTTGTAAAGTTACAACCACAAACCTGAGTGAGCTATCAGTTGGGATTTTGTTGTTTTAGAAGTGGTGCAAAGGTAAATGAAACATTGATTTCAATGTATTTACATCTAAAAATAATTTATTCCGATAAAATTATGCATTTATACCTGTGCTACTGTTTTGTGTGTAAAACAAATAAATCCACTTCTCCAACTTCCAGTGTTATTTAAAAGCAGCCAATCAGAATTTATTCTGCTCTGTTACCAGGGAGACAACGGAACAATATCACCTCTGTGATTGGCTGTCTGAAATGTCATAGCAAGGTTGTTTTTTTGTTTGTTTGTTTTTTTATGAAGTGTCTTGAGACAACATTTGTTGTGAATATTTGGCGCTATGTTGTGATTCAGCAGTCAAAATTCTTGGAGTTGTGTGCCGCCGTTTGATCGGCTTATATCTACATAATCTTTGAGAAAACGCCAGAGGATGCTGGGCAGCTGAGAGGTTAGTGTGGCCTTCAGGACCACTGGGATAAACCGACGAAAAAGGATTTTTTTTACACGGATCTAAAAACGAAACGACTATTTCTTTAATGACATGAGTAATACGCAATATCTGCATATTCAAACATGACCTATAAAATGTCAGATTTCTTTTCAATTTCAGAGAAGAAGGCTTTGATCGCTTGGTTATGATTTGCTGCTGTTGTGTACCTGAAAGAACTGCTGGGGCTGCTGGAGCTGCACGGAGTGCTGCGACGCCTGAGGCTGGCTGTGGTAGGCTGACTGGGCCTGATGCGTGATGAAGGAGTTGTGTGGGATCATGATGGGGGAGGTGAAAACGGGGGAGGGCACGAGCACGGCGTTGCAGTTGACCTGTTGCATGGTGAAAGAGGTGATCGGCTGCTCCAAGCTGTATCTGTAAGGAGACCGGTGAGGAGGTCAGACGGAATATCACAATAAGCCCAATCAATGAACCAAGTGTTGCAGCATGGCTGCTTACAGAGTTTGGGAGATGCCCATGTTGCACTGAGAGGACTGGGAAGTGACGCTGCTAGTCGGAACCATGGTCTGCATCGGCTGGTTGAGAAGCATTCTGCAGGAAAGACGGTTTGTGATGTAAAAACCACGTCTGCTGCATAAAACAGCAGACAAATTATGATTTTTTTTTTTCCAGGCTTCTCACCGTAATTGTCCGTCGTGGCTGAACTGGTTGTCTGTCTGTCTTTGGTTTGTGTCCTGCTGAGGCCTCGTGTTGGTCTGGGAGAACATCATGGGGTTGCTGTAGAAGGGTGTCGTCAGGCTCGTGTTTGTCTGCATCGGCAAACTCACCGACTGGCTCTGCCTGCTCCGAGGAGCCCGCTGCTGAACCTGCGGCGCAGGGAGGGAGACGCACGATAAGCTCCCGAGAGACGCTGACATTTCATAACAACAACTTCTGAACAAATAAAAATAGGTTTGATTTGTTTTTCATTACCACCCAAATGAATTGCCTGGAACAGCATAATCAACATCAATCATTTTGAAAATTCAGGTGCCAAGATTGCAGACAAAACTTATAATTCACTGGTTTCAGGACATTAACAGCTTGTCTTCCTCTCTCTTCACTCTATTTCCTGTTAAATCTCTGTTCAATAACAGCCGCTAATGGCAAAACAATATTCATAAAAAGTAGTCGTTTAACACTTAATTTACCTGGCAAAAAAAAACCTAAAAGCACTGCTTTATAAATTTATAAAAAATGATCTAAATAAAAATGAAAAACGCAACAAAAACCTGTTGATGTTCATTTTCTGAATGAATCAAGCAAAATGCTTTTCTGTGTTTATAATTACATCTATTTATCCCTCTCTTCATATTCTCCACTCCTTCATTATATGTTGCACTAAATGCTATTATCTACTGCATGATATTTTCAGCCAGAAGCTTGTAATGTTGCAGCTCGCTTAGCGGTGAGTGAATGTCAGAAGTCAGTTGTGTTTACTTTGTTCTGAAATCATCCAAAATCTGCTCATATGGAGAGACAGTCATGTTGGCGTTATGATGGCGCTGCTCATGACGCGACAGCGAACATGAGCAGGTTAATTTGAGCCAATAACATAAGCTAATAATGCTAAACGTTAATGTGACATGAAACAGATATTTTAAAAATGTCACCTCTCTAAACATATTAATATATTTCTGTTTATCATCGGTTCAGCACTGCCTCTCTCTCTTTATATAAATGTTTTATAAATGCAGTCAAGCTCCCACATACTAGACTTTAGCATTGAAAATGATCTTATTTCAAATCTGCAGTCTGTATTCAACCTGTGCAGACGGTGAAGTGTTTTCTCTCAAAGAGAGTGGAGATGAACTGTGAGCCCCGCAGGCTGGTGGTTTCGGTTGGCCGGAGAGTTGCCTGATGACACTGGACTGGTTCTGGTTCTGGTTCTGGTTCTGTTGTGCTGGCCTTCCTGGGCCCTGCTGCTGCTGCTGCTGCTGGGTCTGATTGAAGTCATTGTGGATAGGCTGCTGTAACAACATCTAACACACACAAAACAGATAGGAATCTATTAAAACCATTACTTACTGAAAAGAGTTGGTTTATATGCTGCAATTTATTGTAGAAAAAATGTATACCTCTAAAAACAATTATAATAGGGTCATAAAGTTGCATATGCAGAAATATAGGGATCTAAGTCATTAAATATATAAATATTTAACAATTATATATTGCACTTCTGGCTTTTGATACAATAAAAAAATCAATCTAGGTTATGCTATAGCTAGCATTTGCCTCTAGAGGGAGACAAGGGACCTTTACTTCTGAGGATTTGGTCAGAAGCTGATTTTCTTTCTTTATATGAAGCTACAAATGTTTTTCTTGATTCAAGGCTCTACATAGACAAATGTCCATCATTCCTTTCCTCAAAGTCTGTGCTTTTTGTATTGTAGATAATGTGTTTTTCCGGGAAAGCCTATGTCATTACTTGGCGTCTTTCGAGTGGCTGCTACCTGTAGATTAGCAAGATGGAGCTTCTCCTTAATGTCGTGCAGCTCCTGCTGCTGCGTCTTGATGTCGGCCTGCAGGATGCGCGTCCGCTCCTCCAGTTGTTCCTTCAGCTGGTTCATTACGCCGAGCTGAGGCTGCTGCAGCTGATAAACAGAGGACTGCTGCTGCTGCTGCGATTGCTGCTGCTGCAAAGAAGAAACACGGGAACAGATGGGAGAAAATTAGTGGTATTGATTTATACCTATTTATTTTTTGTAACATCTTTACACTGTTTATATTGAACAGACAGACACTTAAATTGAAGTTGCTGATTAAATTGAGACGCATATTCAGCTCAAGCACCATCAGAAATCAGATGAAGAGAACACAGACCAGGGAAACATGCAAGCTGAGCATAGAAAGGCCTTCCTGCTTCAGTTTCGGTTCATTTATTTGAAAAAAAAAAAATTTCACTGTAGTCACAAGGAAAAGCAATCCAGGAATTGTACAGCTCTTCTAGAAACACACAGCCCAGGGTTTCCTCCAGTGTATCATAAGCCTGACGGGCCACCAGGCTTTACTTGTGCCCCCAGCAGGCTAAGAATTGCTTACTTATTTAAAATGTTTGCATTTTTTAAAGATTTTATAGCTGGTGTTCAGGTATTAATTTTCCAATCTTCCAATAACACATAACTATCAAGCGATATTTTCAGATTTCATGTAAACTTTAAACATATCTTAACTCAAAACCACGACGGTGGGTGACTGCCCTAGCACCCAACCACCGGGCTTAGCCAGTTTTCTAGGGGGAAACCTTGCAACCAGTCTGTAGTCCAACTACAAAGTGAAGACGTAGTGCTCTTTATTTTTCTTAATCTTCTCCTAATGTCCTTTTTCTAATCCGTCTTATAACCAGTCCAAGAGTCAGTGTACATGAGCAGCAGATGAAATAGACCCAAATGGCAGCAGCAGTCATAACAGCGAGATACTGTACACAAGCAGAACAGAAGGAGAGCAACAGGCAGGAGAGGAAGTCTAAACACTGACCATGGTGGAGTGCTTGCTGCAGGTTGGAGAAAGGGAGAGGCTCATTTGGGGAACAAGGTCAAAGGAATTTTGTCTTTGAGCCAAATTCTACATTGGGGAAAAAACAAAAATAGACACGGCTGATTCTATCTCTTCATGTAGCGAGAATTTTTTGACGTGAATATGTTTGGAATAAGCTGACCTTTGACCCACTGGGCTGGAGTCTGGCAGGTGTCTTCTCTGGTCCGAGGGAGGCTGACGGCCATGATGGTGTGCAGGCCTCTGTGTAGGAGTTTGCTGCTGCAAAGGAGACGGCTCACTTTTAGACACACAGACTGAGCATTTACTCTGTTAGAATAGTGTTTCCCTGGCAACCGATAAGTAAAACTAAGGTGAAAACAGTAAAGATGTAAAGCAGTATAGGTTTAATTAGACTGCAAAAAGAGAGAAGTCCTAATCATAAAAGAAAGGGATCAATGATTGATAATTCAATAATTGTTATAAATATCTGTCCAGCACATTTATAAAATGTTTTGTTTGCTTAATTTAATGACAGTTGCATTGTTTTAATATTCTGACCAAATGTACTGTTCAGTTCAGAAGTTCATTCACCCACCATGGCTATTTCAATTCACACATTTTGGACTTCCAATAAAGACTAATCAAAATTTGATCAAAATTACACAAAGTAAGAATAAAAGTTTAAAGAAATTTGTATTTGATTTATAACAAAGATTCTTGGAAAATCTTACACTAATGAAAAGATTGTGTATTTCCCTTTGGGTGGGGAATACACTTAAATCCACAAATAAGTTTGTGGATTTGAGTTTGTGGGTTTTGCCGATATATCCTGCCTAATCGAACGACTTTATAGTCGGCAACAAAAAGCATTTGGTATGTATTGAAATATTTCTTCAATATGAACACTGGAGTTCCAAACTGTAATAAAATTTTTCTGGTTATTATTACCTTTAGGAGGGGTTTAAAACATATACAATGTGATGGCAACACTTTATTATCTAAATTTCATTATCTGTTTAAAAAAAGCAAACCAAAGTAAAACTTAATATTCTCTCCTCTTAAAGGGCGAAGATTGTTTTCTTGAAGTTAAGCTACAAGAAAGGACACAATTCATCTGTGGTTGTATAACAGCTTCTGATTCAGAGGCCTTTTCATTCTGACATAAATCCACACACTGTTTTTTATTACAGCCCACTCAAAGCGAGGCTGAGCAAGTGAAATATCTGCAACTCATAATTCTGACAGAGGCTGTTTTCTAAATAAGTCCACCGCGGTGTGAGTGTGTTTTTCAGGGAAGATTTGAGCCTGGTTTACTTTTTATAAACAGATACCGTTGTGAAAAAGCCCCAGCTACTGCACCGTCTTCATGAATATGCAGGTGGAAGTATTTAGTGTGTTATATAGCTGGTGGGATAGCTCCCTGGCAGACAGAAACCATGGGGTTTGGAAACATTTCATCAGAGATGCATCATCACCCACACATATAAGGAGGTGTGATGACGCCATGTCTGCTTCGTTCCAGGAGATTTACCGTTGATTACAAAGTCTCCTAAGATTCCATAACAAAACATTCACTGGGGGATTTTCACAAAAACTAAAAAAAAAAAGAAACTACCTGTGATTTCTATGCTGAGAAAGTAAAGACAATTTCTATAAAGCTTTGCTCAAAGTGACAAGCGGCAGTTTTTAGGCTAAGTTTGAGCAGCAGCAACACAAGAATTAGTGTTTTTTTTTTTTTTTTTTTTGATATGGAAACCTGCCTCAAAGTGACTTGGCAGTTTAGAGAGAAGAGGGTGACTCACACAAAGAGTCCGACAGGGCGGTGTGGGAGGATTTCCGAGAGCTATGGGAGGACACTGAACGTGCGCCGCTGTTTCTGTCCCTCGTCGCGTCCAGGGTGGAGCAGATGTCCAAGTACAACTCCTGAGCCTGGGAAGAGAAAAAAAAACAGTATTCATGCCTCTTGAACCTTTTTTACATCATGTCATGGTATATGTACAAACTTTATTGGATTTTACGTTATAAAATTAAGCACAGCATAATTTTAAAGCGACATAGAATCATGACTTTGTGTGGTGTATTGTGCATTTGCATTCGGCTTTCCTGAGTCAATATAACACCTAATGTGACCACCTTTAGCTACAAATAGAGCTGTAAATCTTTTGAGTTTTATCTGAACGGTTTGACCTTTCACCTTTGCAAAATAGTTAGTGAACAGCAACATCACTTCAGGTTATATTTGTATTTACTAATATTTAAAGCCTCGGATGGAGTAGCTTGTCAGCAAAGAAGCAATTTCCTCTCAGGGATCAATAAAGTATATTTTACCCTATTCTGGGCTCAATGCTTCAGGGAAGTGAACCTCTGCACCAGTTTCATTCATTTCCCCATCAAATCTGACCTAATCCCCTGTCTTTGCTGACAAGAAAAAAAAAAAAAAAAAAACAGCATAATGCTGTCTCCACCATGTTTCACAGTGGGGATTTGTGTTGAATTCAAAAGAGGATGACACCACTCCCTCTTAGCAGAGACGCAGGCAGAAGCAAAGTTAACACGACGTTCGTGTGAAACAAAGCCATGCAAAGTGGCCACTGGGAGATGGAAATAAGCTGCTCCAAGGCGTTGGCAATCATAATTAGTGCTTCAACAACACTCTCTGCATAGTTTGACCTGGTAAATGTTACTTTTAGAACCTTTTTTGAAATGTATGTAATATTTTGCAACAGACCTTTAGGTTTGTTTAGGTAAAACTTAATGTGGTTTCAGATTCTACCAGGCTGCTCTTCCTGTTTGGCGAGCCAAAACGAGGACGCGCACGACTGGGCAAATGACAGGAAATGCCCATCCTCGACAGGGAGTGTGCCAGCCTGTGGTGAGACGCCTTTTGTGTAGTCTGACACGGCAGCCATAAATCAGGCCCGACAGTTGACATATCAACGCATTCTCCCACCTGAGCAGACGGCATAGGCAGCTCCTCCACGACTACCACAGATTTCTCAGCTACTTCTCTGATTGACGCTCTGCTTGTATTGACTGCTGGCTGCTCAGTGGACAGCCATGTTTGCAGTTGTGCCATTTTGACAAGATGGAGTAAAATCTGCTTTAATTCTCTGTCCAATTTGAACACAACTTTCACCCTCCAGTTTACAATTACAATAAAATACACAGAAATTTGCCACCACATCATGTCAAAATGTGACATTTTGATGTTATGAATAAACGTTAGGGCTTCTTAAGAATTATTCTTGTAATCAATTAATTAAACCCGTTGAGGGGAGTTGGTTTGCGCAAACAGGTATGATTCCTCTGTTTATTTACTTTGTTTTCATTGTGCATATTTTATTTCTCTCATGGTTACAATTAACCGATAAACAAACTTGCATTTGATAAACTTGCACAGTCTATAGATAACATAATATTCCTTTGTTAAATGTGAACTGGGTGAATCCAAAAGTAAGCAACCTGAGGAATGTGTGCTAAAACCTATTTATAAACAAAGGTGATTTTGTCTTACATGCATAATTTTTTGTACAGTTTATGTATTTTGTACATAGCAGTACTCTCAAGATGTTTTTTTTCAGTAAATGGCCTTTTTTGAGTCTCAATACTCCAGTTAATGATAAATTGATTACTAACTTAGTTGATAATTTGTTCAATAATCGATTAATCACGATTAATTCAATTAATCGTTCCAAACTAGAGCCATTTACAAGGTACTGCTTATGCAGAACTCTTACCTTCACAGAGGATGGCGCTATCTCAGGTGGCGAAAGCTCCTCCAGACCAAAAGCTCTCCTCCGTTCAGCTCGCACTTCCGCGTAACTAAACGAGACACATTTGTGTGACAAGTTTCATTCCCACTCCTATCTATGGATTCTCTACCAGTAGATAAATCACACATGATGCTAGACAAAAGAAAACCCTCAGGATTACCTGACAACGGTGTGAGTGCAGACAATGAACTCGGGTTTGGAGTTCCACTGGTGGTAAGTAATGTAGTAATGAGTCTGCAGCCAAATCCACTGCTGTCCCTTGGTCAGGAAGCGATAATAGCAGGATTTACCCTTTCCAAACTGCATTACTGAGGAGATAAAGGGAAAATAAAAACCTCTGTCAATGCTGCGCTCATAAGTTCCTGGTTTTATTTTATTAGTCAACCTCTAAGAGAGGCACATTTCATCAATGGATGCTGAAGTGATGAAGATTTGTAATAAAGAGGCAGCGCTGCGCTTCTTACATTGCTTGTGACACTGGGCTATGAGCTCCAAGTCATCCACATGGTAGTAATCATACCCCGAAGTCCCAAGAACCTCAAACGGTAAGTAGCCTATGATTGGTGATGCTCTGAAACATAAAGGCGATGATAAACACGTAAGATTACCTGAATCTGGGGGTAAAATAACCTTGAATAAATATGACGATTTCAGTTTCTCACCTGTGATCTAAAAACAGAAACTTCCATTCAAGGCTGTGTCTGGACGTGAATTCATCACAAGGATCATCCACATTACACAAATCCTGAACAAGAGTACAGTAGCAGAGTCAGACATTTTTCCTTAAAGTATTTTTTTTGCTTGTTTTTGGATCCTTCTGTCCAGAGGTTTCCAGATACCGAATGAAGGTTATCACCAAAAAGGACAGCGTGAGCTACTCTGGCATCACGCATTTGGCAGCTCTGCCTCACAGTTTTGTTCTCACTAAATCACTGCATGACCATTTCTGTGCGTCACTATCAAACACATTGCATGTTCTGACTAATCCCAAACAGACGTGGCCTTGAACTTTTTATTTTTACTCTGCACAAAGAAATTAGCTGAGTTTTAAAATAGGAAATTTAAAGCAAGGACTGGCAAAAGGCTTGCCACAGGTCAAAAAACATTTGAAGGTGAAAGCATGAAGCCGCATGGTCAAGTAGTGACAAACTGTATTTTAATTTAAATACAGAGAAGAAACAATAACGCTTCGGTTCAGTAGAAATATCCAGTGATTTAATGATGTGCTTACCTGAGGGAGAGCTACGGAGCTATCATATAAGAAGCAGCAACAGCCAAAACAATATTTTTCTCCTCTACGACTAACAGTGTAAAAGCTAAATTAATTTAAAAATGTGATTTTTTATTCATCCACAAACAAATTAATATGATATATACATTTATTTGTTGAATTCTGTGATTTTCTGAGTATTTTCTGCAACAAGAAAATCACATTAGCATTAGCATGTTCTAATTCTTCACAATTTAATGTCATTTAAAACAATCGAATACAGTTTAATAGATCTAACTGTTTTAAACGTGAATATATTGAAGTAAGGAGGGTTGAATTAACTCAATTCGTATGGGGCCGTCACTTGAAACAAAAATGATGGGCGAATTTTAAGGCTGGAAAACTTCTGATTTTGCATTTAGCTTTGGCTTACAACTTCAGGGCTTAACTGCTGAAGCATCCTTGGATGATGTTATTTGATGAGATCAATGTGTCATATTCAACCCTAACAGAACAACAAATGTGCAGACGTAACAGCGTCACTAAGGACCAAAATGTGCCCTGTCTTTGGCCCCGCCTCATTATTAACACACATGCTGCTTGCTATTTCTCTGGGAGTTTTAACAACAGATAGATGAAACACAATCGGTATTTCAGGCTTCAAAATGCTCCTACCTTCAGAAACTGTGGAGTGACTAATCGGACAGTTGCTATGAGGCAGACCTGCTCCTCCAGCGACGACTGCAGACTTCTCGGTAACGTCAGTTCATGCCCGTTACAAGAAGATGTAGGCACTGTGTGGCAAGGAGTATGTCATCTTATTTTCAAAATGTGTTAAGATAAGGTGGATTATTTGTATATTTTTTAAATGAAATTTTCTTACCATGGTTATGAAACTTAAAATCTCCAACAAACTTGACATATTCATACACAGGAGGCTCCTTGGGGTCCATGTTACCCCTGGCTAGATGACAGCAAAATTCAATATGTGTCTCACCTGCAAAAATTGAGACATTTTCCACATTAGAATTTACATGAATTTACATAAAATCATCCCTTACACTTTGTAAACTCTACAGACCACACTTTTCGATTTTTATTTATTAAAATAAAACCTTTCACTTCATAATTTTCCTCCACTTTGTGTTGGGCATTCATGTAACATCCTATTACACATCACTTTAATGTGTAGGTGATTTCCAATAGTACTAGTTTAGGTTCTGTAACGAATTCTGCAGCTGCACTAATCCAACTCAACAATAAGTGGATAAAAATCAGGCTTTCCTGCTGTTACAAAGCCAGACTCTTGTTTATACAGATGGCTCTTCAGCAGAGTTGGCGATTGCTCCAGACAAGGCTTTGAGGCGGCCATTAAGGCCTCTAATGTCAGTCGGAGACACTGACGATTCCCCCTCTCTCTTCGTCGAAAAAGCCCATCAGAAACACAGGATTAAGGTCAGCGTCTTTGGCCTCCCATGCTACACTGCTTTGGATTACTGTGTTAACATAACAGTGATTTAAAGTCTTAACTATGATACTAAGCTGGCTCCTATTATTAGCTAAAAATCTAATCATAGACGCACGCTAATTAGAATTCCAATAAAACACAGACTCCAAAGCCATCATTTCTTCAATGTATAAAGAACTGAATAAAAATTGCTGCTGCTGTGAGAAAACCTTTTGGATATCAACAACAAGGTGTCGAGTTTGTGGTTTAAACAATGTCCTAAATAGGCGAGAATAAAATAAAGAGCAACAGGATCAGCAACGAGTGGAGTGCTTCTTTCTCGTGCTACATTTTTTGCTTCCTGTAAATAAAAGGCCATCTACGGGTTTAACCTTTGTACTTCCGCCATGCTGCAGCACGGTGACCCAGACACAGCGAGGCCTCTCAGCAGGATACTCACTGTCAAGGAAATCAGCAGCAACGGGGTCAGTCATCATCATGTGGGATGATAGCAGCTTATACACCTCGCCGTGTTCGCGCTCCGGGAGGAAATTCAAGATATTTTGGTCCACCATATCTGACTGGTGGAAAAAGAGACAGACGTTTGTCAGTCATTACATGCTGGCAAGACCTCCTCTCATGTGTGTGGGCCTGGCACAATAACAAATCTATTTAGACGATAAATTGTCCCAGCAGTCATTGCGATAAACAATAATGTTGTTTTGAGAGAATGCAAAGAATGCAATAACATATTCTCAAAAATCAATGAACTTTAAATTGTAGTGAACATTTAACACTGGAAGTGGAAGACATTTTAAATATCCAAGTTAAATAAACAAAACAACAAAAATGTCCTTCAAAAACAGGGGCAGTTGGAACCAAAACACCAGACAGAAGATTTTATTATCCAGTTTTTGGTAGAAACAGAGGAAGAGAGAAAAACAACAAGTCATGCTAATGCAAATCATTGAGCTTTTTTAAAAAAAATTATCATGTGATTAATTGATTTATTGATTATTGTGACAGGCCTATTTGTATGTTAAACTTTCTACATAAATCTGTTCAGGAAATGTGATTAGCATAATGCTCATCTTCATTCAGCAAAGAAAAACAGACAAAACCTGCATTTGTTTAATTATATATCCTATTAGTAAGAACAAAAATTTATTAAAAGATCATAAACTTTTACTCTTATTCAAAAATATTAATTCAAAACAAGACCAAATATGAATAACAGTTACTGGTGATTAACAGGTTTTCTTTTTCCAATTAAGTAGCCATTGATTCTGTGGCAAAATTGGGTGAAAAGATGATTAATGGTTAATTTACCAACTGCTCCAACTTACCGGTAAATGGCCAATGAGTGACGACACACTGTCAGACACATATATGATGTTGCCATCTGTTGTTAATGCAACAAGGAAGCCATCCAGGGCCTGAAAGAGATGAATGTGTCACCTTTATCAGATGGTCACTAATTAAAGTGTCAGATTAATACAACATTTTGCCAATCGTGTCATTCATTTGTCATTATAAAGGTAATTTGCAAGAGTAATATTTTACATCAGTCAGAATTCAGACTAAATCATCTGCTTCAAGGACACATCCTGCTCAGCTTTACCTCCAACATGAGCTGAGTGAACTCTTCATTACTCAGGAATGAGGGCTTCCAGTCCTGCTTCACGTCACAAATCTCATTCTGCGCAGTGATGTCTGAAAAAACAACTCAAGGTCAGTGATCGAGATTAAGTGGCTGAAACGATCTACAGATGTTCGAGTGAGCAACACGAGATGAGCGGAGACCTTTCTGTTTCTGTAAAAAGTCAATCGTCCTCTGCAATATAGTGGATTTGTCCATCTTGCGCGGATGGCCTTGACCCTGGAGCATGGTGCACAGCTCCTTGATGAGCACATTGAACTGGTCTCTTCTTTTCTTTTCAGATTTGTTGCGCGACGCTCTGCAGAGCAAAGCACACATTTTTTAAAAAAATGACAGCAGAAGTGCAATGTAGTAGAAGTGAAAAACCACCAAATTTCTATCTAGTTGAAACAGGTTGCTGATGTTCTAGTTCATTACTTTTATGTAAATAAAACAAATATTTCACAGATCTTATGATGTGACATTTAATTTGAGTTTATTCAAGCTTTATTTATAATTTAATATAATACAATATGTAATTAGGGCTGACTAGCAATTAATTTTTTATCTGATTAATGACAGGGTTGCTGGGAATTAATCATGGTTAATTAATTGTTAAAAGAAATGAACCCAGTTAATGAGTTCTCAGTATTTTTGTTAGTGATGTCAACTGATTAAAACTGATTAAAATGTAACATGTAAAACATGGAATCATTTCTCAGGCCTTTGATGCTTTTGTATTAAAAAAGAAAAAATTATGTTGTTAAAAGAATATAATGTAATATAAATACATTTACTTAAACAGAATAAACCTAAAATACACTATTCTGTATAAATAAGTGTTTATCTTGCATTATACTCTTTCAATCAGTTAGTTTTCATTTTAACAACTTCTGCTAGCTTCAGCTTTGTAGTTTTCTTTTGTAGGTAATGTTTAACTTCTCTTCCCTATGTGCTTGTACAGCTGTGTTGATAATTTGCTTCAAAGGGTTTTGATTGTCCCGGTCGGCACGCCATTTGGCTTTTTCAGGTGTCTGAAAGAATGTTTAACTTTTCGTTATCAGAAAAGTCCTTGCTTAAGTAACTGAACTGTAAAATAGTCCATAATACAAGTTGTTTACCACCTCCGAACACATAGTAAATGTAAACAAAAATTCATGTCGCATTTGAGCCGTTAAATCAAAGACAATGTAGGTTGTACCTGCCTATAAAAATGGCGAACATGATATATTCATATATGCAAACTAACAGGTAAAACATTAAGATGGGATAAAGTACCTTTTTGCCCTGTCCTTCTCATCTTCATCCATTAAGTCCTCCACACAGCTGTTGGTACTGAAAGCACAAGGACGGGTCAAATTAAATATATTGTTTGAGAATAAGAAATAATAATTAGACTTCTTAACATGCTGCAACAAGAAATAAAGTCATTGCCAAAACCCAACAGTGACTCAGCTCTTTTCACTTTCCAGGAAATATGTGACAGAGTGTTAGCTGGCCGTGAAGCAGAAGAATGACATTTACCTAGATATTATTTACAGTCTTACAAAGTGACTTGAGTAAATATGCATATGCCATTTTCTATGTGTCAAAGACTGTCGTGATAATTAATTTCTGTCTTAAGAAAAAACTCTTTCAGACAAACCAGCGTCGGACAGAAATGGTGAAATGTCCACAGTGTCTGCCATAACTCTGTTAGCATAACCTGGTAACCCAGTTCAAGCTCCTGGGAATTGTCACCTTTAATCGGGTCACTGTGGGAGATTACAAAAAACTGATCGGTGTTTAAGGAGACATGCAGCAAACCTCTGCATGTTTCCTGTTACTGTTTCTGCAAAACAAACTTAAGCATCCATATCCTTCTCTTTCCAAGGGGAACAAATATGGGCACAAAATTTAAAATCCATAATTTACACATGGGCATTAACCATCATGTTTAATTGCAGCACAAAATGTGCATTGCAGTTAATCCACCAGTAGATAGCCGCATCAGGAAGTAGTTAAAAAGCCATAAGCAATATGCACTGTAAGGGGTAATACTGGATTGTGGACCTAATGTAATACAAACAAAGACTGGTGGACGCAGAACTGAGACATTACCTCGTCCTCCAGTCTTTGTGTGACATGAGAAACATGCGGATCGGCCATATCTGATGCATGTTGTTTACATTTAATCCAGAAAGTATTTACAATGCTTGGCTTTTTCCATATTTTTCTGCAACCTCTACAACCTCATTTCAAATTGTATCCAATCAATCGCCTTCTTCGAATGCCCCCATATTTACTATGTGGACTTTGTTTTTTTGTTGCAAATTTAGAAAAACTCAATGTTGAGCTTCATCAACAACATATTAACCAAAAGCTGTGAATACTTTTTAAAAAAAATTTAATTTGCAAAACATTCAAGCACATTGTCATAACTGGGTATTTGTGATTTGAATTTTGAGCAAAGACCCATATTTTACACGTGTTACATAAAAACATGTACCACGTGATTTGTAACACTTGTAACATTTGTAACCTGATTTGTAACATTTGTAACACGTGATGTACTGTGAATACCTTCCGAATGCACTGAGGATGATGAATAATAGCTTTGCTTATATTTAAAGAATCAAATGCACTTGGGCAGCAGGCTTGTGCACAGACTAGCCTGTAAAAAAATTACAAAAAACTGATCGGTGTTTAAGCAAACATCAATCTCAGAAAACCGTTTTTTCCCGGAGAAAACCGATGTCGGGTTTTCTCCGGGAAAAATCCTGCATGTCCTACTCAGATGAATGCATACGACCCCACAACGCATGAGATCAGAAAGAGCACAAGCCGGTGGACTTGTCTCATCTGAAAGCGATTAAGATAGATTTTTTAGCTACAAACAGTCCGATGTTAAGTACAATGGCGGATCAGTGATGCTGTGGGCCTGTTTTTCTACAAGTGGATACCAGGAGATTATTAAATAGTAAACTGTTGGCCTCTGCCTGAAAACTGAAAATGTGAAAGGTCATACATATCACCAGAATCATATGAAAATTAATTTCCCACCAGTTTCAAAATGGTAACTCTTACTTCTTTTTATGTCTTAAAAACATCTTATACAGATAAAACTCTTTGGGGAGAAATATACAGCTGTATTTTGACTCGTTTTAAGGTGGCTAAATTATTAAAACAATACACTACAATGAGTTGGCATGCAGTTGTACAAGTGGAGCATAAATCTATGACAACAGACCAATGTTAGTGTGTTTAATACTCACTCCCATTCCCTAAGCGTGGACGGACACGGGCCGCCGAAGTCTGAAAGGTTGTCCATACTCACTCCCTCTGCCAACCAGGCCCTTTCTGAAGTCTTGGAAGTCCCATCCGTCCTGACCTTGTTGGAACGCTCTATTGGAAAAAACCACTCGCCCAAAACCTTCTTGATTCCCCTAAAGGAATACAGAATCCTGTAAAATGACGGAAAAATAACATAATCGTAAGTATTAGCATGTTGTAGACTGATTAGCATCGTTATACATAAAAAAACATACAATAAGAACCTGATTTTTATTGTGGTCACTTACAATTTCAGATTATTTGTAGGTCTCTCTGCCTTAAATAAATAGATCTGAGTGTCTGCACCCTTTATAACCTAAAGAGCAATTTTGTCTTTTTAGAGCCACAAGTGTCACATGATTGTTACATTACAAGATGACTTATAATTTTAGATACACAGCCACTCTAGGAAATTTGGAGTCACTTTTAAATAACCCGCATTTTATTTCTATTTTCAGGATTCAAAGTAAAGATAAAAATATAATTTTCCAAGGAAAGGATGGCTATTTTTATGGGATGGAAAACAACATTAAAAAGCATGTAGAGCAAAACACAATTAAAAACATGTTAGTGCTACTTTTACTGTCAGTTTTTTGTGGAAATAAATACAAATGTTGCAAGAAAACACTGCTAAGATATAGTATTTATTATATCTATATAGTTTTGTCTTCTTTTTTTCTTTCTTCATTTTTTTGTGAAGATCAAAGGACGTCAAGCTTCTTTACTCTTCGTAGTTCATTTTTTCGATTATGTCAGCAGCTGTGTAGCCAGAAAGCAACACTGACCCAGTTCCAGTGGCATCTGAACGGGTCTTTGCCGTAACTCTGCCTTCACCCTGATAAACAGGTGATGTGGAAGTCATTTATTCCCAAAACTGTCTCTCCACTCTCCAGACTCTAGTTTTGATTAGGAAGTCTGCCTCCTGCCTGTAATTGAACCCTACTATCACCTAAAACCAGGCAGAATGAGAAACATTCACATGGACAGTTTTCTAGCTATCTGTCTTATTTATTATCATTCAAACCAAAAACAGGAAGTAAGCTAGCAGCGCAACAATCTTGCCATAAGGATAAAAAGCATAAATACTTTTAAATGAAGAACTTTACCTACAAAGTGTAAAGTAGTGAGAGTTTCCACATCCTGCCTGCAAATGCAAATTTCACACTTGGAGTCAGTAGTTTCATTCAATTCAGTTTATTTATACGGTGCCAGTTTGCAACAAAGGTTTCAAGGCTCCTTCCAAAAAAACTCCAGTTCATAAAAGGAAACACAAAGTCAATTCAAAGCCAATTACATCGATTTCAATTTGACTCTAGTTGTCCAGCTGCCAAATCAGTTCATACTTTTACAAAATTTTCAATCTAAAGAAACCCGGCAGACTGCTTCACGTTGTTAAATTTGCAGCAATGCCCCATTCTGAGAATGCATGGAGCGTCATGGGAAAAGAAAACTCTCCTTATACTTCATCTTTTCATGAAAGTGTGAGTAAACATGACACGCCTCGCCAGGAAGTTGGCCATCTGTGAATTTTTATATTATTTTTAAACCTTTGCAAATTAAAGTACATCAGAAACTCACTCACAATGGTGTTTAAATTAACTATTAAAACTATTCTTATAAAACACTAGACTGCGGTTTCATATAAGAGTTATCTATTATTGCTAGTTCAGTTTAATGCCTTCCTGTGGAATCATTAAAAATGCAATGTCAAGTAAATGAAGCATATCCACCTGGGGAAATGTACTTTTGATCTAAATGAGGATTTTTGAACAGGAGGAGCTCTCCTGACCTAGAAATCTGCCAGAGGCAGGCACATCTTTTAATAACTCAGCAGAAATCAGAGTGCACCAACCTTCTGCACACATTTTGTTTATGGCAGGCTTGAATAAAAAGCAGGATACACCTCATATAAACATAAGAACCGATTTAGTGATTGTGGCCCTTGGTACAACAACCAGCAAAAATCTTACTGGTTCACAGACAACACTGAGCTACCAGCTTTGACATACTTGCCTTTAATTTGATTAATAAAGTCAAACAAAAGGAGGTTCAGAAATAAGGTGAACTGCGTAGCGATTACTTTTGGGTCATGAATATATGTGGTGAGTCATTTTAACGCAGGCAGTCATCGGCATTTACTTTATTCTATGTAGACAAGGAGTTGCCTCTGGTCAGACTGTCGCATAATATGTTAGCTCAATCATTACAATACATGAAGGCCCACTATCACAAAACAGCTTACCAGAAATAAGAGAATTAAAAAATGAACTAAAAGACTGTGTTCCAATTAGCAAAGGCCGATTACATTTTACGTCTTTTCCCCAATAAAAACCCAATAAGTTCTGACATGGAGATAAAAAATATATCCAAAAAAAACCCAGGAGTGATTTATTTTTATTTTTTTTCAAACTTAAGCACTTTCTGTGTTGACCTTTCCGACACTCCCACAGCAAACATGGAGATAAGGTTATATGTCACCGGTGTTGGAAGACAACTTGAGACAAAAAATGCCATAGCCATTTATTTGTACAACAAAAGTATAAGAGCCAATTGACTGTAACCCAATCATCTCCTTTATATGGATCCGCCTCGCTCAGAATGAGTTTCAAACAGACCAGCAATTTTAAAACTGAAAAAACAAAACAAGCAAACAAAAAAAAACAGCAGTAAAATACGTTAAATCGTCATTTCAATATCAACATATGCAAAATCACAAAGGAAGCCATTACATTTCAGGCACTATGCATTCCTCCTCTGCATGGCAGTAATGGATCTGCTCTGTTGGACGGATATTTAGATATAAAGTGACGCAGAATTGAGAGAAAGAGGAATGTTATGATGAAGGAAGAAGCAAATGGAAATTTTCTTGAAATGACTGATCCTTGATTAAAACATAAAGGCATTTTTGAAATCACATTTTATTAACATTCTTGATGAGTCATTTTTTTGTTATTTCTGAGAAAACTGAAGATGTCGCAATGCTTTACATTACAAGTAAGTAGCTTAAAACTGATGCACCAAAGCTCTTAGTTTTACTTTTATCCGTTTTGTCCATTTTGAGATGGCGCTATATTTACTTTCTTGTCAATTCAAACTGCAAAATATCCATCCAAATAAAATTCTAACATTAGATGAGCCGTTTATTTTGAATTCGAAGGGCATAATATTAGACAGCTAAAACAAACAGTGTGAAAGTCGCAGGTGAAATGCTTAAACTGTTTTGCAAAGTCAGTTACCATCAGCAATTACTAATTCCTGAACAAAAGTGTCAGAAATTTTGGACATGAAAAGCTACTGTAGTTGTTTGAGAAGCTAAACTTTAAAATTAAAACTGAACTTCCCCAGCAGACTTCAGGCTCGCGACCTGAGCAGGTAGCCCAAAAAAATTACCCAACATACATATGTGAGCTAATGTATAAACAACAGAAATGGATGAGATGCTCAACACAATTACTAAGTTCATTATTCTTTAATGACTGCTCAGTCTGTAAAAAAGAAAAGTTACAGATCTTCTGTTGTAGCTAACACTGATTTAAAATTATTCTCACTATTTTTGACTGAAATAGAACTTAGTATTGAATTTTTCAAAATACATGCAATTATTAAATTCAAAACAATGAAAAAGGTATAGATAATGTGTTCATTCATTTTATATTGGAGCATTTATATTTTCATTTTCTGTTCTGAAAACCTTGAATTTTCCCTTGAATTTTAAACGTTTGTGTTAATACAGTTGTTTTATTGTCAATTTGCCAGATTTATGAATACATTATACAACATATACTTGTCAGAAAGTTAAAGCAAAGCTTTTCTTTAACCATTTTATAGTGTAAAACAGAAAAAAACTGAATTTCTTTGCTTTAGAAATGTATTTTTTATAATTAGAGATGTCTCATTTTCTATATACTGTGTAAATCTGTTAATAGGAACAACTTGACCCAGTTTGTGAATGTACTGTTTTATGTTGGCAGCATTAATTGATGTGACTTTACTCTGTAGAGTGTATAAAGTGAAACCAAATTATTTTATTGCGTAAGGGTTGAACTCCAACTTACAAGTTAAACAGCAAAAACAATTACGGTCTCCGTAAACGCATTCCTTCATTTTTACAGCCTTTAACTTCGAACTTGTGCTCACAACACCAGCTGCTAAAGTTCAAGTTCGTGATTAAAGCTGAATGTTAACACACTACAAGAGAATAGGAATGGAGGAACTACTTATAGTTTACACATGGGACTCCCAAAATTCAACTCAAAGCAATAAATGCTGGTTTCTTAGAAAAACCAGAACTCCTTCTAGGGAAAAAGTCCAAGTTGTTATGACGGAGCACAGCAGTTCTCCCTAAAGATAAATATGGAATGTAATGCGCAAATGTCCACAGCCGCCGTTACACTTAGCTCAGATCTGAAGCCATGAGATCGGATTTTTATGTTTGTTGTCAAACACCGTCTTTCCCAACACACGAAAATCTCAACTTTATTGCTGCAACAATATAGGCAGAAAACTGTAAATAGCATAAAATGTCATAATCCAAATTCAAACTATATGAAATTGTGGTGCGATAGGTTTTCTTGTGTTCTTGAGATTGAACTACATTAACATTTCACTCTGGCATTGTTCAGTTACATTTAGTCTTCTCTTAAATCTGCTTTGTTTTAACATTTGCTTCACTGCTCTGCTCTACACCTGCTTGCTGTCAGTCATTATTCATCTGCTTCCTCTGTGTTTACTGCGAGCCGTTCCAGCTTGACAGGAGTGACTGTGGAGAGTTTTAACTCAGCTTGCCTTTGTTTGTTTCCATTGTCCGCTGTCCAGAAAACTGGAGACCACTCGTAAATATTTGACCCTTGATTTGTTACCAAACTCTGTCTGATTTTGACCCCTGCTCTCCACATAAACCTTTTACAATCTTGTGCTGTCCTATTTTTTAGGTCATTCGTCTCAAGATAACAAAAGCCAACACGGTTGGGGTGCAACACCTTATGATCACAATACTTCTCCCCGTTGCTGTTGATGCGACTATTTCTGGTAAGGCTACTTCTTTGGGCTCCAGATTTTAAGCTGTTTGCTTTACAACCTATATATACGTTTTTAAACTCTTATTTTGAAGTAGAAAAGGAAGTAATACTTGAGGTACACTGTTGTATCAACAGAGTCAAACCATTGACCAACAAAACTCCATTTCAAACACCTAAGTAATGTTTATTTAGGTATATTTATTATTTATTTTACCAGTATTTTTCTGGTTTGTTGTTTTGAAGTTGTGTTTAGGCACAATGTCTTCCAGGAACATAAACACCCAGTAATATTTTTGCATTTCCTGTCAACTAAACATTTTTAACAACAACACAGTGGGCCGCCGTGGCGCTCCGACCGCTGGGCTTAGCAGGTTTTCTGGGGGAAACTGTTATTTTACAGAGTTTTTTTTGTCTTAATTAACACAAATTTAGGAAACTTTCACTGATCAAATTTGAGCTGGATAATTCTACACTCAGAGATGTATTAAATAAAACTCTGTGTCACGTTTATGATATATATATACTTTTGAAACACACAAAAAAGAGGTGATTTAATACTGTTAGTGATTTTGGGGGAGTTCTGGAAAATATTAGAAATAGATAGGCACTATTCAAACCCGGATTCAAATATAGTTCCATTGATTACAGGTTCTATTACACATTGTTTGAGTTTTGATTTTCCCAAAAAACTTAAAAGGTCTCACTTAATTCCCTAAAAAGTAAAATGTGTAGCTCTGCATAACAGATATAAGAGTATTTCCGACAGTGTTTTTAAAGCGTGCTCCTGCGTGTGCTGGTCATTTAGTCATTTCTTGCTCATTTCTTCTTTGTCACCAAATAAATAAAGCCATATGTCACTTAGGACATTTTGTACCATCCAAGTGACCCATCCGTAAATCCCAAGAAGTAATTTTTTACCAGCGCTGTCAACTAGATCTAAAGTAATTTTCAAAATGTTTGACAGTATAATAGTTTCATGTAAAGAAATGTGGCTATATGACTCCAAAAAATCTTTTAGTTTGACCAGAGGTATGTCCTATTTTAAAACAGTCAACTGACCCAGACTGGAATCAGAACTGGAAAAAGGTTTTGAGAACTATTATACAACTAAATTATTCCAGATTTAAGCGGTTTTGGCACATTAAAGCAGAGAGACACTTAAGTACTGAAAGAAATAAACTGATATGCAATAGTTTATGAGAATAAAACAGAAGGAGGAAAAGACGCGTGGTTATAAAATAGAGGAATAAATAAGCAAAATGGCATCAGTTTGTCGTCTAACATCTTTTAAAAGCAAGCTGCTGAACCACTGCAGTGTTTCACATTATAACATCATAGATCATAGCTGTAATACTAACAGGCAGTAATGGAAACCATTTGTAAACCTAACAATACTCTGTAGTTGGCATAATTAAGCCACAGATGAGAGATGTTGGGAGAAGATATTTCCTGTAGCTGCCAAAGTCAAAACAACTGTCGAACATCAACATTTGGGCTGAATCCAGCAAGTCAAGTCTCCGCCAGCCAATCAGCATCGCAGCTTCAAGGATTTTCTGCCCCATGTAATTAAGTACAGATTTGTTCAACACTTCTCTTACATTTGCATACTGAAAACCAATACATTTCAGCTGTTCTACAACAACTTCACACTAAGCTCGATGTCACAAGTAACAAGGTTTGAATATATGACAGTGTGGGGGGAAAAATGTCAAGTTTTTAACCTCACAGTGGCTGGAAAAGCTTCAGCACAGATGGTGTTTACACTGTAATTCAGCTCAGTGCAGTTTATCTTTAGTCTGTAAAGACAGGGGAAAAAAACTACTTTGTTCATTTGTATCAGATTAGATGAGAACAAGGGAGGCTTTTATTCTTATAACTTATCCCACAACTAACAAATTAAAATAAAGACTTTGCTACATCTCTCAATTTTAGAGGAAGAATTTTAGCGCTAATTGAAGCTTTGCCTATGAATAAAGCCATTTGTTTGTGTTTTATTAGTATTAGAAAGCGTATGCTGTTTATTATTTAATATTCCTGGGTTAATAGATGAGAGTATATTCGACATTTAATGGCAGAGCGCAACTTATAGAGAGCGTTTAATTTAGCAGCAACAAATTTATCACTGTCAAGTCACTATTTCCTGTTTATCATCACAGAATAGCAATAAGAACCATAATTCACCAATTCTGCTGTTTACTAAAATGTAATTTGTGGTGAGTTAGATTACATTTTATGAAATGTACTCATAAAGATGAGTACGTTTGTTGTTAATGTTTTGCAGTGTTTATTGTTTTTAGGTTACACGTCCTGGATGACCCAGCTAGTGGGGCAATAAATGATATATACTTCCCTTAAAATAATCCAGCAGCAGTGTGGCAGATTGTAAATGGTGGCCCAATCAACTACTAATAAGTTAATCACTAACAAAGAAGTGTAAGGCACCAGTGTCACATAATTTAAAGCATATTCCAAGAGAATTTTACATTATGGAAACTCAACAAATATCTCGATGCCAACAGCATGCAGATTGGACATCTGCACGCTGTTCACATGCAGATGGTAGTTGCTTAGTAGTTAAAGAAAAGGGAAAAATAAAAACTAGTCCAGATGATAAAAATAAACCATATGAAAATTAAATATCAAGTGTCTTAATAAACACAGCCAGGGCAGGCTGTGTTAAAAATATTTGATAAGTAGAAATTATTATAAAATCCCTTCATGTTTTTTATGTATATTTTGCCATGTTACTATACAAATCTAATCATCAGACACAAGGGGAAAATATCGCATGGGACAGAAAATTGTGTTTTCTTTGTGGTGGAACAATAACACAGTGGTTCATTCACAACATGGTAGTGGCAGCATGATACTGTGGGGATGCTTTCAATCAAAAAGAGAAGCTGGTCAGAGTTGATGAGGAGACGGATTGAGCTAAATGCTTAGCAATCCCTAAAGAAAACCTGTTGGACGTTGCGAAAGACATAAAAGTAGGACAGAGGTTCGCCTTCAAGCAGGATAATGACCCTAAAAATACAGTCAGAGCTGCAATGGATTGGTTTAGATCAAAGTGTATTCATATGTTAGAACGACCCAGTCAAAGTCCAGCTCTAAATCCAGACAATAATCTAAGACAAGACTTTTAAACTGCTGTTCGCAGATTGTTTTCAACAAATCTAAATATATTTTCTGGCAAATGGGCATGAAATTCCAGTTTCTAATTTTGAAAATTATGTATTCCTATGTGCTACTTTGTGTTTGTAACGAGACAAAATGTGTAAAAAGTCCCACTGGTAAATAGCGGAGGAGTGTAACTGTAGCGACTGACATCGGTTTGAATGTAAACAACACTAAAAACACAAACATTAAAAAATAATAATAATAAATGATTAAAAACAATTATTGCAAAGCTTTGAAAATCTCTTACTGATTCATCAAACAGTGCGAAAATATATCACTGTGAACCAACACATAAATAAACTGTGAAATCCTGCAAATCCATCGCACCAAAGTCCATTGAGAAATTATTAATAAACGCACTAGTTTTCTCCCAATTTCTTGAGCTCCACTGGTGGATGTCAAGCGGGTTACAACGTGGAAAAAAATGGTTATATCAACCTTGAAACCAGGGCACTTGGAGAGCTCACAACACGTAAGGAGCGTTCAGGAGCGCCCTGAAAATGTCGGGAAAAAACGAACCTCCTTAACACACTTTAAAAAAAAAAAACCCCGAACGAGAGCAGTTTGGCTTCCCGGGAAATGATTAACAAGGACTAATCATGCGGTCGCCCACCTCTAATCTGGGAAGAGGCCACTCGTGATAATGTAAACAGTGTAAAGGAACGGCGCGAGTGTGACGGAGGTGGGAGAAACTGGGGGTTTAAAGCGAACATACCTGCAGAAAGAGTGTCCGGTAGAAATAAAGAGCCTCTCTTCACTTTAACCGGCGTCGTCATTTTTGTTCTTTCAACTCCGACATAGCAGCCGAGCTCCATTCGCAGCGGCTCATTCACCGAAAGCCTCCAATTGCATAACAAGTTATTATTAACGCGTTGTTATTAAGCACCGGCGTCCCTTCCTGCGCTCACAGTTAAACAAAAATAAAGAAAAAAACCCTCGGCTTGTTTTAACTTTACCCCTCTTTCTAGTGCTTTCCGAGCCAGCAGCTGGGTTTATCCGTCGGTTTTCCCAGGTACAGTACTCCTCATCCTCGGCTTGGCTGGGGCTTGTAAACAGGACCGGGCGGCTGAGAGGGAGCGCAGAAAGTAGGTCAGCTGGTAGCTCAATACTCGGCTAACGACGGCAGCAGAGGTACATAGCAGAGGCTGTGCAGCGCGACTGAAAGGAGGAAAGAAGGACAGAAACCTGCGGTGACAAGCATCAGCAGGGCAGATTGCAATCTTCAACACGTGCTTAATGCATAAGTAACACCAATCTTAATGTCATTGAAGCGACTGTACGGATTGGAACCTGAATGGTACAGTCTTAAGGGAAGCCATGGGTACAAGAGCATGTTTCATTTATTGGGAAAAATCGGCATCAATTAAAATTTTACTTTATGTGTTTAATAAAATAAAGTAGTTAGAGCGACTCCTTAAATAGACTTTTGAGGTAGGAAAATAATCTAGAGGGTAAATGTTGCCTCCCTCTTGCAAGACATTGTTCCCTGATTTTTTCATGAGGCAATCATTGAGTGCATGTGTGTGTGTGTGTGTTTTGGGTGAGGGCAGACGAAATCAAAACCTGAGAAAGAAAGTAAAACAATAAGCTAAAAACTTTTATTGTTTTCCATGTGCACTTCCTGTATGACTGTGTGTGTGTGTGTGTGTGTGTGTGTGTGTGTTTGCTTTAACAACTTCCTGGTTGCCTTTTCCCTCTGATGAAGTCCCAAATGTGGGTCAGCAGCCTGCATGACTTATTGGATTTAAATATTTTGCCTCTGTGAAATGATTACACAAGTGAGCAGTCAAAGGTCCAGAGCCTTGCAGAAAGACTAAAAGGCTCCACCTTACAGATAATCTGTTGACTTTGAGAAGGAGAAAAAAAACTTATGTAGACTCTCGTGTCTGTGATTGTTACAATCGTTCCAACAGTGGAAGAATATTCTTGTTAATATAAAGTAAACATGTCTTTTTGGCTAAAGTATTGCTGAAAATTGTATTTAAGAGAAAACATCTTGTGTAGAATTGCATTGTTGTGCCTCCAAACCCCTTAATATCAAAATCTGAAAAGTGTGGCTTGTATTTATCTTCAGACCTTTTGGATATTGCCTTGAAACTATTAGTTAGTTATGCTTGTTCATTAATAATCTAATAAAGCATCTATATTTAATTAGAAATTAAATGTCACATAAACTCTATTTACCAGTAAAATTAATTTAGATGGATGTTGTTAGAGTTTTATTTTTGTTACTTCTGTCTAAACTCCAGATAAACTCAAGTGCAGTTTGCGGCTGTACGATGACAAAAGTTCAGAGGGTTATCGATACTCCATCGAGGAACTGCGTAGAAACATAATTTTATTCCAATTTTTAGATTTCAACTTCTAAAACATTTCCAGGTTGGCTGTCCAAGCCTTCGGAGAGTTTAGTGAAGAATCAGGGCTAAAAGTAAACATGCCATGCTATTTGTGGGGACCTCTAACTGTGCAGTGTAATTGGGGCTTACCTTGAACTGTCTGCACAGGAATAATAATAACTGCATTAACCAGCTCTTGTGGTGTAGTTTATAATCCTTCAGATGTTCTTAATATTCTCTATCTGCATAATTTGCATTATATAAATAAATAACTTCTAATAATCAAATTTCTTCATATAATCAGTGTAGAAATGTTGATATGTGTGCTACTGGCAGTGCAATAATGCTAACTATTTTATTGCAAATTAACCTTTCACTCCAAAACAGATCTCTGCTCATGTTTTACACAGTTCCTACATCATTAGACATGTGCACTCACTGAACAGATGAAATTATTCAGTTCAGTTCAGAAATACTTTATTGATCCCAAAGGGAAATTAAACATGTACTCACAAAATGTAACACAACCTTTCAGATTTTTATTGGTAAAAATGTTTAAACGACTCCCAGTCCACAGATACACGCAGCTTTGTGTCGGCCATTTACTAAAACTCCTAATAAATCACATTGATGTTTGTGGCTATGACATTTGTACTGCATCAGAATACCATCAAACAATATTTCAACCTGCTCACAATATTGTTTTAATTTGAAGAAAACAGCAACATTTTATAGCAACTTGTTTTAGTGCAAGAAAGATTAAAGCATAGAAACATAGATGGACTATTCAGCGTCAATATTGGTCAATAACTAATATTGACGCCGTGGGTCAATATTATATTTTTGTTACTTCTGTCTAACAAAAATAGACAGAAGTCATACTTACTTCAACTAAGTATGAAATGTATCCCATTACAATCAATAAGAAGAATAGCACATAAAGCCCAGCAGCTCTTGGTTTGGTTTAAAAGCTGCTCCCAGCATTCCTGTAGAGAATAGTCTGACTTTACTGTAACTATTGCTTAACTGCACAGAAAATGTTTTTTTTTTTTCCCTTCATAGAAATGGACAATAGCAGCCATGCAAATTTAGTGGCTGCTTCGGGCTCATCCAGGCCTCATTATGTTGGAGGATTTCATCACGCACAGCTGAGGCTTCGCTAAATATGCATGCCTTCACTTTCAATAGCCGTATTAATGTAATAAGTCACATTTTCCCTTCAGCTGATTCAGACTGCAGATGTCTTATTAGTCTGATGTCGGGTTGGAACCGCGCTGCGGTAAAAGTATGTTGCTTTTTTCTAATTATGCCACCTCCATCTGACGAATGATTCTATCTTTGTGGTCTATTGCCTCTTGAATTATTGCTAGAGCTGATTGTGTTTAAAATAATTCACTGTAAGTACATCATTCCTGGTTTTATTTAACTTTTTTCAGTCAAATTTTCTCAAATCTATTTATTGCTCTATTGTTCAGGGTCAAACTTTATTCTTGCTAAATGATAAACACATATAGAAAAGATCCACATGATATGACCATCAGTCTCAATGAAATGTAAACAAACAGAGGTATAATGAAACCAGTCGTTCCAGTTTCTCACATATCTGACAGACCTGAAAATCTGGCACAATAAACAATAAGGACACAAAAGCCATGGGAAACGCCAAATTGGACTCATATATTTTGTTTGTAGATAAACAGTAGATTTCAACATAAAAACCTAATTGTAAGATATCTAAATCGACTTTGTCCCCTCCCAAAAGAAGACGGTGTTTGTGGCGCAAAGAAAAAAAGAGAATCAAAAAGCATCTGTTGAAAGATTGCGATGACTCAGCTTAGACATAAAAAAAACCTATTTCTACCAGAGTAAAAGATAAATTTAAATGGTTTTATAAATGCACCACAGTCCTCAGATGTTCTCTTCCAAAGAAGAAGACTAAGTGAGCGCAGAAATATTCCAGACTTTGCCACCAAACCTTTCCGTTTAAAGTGTGGATAGGTCTTTTCGCGTATTTACTGAAAAGAAAGGAGTGGCCGGAGTAGCTTTAGAGCTACTGAGAAATGTGTTTACATACATTTAAATCGAGATGGTTTTCATATCAGCACAAAGCCAGTCATCGAGGAGCCTTATCCACCACTATCAACCCTCTAAATGAAGGTCCTGAAGTGATTACTGCTGTGGATTTTTTTTTTTTGTTTCATCCTGAAACAAGCCTTTTCCCCACACCCACTCTGTGTAAGAACATCTCTAGTAGAAAATCTCTAAGAGATCACATACAACTTCTAAAAAATTTTATTATTTCCAATTGCTTAAAAAATAAAAACAAATCTGAAATGTTAATTTACTTTTAAGACGCTCTTAATAGTGTAATTTATCATATTTTCTCAAAATGGAATTTACTTCGGTACAAACAAGATAAATAGTAACATTTTGTGACACGTAGTCTATTGTCACATTAATAAAGTATGTGTATTATTTCTGATTTCATCTTTATATAATTGTCTGATCTTGTTGGGCTGAAAGTTTGGTGCTCCATACGTAGCATTTGATGCCCTAAAGCAGCAAACATATTTACCCAAAGGAAAGAGCTGGATACATTGTCCATATTGACGCCACTTTGCATCATGAATAATGATTGGGTCACTGCTTTAACATCAGTATAGCATGTTTTCCGTATGTCTGGTATTTTTGAAATCTTATGTTGAATTATTCTATCTTTTTGGATGTTTTTTGTGCTGGAACTTTGTTTATAAAAATTTTTTTGTCTCAGAAGTTGGGAGCACGCTATTTCCAAGTTAGAAAACAGTGTTTTTGTGCTTATTTTACAACTGAGAACTTTGAAACTCTGTTTTCTGGCCACAAAGGGAACACACCATTAATCCCAAGATGCCCTTTATGAACTAAAATTAGTTATTTAAAATTTAAAAAATTTGACTGAATAGAATACGTCATCCAGGAAGGCTACTTGATATTTAAAATATACTTAACAAACATCATCAGTACCGGTTTAATTCACTGCATTGTAAAGAAATGTTCGATATAGTATCAGATTGGGAAACGGTATTGATAAATACTTTGTCGATTACTTGGTTATCAGTATCAGTATGTTGAATCCAGTAAAGGCAGAAATTAATATTAAATAATCAGACAAAAGCGGAAGAGAATCTCACTTCACACTATTTCACAATGTGTTTCACAACTCTGATCTTTTCCAAACCTAAATATAAAAAGATTTCATCAAGAGTTGTGCATCAGAATAACTTTACCATCTGTGTCCAATCCTAAATCCTCAGATATTTCCTAATATGACAAACTACAGTGGCGGTCACCATCTGAAAGACAAAGCTACTGTTTTTTAAAAAAACACCCCTTAATCCTTTTACACTTTGCAACAACTTTCTGCAGGCGGCGAAACGTTACCCAACGACATTATGGACGTAAACAGAGCCAGGGTGTTGATATAGATTTATTCCTAATTAAGGTTGGCTGCTGTGCCAGCAACCAAGTGTGAGACATCTAAGATTCATAAAGATCTCCCACATTTCACTGCATTATTCACCGTCCGCCTACATCGAGATTAGTTCTGCTCTTTTATGTAGGTCATGCTATTGGATAATGAGATGACATTTTCTGCTCATAAGTAGGCATCGCCGGATAGTAAATGCTCATTGTTGCCTCGTGCGTGCGTCTTTTACAATCCTTTGTTCAGACTGTTTGCATTTACCGCAGTGAAAGGGGGGGATTATTTGTTTAATTACTGGGATATTAAGCCATATTGCCTCCAGCGACATCTGCGGCGCTGGTATTGATGATGTCACGGCGGCCCCTGAGCTGAACCACTGACTGTCATTAATTAGACTGGCACGGCTGTTCACTCTGTGTTCCCATGGTAACAATGCGCTGTGTCTACTTTCTCCTAAGCGAAGCAGCCATGTCCATCAAGCTGCTGGTTTTCATTTTCTTCAGGTCGAGGAGATTTTTCATCCATAGCTCAGAAACCTGTTTACCTCTCTGTTGAATGTTAATGAGGTGACAGGGAAAAAAAGCTTTCTGCCTCTGTGATCTGACATTTTTGACTCAGCGAGACACTACGAGCACTTATAAGGATTTCCCCAAAATAATATTAAGAAACAAACAACGGGGCGCACTGTGCTGGAGCTGCCTGTTATAAACAGGCTTAGTGTTTCATGTTCTCTCTTTTACAGTCTGTAAAGTTCAATGTTGATGTTTTGCTTTCGTCACTGTGGAAAAACTGGGAACACTTCATGCTTCAAACCACTGTGCTATATCTTCTCCCACAAGGACAAGAACATTACATCAGAAGCCAATAGTCTCCCTGCATTGACCAATAGGAAATCCACTTAAACACAGCAAAAGGGAACCTTTGCATTTATGTAGCCATTCTTTAGTCCAGTTCAAGGTAGCCGATATTGAACTACCGTCTGCTCTGTCTTATAAATGGAGCACTGATAAACAAAAGCTGAGACTTTGTATGCTATATTTTCCAACACAAGAAGCACTGATCAGTAACACAACTAATTATTATTGCACCGCCGCCACAGTGCAATCCCTCAAGTATTGTCAGTCTTAACTAAGCAGCAGCTTCAGAGTAATCTTCCACTGATAACAGCTCAACTAACACACCGTCTGTGCTCCATTCAAAACACAAGTCTGCTGTTAACAACTAAAGAACAAAACCGATTTCCATTATGCACTTTTTGTGAATAAATAATTTCTTATTAGAGGTATCTGTCAAATAGAAACACCTCCAACAAATTCCAAGCTCTTAAATGTGCAAGTATTTGTTAGCAGCCTAAATTAAATTAAATTGACCTTCTACTGCTGAAAGCTAAATTAGACACTGATAATGTTGAAGTCTAGCTTTTAATTTGAGCGCATTCCTTCAGTTTATGGGAAAATAACTTGTTTATCGAAATAACTTTTGGCACAGAGTCGTTTCAAGGATGTTCATTAATAGAGACCAGGAAGTCTGAGAGTGGAACAAAATTATTATTCACAAAAATAAGTGATTAACCACACAGGAGCTTTTAAAAATAACGCTGGAAGTTGCAACAGAAATCACCAAGGTGAAAAATAACAAAAACTCCTGAAATGTTAAATATATTAACGTTGTGTGATGTTTCAGTTTTCTTCAATTTTTAACTTCAATCTTAAAAAATTATACTCGACTACGATTTACTCTTTCTCAGTGCGGGCTTTCATAGGAAAGACGCTTGATGAGTTTTGTGAAGCAGTTTAAAAGTGAGCATTTTAGTAAAAAAAAAAAAAAAAAAGAAACTCTGCAGGTGGAATAAAAGAACATTTAAGCATTAATATCCACTGTTAAGTAATAAAATGTAATGCTAACTCAAAAAGCTCTGATGACAAAAAACATGTGAGACTACAAATAAGAAAACTTGCTCTTACAATTCAAATGGATGGCCTTGTGATTTAGAAGATTATTTATTTAATGTCTGTATAGGACATTTATCCAAAGCATTAAATAATGGTTTATCACCAGACACTCAATCATCTTGAAGTACTCAAATTAAAGGTTGGACTCTTCGAGACTGTTTGGTTATCTGATCCAGCCACTGGAAGCTTTACTTTAAGTTTTCTTTTATATCGCTTTATACCAGCTGTGCCAATAATTCGGTTCTCTTTGGTTGTGCAGATTTCTTTGGCAGATTCCATGTTTACTCTCCGGTGATGCGCTACCCTCCAAAAAAAGCTGCTTAATTACACATTTACCGCACGGCACACAGAGCCACTGTGGGTGGCCGCATCCTTTCAAGTAGACCCATAAAACAAACATCCTTTCACCAGGTGGAGGGCACTCTTAAATTTCCTCAAAATTATATTCTTTCAACAATTCTAAATGAATTACCAAAATGATTCCAGCCTGTTTTTGTCTGCTGCTCCTGCTTGGTGAGGAAGAAAAAAGTAATTACCTGGCTCCTGACTCTTAAAGGGCCACACTCACTAAGAAAATTAAAGCAAATTTTATGACTATATTGCAGGCAAGATATCGCTGGTTGTTAATGTTATGATTGACCATGGCAGTAAATGATGTTACAGATCATTTAAGTGTTTGGTTTTTGAGGATTTTAGTGTTTAGTGTCGCTTTGAACATGTGTACAGTGGGTTTGTGTCGTTACTCACCAGAACGCCTTTATTAAAAAAAACCCACTTCAAATCATAGGAGTTTTCATTTTCCCTGTTAAATAAAGGCACTGTTTGAGCAGATATGTAGGTCACAATTCTAGGGCATGAGTGGAAAGGGCAATGCAGCGTTTTCTCTTCTCACTGCAGCCTTTAGAAAAACATCACAGATTACATCTTTGATTAAATTCCTGCCTGTGGAAGAGTACCGCATATCCTTTCCAATAAAAGGAAACAGTGTGAGCTAACAGGCAGAATAACGTCAAAGTTGTGGAATCATCTGTGAGTGTTTGTGAAACCATAGCAAGTCACACAGTTATTCTCAGATTCTCCGGTGAACTCCCAACAGCCCTCTAGCGAGAAGACGACGGAAAAAATTACCTTATGTCTCCATTCCTATCTATTGCTGTTTCATTTTCCTTGTTATGAAACACAGCCGTTCATTTTTCCAAAGCTTTTCCTACCAAACACACAACTCTCACAAACTCTCTCCCATTATGATTTAGGTTTCTCCGAACAGAAGGAGAAGCAGCATTTAAAAAAAAAAAAAAATTAAAAAATTATTCTATCTTAGAGAAGTGAAAAAAAATCAGAAGCTTTGAGATTTTTTTTATTTATTTTTTTGCCATATGGCTATTCTTTTTATTATTCTAAGATAAAATGAGAATTTAATTTTAGGATTTGCTGGCACCGTTTACAGCTACACATTAATGTATTTTCTATATTTTGCAGAAATAATCCCTACAGATGCACCAATCAATCACCCAGAGATAAGAATCAACCAATTTTCAATCGTTCAAAAGCATTGACATTGAAAAATGCTGAAAAATCTTCTCTCCTTATTCATAAATGCATCAAAACTAGAAACTCCTGCCACTTTTTGGACTATAAACACATCAGCCAACCACTTTCTGGGTCACAACTCATGACCGTAATCAAAGGTAAGACATGGATGGGCTGGTAAATAGAGAGCTTATCTTTTTGATTCAGCTCTTAACTCAACACACAAGATTGGATCAGTTCCAAGGCCCCAAGGCCCCAAATCCCACAATCCCGTTCGATCCTGGAATCACTCAGGATTCCAGCCAGGAGACATAATCACTCCATCTTTTCGTGGCTGAAAACCACAGCACCAGAGGAGCCGACAAGTATTGTTATATTATATTGTTGTTTCCAAAACAACAATATATTTAAGTGTTTTGTTCGCATGTTTATGAGGAATAATAATAGCGAGTAGCTAATGAGGGTGCTGCAGCTTTCACACAATTGTGAAAACTGCAATTGTGCAGCTTCTAAAAAAAATAATACATGTGCATATTTGATTAGAAAGGTGTCAAAAAACTGCAGCTGCTTTTCTTTTCTTTTTTTTTACAGTATTATGAACTTGTATACCACTTTAAATGTGAATTAGTATCTATATACACCATGTCCTGGCATTTGATACTGAAATATATGGATCTCAAATAAGTCTTCAGAAGTGAAACCCGAGTCTCTAAGGTTAAGTATAACAGCAAAATGTAATACAACTCTCTCCTCTGACGCGTAAAAAGAATCACAGTCATGAGAAGGATTACTACCCATCACTGAGCTTTTGTCTGTTGACATGACAGATTGCAGATGACTTAACTGTGTGGGAGTGATCCTTTCATATGGTCTGACATGGTCATTTTGTCTATTTGACTCCTCAAAAACAAACAGCATTGTAATGCACACACGCAGCCAACACCCTGAACCCAAGATCTGAATCAGATCTAGGTCACACACACACACACATGCACACACACACACACCTACACGCACGCGCACACACACACACACGGGGCCAGGCCTACAAATATTGTTGAAGTATTTTAGCGCATACTGAAGCCACTCCCGATTCAAATGAGTGACTTCCTGTTGTAGCAGCCTACGGTCAATAAGAAAAATACAAATCGGAGCAAAGGAAACATTCAAATAGGGGTGGTTACGATAATTCTGCCTGCAATTAAAAGCATTCTTTTTTGTAATCTTCTAATTATCTTAACTGTTTAACAGCGGTTGTTGGCTATTACCTCAATGCCATTTGATGCCAAGCTTCAAACTCTCAAAGAAAAAAAAAAGAAAAAGGAAAAAAAAAAAAAAACTAAAAAAGAAAGAGACCAATATAACGTGACTGCTCTAAGCCCCAGGAATTTTAAACAATTACATTTAAAAAGATAATTATCCAAATCACCCTGCAGTGTGTCTGAGCAAGGAGCTGCTGACGACAATTACTGTGTGTTCTGGCGCAAGAGATCAGCAGCAGCAGCAGAGGACGATGACGTCTGCAGAGGCAGTTATATAACCAGGGCTAAACATTTTGTCTGTCATAGCTGCAAGGTTAAAGAGAGTGATATGAATGCCTGCCATAGTCTCAGGAGTCATGTGCAACATAGTTCCAGTGGCCAAAGGAAACAGAGCGTTCCACAAAGGAGGAGCAGCGCGGCTTGGAGCGAGAGGAAATGTCCTTATTTGAAGCTAACAATCACCATGTCTGTCTCCTTCTCTTTGGAATTTAAAAGAAGCAACAAAAAAAAAACCCAAAAACCACATTGTTTCTCAGCAGAATTCATAATTTCAGTCAAAATATTTTTGGAAGTCAGGCAATTTTGATCTAAGTAAATACAGATTCCTGATTTCAGCTTATTAAGGGGAGGAGAGTGCTTCAAACTGTCCTGCACCAATTTAAAAAAATCCACAGACAAAAGATAAATGATCATTTCTAAGGCTTTAGGACTTCACAGTGTGACCATAATACACACACAGAAAGCGGTGCTGGTCACGAAAGAATCGGTTTAAAGCTAAGCTGTTGAACTAGAAAAGCCACACCTGGACGTAACAAAAACAGAAAAAAAATCCAGACTTTTTTTGGAGATAAAAATTAAACAGCTGGCTTTGATTGAAACACTAAAGCGGACATGCAAAAAAAATTTTTTTAATGGAATAAAAAGCTCACCAGTACACAAAAACATTAGTTGTTGTAAACAACGGTGCTTTCATTGTGTTCTACTAGAGAAAATGGTCTGAGAAATTAAAAGTATTTGTCTGATTCTGCAAAAGTATCTACAAAAATAACTCAAACCTGGGTTATTACTATATAAGTGATTTCAATAAGCTTTTCAATGTTTTGAGCTAGATTTCTTTGTCCTTTTTCCATTTTAAAATGATTACCAGAGCTGTATCTTTAAGGATCTTGCCAAACCAAGCAAAGTCTACAGAGAAAAAATAAACCTTTCAGCAACAAACGCTCACAGGCTTTTAGCATTAGTCTAAATATAGCACACAAAGAAAAGGGAGATTGTTCTCTTAAACATTGTTGTATAAGAATCAAAATGATTCAGGCTGCAAAACAAACAGAATGTGTGTTTTAGAGCAAGTAAATCCAGATTTTTTTCAAGTACTCTTCCACATAAAGAAATGGGAGTGTGGGGGGAGAAATAAGCCGATACATTCTACCAATTAAAATATCAAACCAGCAGCATTCAGTTAAAATAACAAAATCATTTAAATCAAATTCTCCATTGATTTATGAGTATTACTGCAGCACCAGCAATAAGTTTGAACCTCACTAAGTCACAGGATTTTCTTTTTTTTTTTTTTTAAAGTTGATAAAGACTAAACTAAACAAATAACTTCTGCACACATCTGTATTTCAGGAAGTAATGACATCTAATAAAGAATGTGAGTCAACATAAAATATATATTTTTTAATTTGTAAGTTTCTACAAGTTCTGATCAAATGTAGCATCAAATGATTTCTAAGTAAGAGAAACTGGGAAAAGGTATGTTACTCAGGGAAACCATTACAACTTTCGGCCAGTATCATCTGGAAGCATAATGATAAACTCATGGCACTCCTGTCAGCAGGTCCAAATCTCCTGTCTTCTGCTTCTCGTCTGAGTGTTTATGTAAAATGCAAAAAAAAAGCGAACAGATGGTCTCTGTATGTGTGGTTCCGACTGTGAAGCAACCGAAGAGGAGCCGTTATGTCAGAATTTGAGGCAACACTTGAACAAGGTTGCCACGGCACTCAGCGGCAACATGCTCTGCCATCTGGTTAATGGTAGCATCTTCTGTTTCTCAGCATGTCGCTGACACAAACCTTCCTCAGGGCCTTTTCATCAAGAAGCAAAGAGATGTAGCGCTGCGTTGGAGAACCTAGCTCTTACAGTCAGCTATTTAACCAGGTTAAATAGCTTTAACATGGTTATAGCTATTAGCAACACTTTTCAGAAAAATAAGTCGTATTCACTTGACATGATTTATCACGTATGATATGAATAGTTTTTGTGTCATCACGTAAGGCAGAAGGTGACATTTTCTCAGGTCATCTAAAGTAGCTATGAGTTCAGACGGCAAATTGAGTCACATTACTGCCAAATTACATAACTAATGGTGAAAAAAGTAAAAAGAAGGATGTACTATATTTACGAGTAGCCAGTAAGCATTATATTCTTGCTTAAATGTGAACATTTAAGCAAGAATATAAACCCAGCAGGTGAAATCCACCAAGCTGTGTTGTTAATGCTACTAAAATACCACGAGAAATACATCTGTGGACATCAGAATAGACATTAAAATGTTCTTTTTTAATTCTGATCACAAAACACTGAGAACCGCTGGTACTCATGAGGGTCAGGCGTCATTTTAGACCCCCTTTAAGAATGCTTACAACACCCTAATAGTTTTGATACCAAATATACCACAATATGGATTAATACCCACAATGTGAGCAAACTTAGCACAACAACAGAGGCTAACACCTACAATCTCTCTTAGGTCTGCTCTTTGGGGTACAGCCAATGAGCACCATAAAAAATGAATGGTGCTCCTGGATTGAGTGCTTTGTAAATGCCAGCCAATAACATGTCAAGTAGAATTGGACCTACATCTGTTGACTGATGCCAAACAAAGCATATGAAAGAAGACATTAGTGTGGATTTTGAGTATGTAAAAAACCTTTTATTGGTGACTATCCCTACATTTGTGCGTATTTTTAAGCACAGCTTACACGACCGTTATTTCCAAGCGCGCTGCAGAAAAATCTGTTTTTAATGTCCGTCTACATCAAAGCAACAGTTGAGATCCCTTACTCTGAGAAACGAAAACACAAAGGCCAAAGTAAAGACTCATATGATTAGGAAGAAAGCAGAAGGAATTCAGCCTATGACTGACTTCAATAAAATTAAGTTTCAGAGGAAATCATTCAACCAGCCAATTCAGGACTAGTCTAAATACAGATTAGGAAAGGCAAATTTGTCTATAGACATTTTAAATATTTGGATAGAGAATAAAAATGGCTTATTTTAATATTTCTGAGCAAACTAGATAAGTAGCAAACTCGATAAGTTGTTATTATCCAGAAATACAATGACAACAATATTTTGTAGCTGAATGTATTCAATGCCCTACAAAGTTAAACAAGTAAGCTTTACTTTGAGATTCATCTTTGCCCTGAAATAAAGACATTTTGAGGTCATTGGGTCAAGCTTTTAAAACTTAAATACAACTCTTCTCAAACTTAATGTAAAGACTTTATTTTAGTGCCTTTTTGTGTGGAAAAAAGGTTTGTTCTAAATAAAAGCCTCATCTTCATCAACCAGGCAAAAAGTGTTTTGTAACCAAGCAATAAGTTAGAACATGTGGCTGTTCACAGTAAGGTAGATAAAGAGAAAAGTAAACTATCCATTTCAAGGAGAAATCTGTGAATCTTCAGGGTTTCCAGTGTATTATAAGCCTGGGTGGGGGCCCAAAGCTTTACTTGGGCCCCCACCAAGCCAAGAATTGCTTATTTATTTTAGTTTTTTTAAATGTTTGCAGTTTTTAAGACTTTATAGACAGTATTCAAGCATTAATCTTCTGGAAACACATAATTATCAAGTGATATTTTCAAATTTTCTGTTAACTTTAAACATTTTTTAACTCAAAACCATGGCAGGCTGCTGAATGAATGATAGCCCTAGCACCAACCACCAAACTTAGGGAAACCCTGATCTTAATAAAACCATAAAATGTGGTTTGAAGACAGCTTCAAAATGCATAAAACAAATTAAAAGTGCAGGATTTATAGTTAAGTTTCCTTCACTAAAACAGATTGTCCTCAATGTGAATACATTTTTACATCTTTCTGCTCCCATTTGCAGAGCTAAACGTTGAAAGAAGTCCACAATATTGTTCATGTGAAAGCGCTGATGTTAAAGTAGTTTTGCATAATTCGCAACCTGTGCCGTTTGTCAACCTGTTGTCAGATTTTACTCGGTTTTATGCGGCTTTGATATCAATCAGCGAAGGCTGAACGTTCAACATTCATTCTCTGCGGAGCGGCGCTCTGTTTTCTTAAAGAGACAGCGCAGGGAGTGGATCCCGTTTGCTGCTGCGTAGGACTGCACCATTTGTGCATGCCTGGTCACACTAAGCAGCTCTAGCAATATTCAGACTAGCATTCAGTTTAAGCTTGCAGGACATGGCCCAGTAACCTACTTTCCTCACAACATGCTCAGTAACATCAGAGACGAAGCCGTGTGTCATCAGTTAACTAACCTTCACCACTGCCGAGTTTTAGGGGAGAATGAGCAAAAATCTAGAGTCAGCACTGCAGAAGCAAAAATAAGACGACATCATTTGTCAGCTCAATGAATCTGAAAAAGACATTTTCCATAAACATTTTTCACTGTTTAGTCTAGCGGCCGGGACAACCACACGGTAACACTGAACATCAGGAAGGAGGGGAGTTTAAAGAGTTACACTTTATCAAAGCAAAATGTGTGACAAAATAGCTGATCTAGGTAAATATATAATATGTATTTGTTAAAAAAAAGAGGACAAAATGGGCAGGCTGTCTTGATGTGAACAATTCTTTTGTACAACCAGAACAGAGCATATCCGTATGAATTGGATCACTGAGTACATCAGGTGATGTACCCCACAGGGACCCTTGTGTTTGTGGGTTTATAGTCCAATCCTCACAAGAAATACAGAGGCTAACATACTGAATGTTTGCAGCTACCACACATCTGCACTTGGGCTGGTTACCAGTATTAATGCATACAAAGGTTTTAAAAGCATACAGCTTTAAACTGGGTTTTAGGTGTACTCTGCTTACACAGAGGTATGGGGAGTGCTGCCCCCATACCTGCTGCTGCACACTGCAAGTCAACTGGCTGAAAGAAAAATTTTTCCCAAATTGTTTAGAAAGATCTTTTTAAACAAAGTTTTTTTTTTTTTTTTTAAAGTACTAGCAGTCATTGTGTAAAAACTAAAGCAAACCATTTTTCTTACGCTAATTAAAATGTTAGATTTATTATTCTGGCCAATGAGCAAGTTTGTGTAAAAGCTGCTTCTAAAGCCAGTAGTTTTTATCTTTATTCGATATTCTTGCTGTAGTGCGGAGCTCCATGATACACTGAATCATAATCATCAGTAGAATATCAGTGTATGCAATACAGCAATAGGGAAAAATGATTTAAATGTCATTTTTAGTGTGGTGTTTTCTTTAAACCCTTTTCATTCTCACATTTCATGTCAAACTCAAACAGACTTTCACTGCACTTGATGGACGTCTGCAATGTTTCTGAATAAAATATTAAAGCATATAGCGGGTAAAGACATCAAAATGATGCAAAAGGGGAAAAGATAAATTGTGCTTTGACCCCAATGAATGTTATTACAACCCACCAGGGTTTCCTCCAGTGTATTACAAGCCTGGCGGACCACCAGGCTTTACTTGTGCCCCCACCAGGCTAAGCAATGTTTTTTTAAATGCTTGCATTTTTTAAGGCGTTATAGTTTATGTTCAGGTATTAATCTTCCAATCTCTCAAAGACACATAATTATCAAGTGATATTTTAAAATTTACTGTCAACTTTAAACATTTTTTAACTCAAAAACACGACAGGCCGTTGGATGAATGACTGTCCTAGCGCCCAACCACCGAGCTCAGCAAGTTTTCTGGGGGAAACGTTGCTCAACAATGACATCACAATAGCATGTTTTCTTAAAGTCTTGCAACCCTAACCGAAATAACAACACATAAATCCTATAGATAATATAAGTATGTTTTTTTTCTAATCTATATATTATACTATTTTGTTGCTTTTCTTAGATAAATGAAAGCAATTAGGTGATATTTATGTGTAAAATGTTGTGAAACTGTTTTTTTATACCAGGTACTTTCTGAGGTAAGGAATACAGTTAATATACAGGCAGCACTGCATCTCTACACACCCAAGTACTTTCACCTAATCTAAGTAAATTCAGATCGACCTATTTAGTAACAAGACTAAAAAAAAAAAAAAATGTAGGTGAGAAGCGAGAGAGATAGTATGAGTCATGAGGCTGGCCCAAATGTTAAGCAGCATGATGTAAACAGGAGCATATGGCGCCATGAACACCCCAGTTCAGTCAGTCATGGAGCAGCCCGTCCTGCCCTACTCAGCTGTCAGCATACATCCTCATCACTATTCATGTCTGCTGAGGCAATCTGGGTATATTGAGGTAGAAAACCAGTAAAAGAAGACGGCTTCAACAAGGAGACCCATCATAACATTCAAATTGGACTGAATTCAACAACAGTTTCTGAAAACTGATTTACTGTTTTCATCAGGTCAGCTAAATAACCTGTTATAAAATATGTATCAATCAGTCATAGGGAGCTCAGAAGCTGAAAAACATTTCTTTTTAATGATCAGTAAGTCGAAGAGTAAAACTATGCTTTTGTAATTTTTGTTTTAATACATCAAGTGCATCACAAGTACGAACGTCCAGCATTTTCTGTCAGTTGACAGATCAAGAAGCAGCGTGCATTCTGGCATGCTTTAATTTCCTATTTAAAATAAATCAAATAAAGGTTTTGGATATATACTTCAAAGCTGATAATCTGGTAATTCCTATATTTTCAAAATTTGTGTATCTATGAAACAACCTGCTGCAAATATGTTTCTCCTTTATCTGATTTAGTACTTCAGAAAAAAAAAATCTGAATGGTTAAAATCAGAAATGATATATCAGACTTAAAAAAAACTGAAAAAAAATCTTGACTGGTGCAATTCTAACTCTTACCAGTTAATTAATTTTATTTGTTTTGCTCCACTCAAACAGGCATGCAGTTAAAGTTGCTTTACAACCAAAATACAACAATAAAAATAAAGCTGCATAAATTTTCACACGCAAGCGTAGCTAAAAATAAAACAGTAATTAACAAAATGAAGGTTGGTGAAAAGGAATAAATAAGTAAATATGTATTTACACAAAAGGCAAAAAGCAATCATCAATAAAATGTAAATGCAAACTCAAAAAGTACAATAGAAGAAATTCACACTGCAATCAAAAGGCAAAAAAGTTAGAGATAGTAATGGGGAAAAAAATAATTTTTTTCCTGAATTAATGCACCGTACAAAAGGGAAAATTTCATCATATTTTAACTATGAGATGATACAGTCAATTTAATTGTTTCTGGTTTGAATACTGCTGTTCACATTCCTATCCTGACTATTCAGTACTTAGGTTTATGTCATTCGTTGCATGTTCTCCATTTTTTGGGACTATGTCGCTCATAAAAATAAAAAAAAGACTTTAATCAAAATTAACTTTCACCATTGTCGAAATAAGTATGTAACAGAAAACTCTCATAACTAATGAGAGATTTGTAATATAACTAATAATTTATTAGTTATATTTATTACTGTTATGTCTTCAGAATTACTATTAGCACATTATACGCACTTTGGATACGGCAAAACTTTAATTTTATTTATTTATTTATTTATTCAGATGTAGGTACCAGTAATAAGCCTCAGTGTGGCCAAGAGCAACAGCAGGTTTCCAGGTGGCTGTGACAACCAGCAGGCCACTAAGCTTCATTATACAGCAGCCATAACACGTCTGTAACGGGGTCAGCCTTTAAATCAAATCAGCCTCAATCACTACTAATAAGTGAAGAAAAAAAAACAACAACAACAACAACTCCGTTTTATAAATTAAATTAACAACACCAACGGAATAAGTCGGAGTTAACTAATAACTGCGTTTGTGTTTTATAAATGTAATAACCAAAATGTTACGTGTCCAGCAGCCTGATTTAATCACCTAGTCGAATATCCGCTCACTTCAATAAATGTTTGAGATGTATTTCTCCACAACGCCTGAGTCATTTTCCGCCACCGAGAAAAGAATATTCCAGATTCCTTCAAAGATTTGTACTTTTTTCCAGCCGTAAGCTGAACTCTCAGAACAACAGGTAGGGACGTTATGAATATGAAAGACACCTACCTGCCTTCTTCTGCCGGACAAAATGCTGGATCCAGAAGACAGCCAAAAGTGAGGCTCTACGGACGAAAACACGAAACCCGCTTCCTACAATCCAGACGCCCTGATACAACAAGCAGAGCCCGCCGGGTATTTTTTTATCGTGCGATATTCCTCTTAAATCTGAGGCAGAGCCCGCCGAGGTCCAGTCCGCACACCTGACATGTTAGAGCTCCGTGAGGCTGAGCAGCGCCGGGGTCCAGTCCGCAGCCAGCCTGGCAGAGAGGCACACAGAGAGGCTGAATGAGCAGCTGCCAGTGTGCGTCCACACTCAGAGTCCCGCCCACTGGACTACATACTAAATAAAGTTACTGAGTCAGTGAATGAGGGGAGTGTACACGAGGATAACGTTTAACACAGATAACTGCCCCTTTAGGTGAGCAGAGAATAAATAAATAAATAATGCCTGACGTGACACAATTCAACAAGTCATAACAAAAAAAAGAAAAAAACAGTCGCTTTTTCAATACTGCAAATCAGCCATTTACTAACTATTATAATTTTTACCCCATATGTGTCAGTTGCATTGCTGTCCATTATACTGATCTCAACTTGAGCAGGTCAGATTTTGTGATTACACAGTTTAACGTAACAACAGACGCTGCAGCGCCACCCTCAGGTCAATGCTGAAATTATACTGCAAAAACATACGGGAGAAAATACATAGTATTAACATAAAAAAAAACCTACGTAATCGTCACTATGTTTTATGTAAAACCTAGTGATTTTAGAAATAATGTTCTTGTCTGCTGCTTTTTAAGATTGTGGTTTATATTTAGTTAATTAAACGTATATAAAGTAATTTCAATACCCTTTGCATTTAAAGAAATAGATTAAATTAGAGGGTTTTTAAAGTTTTTCTTCTGTTTTGCTAACAATGTTCTGTTTTCACAATTAAGCCAACCTTGGAAATGAAGGTACATTTTCATTGGTCAACAGTCACTTTATGCATGAAGATGACATCTATTGAATGGTAAACAGCCCATTGCAACATGTGGACAAGTTAAAGTAAAGGTTTGTATTACAAGTAATTTATTTATTTCATATATAGTTCCAAAAATAGTTAAATACCACACTTCAGAAATGGTCAGACTGACCATAATTTCATGCATTCTGGTGTGTTAGGGGGAGATTATATTCTTACAGCATTTTTTACTGTAGCATTAGAACAAAGCTAAACTTTAATAGCTCAGACTGTAAGAAAGTGAAGCGTCTCTCATTTTATTTTGATAGGTATTTCTCCAGTCCCTTTCCGGAAAACAGCACGGAGGTGAACATGGTACGGCTCTGATTGTTGATATGCCACACTAACTCGTGTAAGGTTAAATATAGTGACTAAATAGCACTTTCTACATACTATAATTTAGCAAACAGAGATTTTAGTGGTGAACCACATGTGTTCTGAAATGTTTTGATGTGGGTTAAGGCAGCCAATAAGCCGCTGGACATCTGGCTGTTCTTCTGTAACGAGCGTTTTTTAAATTTTTTTATACTGCAAAGACAAAAAGGTTCAAAAGTCTCTGAGCAAATATAAAGTTTAACGTATTTTCATTTAAATCTTGAAACAGTCACTTTTACAGCTTTCGGATTTAGATGAACCTCAGGGGAGTTCATACTTTTTGAAGCTGATGTTTATCCTGAGCTGTTGTGCCTATTACAACAATAAAAACAACAAAATCCCTTTTTTGGAAAAGACAATCGGCTATTAAATTTATGAGAGAACAAATGGAAATATAACTGATGATATCATTTATGACAGATCGTACTAAAAATGTGTATATAAAAGGTCAAAATTCTTCTACCAAATCATAAATCTCAAACCAGTGGTGTTCAGGCCCAGCAAGGATCTAAATATCCTTCCTTTCTCTTGAGGGAAAAGCCTTTCATCTCAGCCATATATCTAAACTGTCCAGCACCACTTTTCCCCTATTGTGTGAGGAGACTCATATGGTGCAAATGTTTTGCTTTTCCAAATAAGAAAGTACCCATTTTTCATTTCCTCATTTGGTTCAGGGTGAGTACAGTGTGTCACATTAATATATTTTGTGATAATATGTGTATTACAGTGGAGAAGAAAAAAAAAAAAAGGTGCTACAATTAAGTTAAAACAAGACATCAGCATGCTTTGAACAATATTTTGGTAATTAATTTGTCAATTCATATGAATACGTGCTAGTCGTTGGTGGACGGCGTTGTCTGTTCACCGACTGGCCTTCAGTCGCCATGGTAACTTGCTGTTGCACTGCTTAATAGACAGATGAAGCAAAGCCTTGTTAGTACAATTGGGAAAATATGTGATAGGCTGTCTACTTTTCAAGTTTTCCCGCTTACAAAGAATGAAGAGGTCAATTTCTTTTGTGGTTAGACTTCAACTGTGAGAGATAATCTAGAAATAATCTAATTTCTTCAATAATTTGCATTACATTTTATGAAATAAGTATTAGACGACCTACCACCCAGCAAGAATTCTGTCTCCCTCACAGATCTCCACTAATTACCTTTATTAAATGGACCTGCTTGAACTGAATACGGTCACACTCTCAGCCTTTCCACCATGGGCAAAACCAAAGAGCTATCAAAGGACAGTAGAGACAAAATTGGAGAACTGCAATATTGTGAAAACAATGACCTTGAAATATAATATGTAACATTAATTGACTCTCATTCAACTGACAGGGTTTACTTTCCCCCAGAAGGGGGCATGTCTTGTTGAGGGAGAAGGAAGTGAAGTTGTGTGCTTTGGTGCCTGGACAGAACAGTGTTACTACAGATGTTATTGAGATGGCTGAAACAAAAAACACATCCGTCTCTTGTTGGATGATGTGCATCATGTAGACTGTACACAATATTTTCTGATGTTCTGCTCAGCTCAGCTGCTCATCTCTGTGTGCCAGCAAAACTCAATTTGTGTATCCGACCCTCAACGGTTTATCATAACGCTGCGTTTTTAAAAACCCAGCAGTTCTAATGAGACTTCAGTCTGCAATGGAAGAAAAAGAGATTGACTGAATACCACTGACAATACTGTTTTAAATTTCCCTGGACATTTAAAAACCCAAACCAGATGCACAATTTCTCTAAAATTGTTAACCAAATCTGTTAATTTCTTTTTTTTTTTCTTTTTTTTTTTTTTTTTTTTTTTTAAGGAATCCTCCATAAAAGTGCAAAAAGCAGGATTTGTGTGACAAAAAAAATCTAAGCAGAATAAGGTCTAAATCAAATTCAAGGAAAATTGGCACCTTCATAAAAGGAGGTTGAGAACAATGAACTATTTTTGAGTGAACACATAATCTTTTGAGAAAAGGAATCGCCATGATAGCATCTTGTGCCCCTCAGACATCTATTTTGCACTTTATACTCACACATGTTGATTTATTTATAACAGCCTGAAAGATGTTTTTCATTGACGGCACACAAAACCAAATAACAATGTGTATCATCAGGGAACTCAAAAGAACGGTGCATCTTTCATGTTTCTCTCAAGGTTCAAATGCAACTCAGAGCCAACGGTGCTTTACTGCCATTTTCTTTTCCAGTATCTACAAACCATTTCCATTTTCCTCAGACAGTCAAATTTGCTTTTCTGCAATATTTTTACAATGCACAGTGCCAGGTAAAAAAAGTTTATTCCACTTGAACTTTTGGTACATTTAGTCACTTTAGGCTAAATGGGATATTTCGTGCAACAAACCAACAAAAGTCGTACATGATTGTCACATGCAATGGAAATTAAACGCAGTTTACAAAATTCTTTGTAGATGTAAATTTAAAAAGGGTGGCACGTGTTTGTGATCAAGCCTCTTCACAATGACAGTGCTAAATAAACTCCAGTGCTACCAATTTCTTTCAGACCCAATTACTGAAAATAGCCCACCTAGTCAATTTAATCTAGATATATGAAGGCCTCTAAGATTTAATCAATTCAATTCAGTTGATTTATTTAAGGCCAATTAACAACAAATTGGTGTCTCAAGGCACTTTACAAACAAGTAATTTCAATTCAATCACATACATTCCTAATAATCTTAGCTATTGAAGTGTGAAAATAAGCTCAAATTAGTTCAGAAAGTTTATCATCTAAGGAAGCATTGCAGATTGCACCATTTACTCCTCCTGGATGAGGATGTAGCAACAGTGGACAATTGCTTGTGTTGTATCATTGTCTTTACAGCAATCCCTCAACAAACGTCTAACATAACCTGGCTCAGTACAAGCGGCTATCTGCTATGACCAACATGACAGAACAGATACACTAAAAAGAGATAGAAAAACTGATTTAGCAACATGTTCTAAGTTAATAAAAAGGTTTAAAAATATTAATATCTCAATATCTCCAGGTTTCACAGCCAAACTGAACACCAGACCAGATGTAGCTTCTATGGAAAGAAATGCATAAACTGAAAACATAAAATGATGAGTTCCATTAACAGTAGATGATGTAAACTGAATAGTAGAAGAAGAAAGTGGTAGAGCAAAGAAAACAGCATCATGAAGCTCCAGGTGATCTTCATGCTGCGGAGATGCTTTTCTTCAAGCAGAGATAAGAAAACTATTCACAGTTGGAGAGAAGGTGGATGGAGCTAAATGCAGGGAAATCATGGAACAATAACCTCCTAAAGACTTCAGACTGGAATGGACACTCTCCTTCCAACAGGACAACAATCCTAAATATACAGCCAGAGCTACAATGGGATGGGTTGGATCAAGCATGGCTATCTATTAGAATGGCCTAGTCAAACACCTAAATCCAAGAGGGAGTCTGTGACAAGACCTGAAAATGGGTGTTCCAGGATATTATCAAACTGAGCTTTAACTATTTTAGTAAGAAGAAGAAGTGGCACAATTTCACTGTCATTTCAGCCTCTGGAAGGTTTTTTATTGTGGATGGACATTGTTTTTCTTCCTCCGAAATGATCAATAAATCTGAGAAATAATATGGATAGTAAAGATGAGGAAAGACTTGTCTTGGTGCAAAAATATAAGGCGGCTGGTTTGTACAGAATGTATTACTCTTCTGGGAATTGCGGGGATGTTATGTCCCTTAGAAAACAAGCAGATGGGCACATCAGTGCTCAAAGTACAATAAAGATGAAAACATGAGGTTTTTCAAAGAAATTTAACTGAGTCATACCAGAAGGTCTTGCAGTAAGTGAATAATGACAGACAGAAGGGGCAAAACATTAAAAAAAACAGCACTTTCATTTTGCAATTCATTACTCATTAGTAATTGTTGCATCTGACTTACCTATCAATGTTTTATAGATATTTATTACAGTCTCTTAGAGAAATTTCAGGCTTTATTGTGGAGTACAAGGACACACACACACACAAAGCGCTTTTACTTTATGTCAGGGTGTTCATGTGCAACCTTTTCTTTGGGGTAAAATCCATGAACAGACCACAGGCCATGCTATTCAAGAGAATTTCCTTTTTATGTCCAATGAAGAGGATGAGTGAATGCGTATGTACTCTCATAGAACATATCACAATCAGTCTGCTTTGTGGCTGCTATGACTCATTGTTATTCACTTTCTTTATGGTTAAATGTGAAAAATGCTTTAAAAAAAAGATAGTTGTACTTTCTCTTACACTGTGTTGTTGCTGGTTTTGTTGCTTCGATGCAAATATTCTAAAACGTTTCCACAATTCTTCTATTTAACTCAATAAATGTTTTTTTTTTTGTTTTTTTTTATCACTTTGGATTGAGATTTTCTTAAGATCAGAGATCTCAAGTAAACGTAACACTATCCTTGTTCTTCAGTTGCCTTTAATTGTACTTTATGACATTTTGGAAACAATCTGTATGGTAAGAAATTAATGAATGAAATTCTAATGTTGGTATGTAAATATACAACCAGAGCAAAAATAAAACGAATTACATCCAAGTATTTTAACAGTCTAGTTCAAGATCCAATTTAGAATCTGTGACAAAACTTGAACATTATTTTCACAGTCTACATAAATTAAATACATTTGTACTCACTCAAATGTTCAGCTTGAATTCATTTATCTATATGATGTCAATTCACCGCAACTGCTATTTTAGGAAACGGGTCAGGTATAAATGGAATCAATCATTCATTGCAATGTCAAACTATAATTCACTTCGATACAGTTGAACTCAGATTCAAATCCAAATACATCCATTTCAAACAGCCTGTTTGCATCTAAATATGTTCGTTTAAATGCTGAAACTTCCAGTTGTGAGTATGTGTTTTGCAATCCATTTCCAATATTCATTCACCTCAGACCTCGAAGGAAGCGTCCAGTGTGAAGCTGGCTCACTGGAGGGCGCTAACACAAAGCTGCAGGTAGCAGGCAACAACTTGGGAAAGGAGGAGGCCATTCAATAGCCTGTTTTAGCCACTGTTAGCTAGCCCGGCGGCTAACGAGCAAGCTAAAATATCAATTGTGGCTTAATGACGCCTGTCCTGATCAGTGATGGCAAAAGAAAAGTGTTCACAAATCGAAGCAGGTGAGTGTTGGACGCCCCGTTAATTCGTCACTAATAGTTTTGAATTTCCAGAGTTTGGAATTGTGTACATCAGCTGGTGAGCTTGGCAACCAAGCGAAGCCAGACGCTAGGTAGCGTTAGCACGCTAGCAAGAGGCTAACAGCAAATATTTATTTTTTTCAGAACTGTATTACCTCATTGCCAGATTTCTACAGTCTGGGCCTTGTAAAAAGGCAGCACAGGTAAATGGTCATATTCATTTTATTTTAAAGCGGTGTTATTGGTTTAAACGAGCCGCGGCGCTAGCCTGTCGGGCTAACTGTGTGTGTCTGTTGTTAGATTCTGATCGAGGAGCTGGAGGAGTATGAGGTAAGTTCAGCTGGACCTTTCTGTTCTTCTCCTGTGGGGTCTCCCTAATGTTGCACATCTAAACCTGTCTGTGAGAAAGTCCGTGTATTTTTTGGATCGCTGTTTAAAAAATGAGCGCGTCCTTTTGCCGTGTAGAAACTGTTAGCTCTGTGATACCTCTAACGGGTTGTTTTTAACTTTAGTTGGTTCCGCAACGATGGAGTTGGGACGGGAAGATATTCAAACGAAGCTTCCAAGACTGGGTGAGTTGCAATTTTATAGATATTTTTTAATTAAAAGTGTATTGTTTTGTACTTCTTTTTAATTGCTTGTTTTCTATTTAGCTTGTATCAGTTCGTTAAATTAAATTTGCAACTCGGTATATGCGAAAAGGGGATACGTTTACAATAAGGAGAAAATATTCAAGATTTATTTTAATATAGGCCTGTTGATAAATAACTAAATGCTGGTTTCGCTATTGTGTGGGCTTGTGGGCTGGCAGTGTCGAAGCAATAGATTGTGATTGGCTTAATTTGATACAGAGACTTGTCGATCATCTTTACTAGCCAATCAAATCGCTGTTGTGTCTGCGCTCTACCCGGAAGAGTTGAAACGAACCATTTGATTTGCTGTGAGCTCCCAATGCCCGCCTTCTCTATTTCTACAATATGTCCTTTCGGTGGATTTTTGGTTTTATTTGAATCTTTTTTACGTACGTTCTTTTAGATTTCTGTTGTGTTGAAAAGTAATTTCCTTTCTAAAAGCTTTTTTCACTTTTTGTACTCTCCAATTTTAACACGTCGCTGACACTGCAATTGCAGTGTCTTTCCCCACAATAACAATTTTCACACGTGCGTAAGCGCTTAGATATGGTGCATTCACTGATCAGAAAAAAAGATGGGCTTCTTAGTTTTCAACCAGCCGACCAGAGTCAGTCAACCATAAAACTGCCCAATTCCTGTCACCTCTAGTTTTAGCTGTTAACAAGTAAAACTTTTGTTTTCTGGTCATGCTTACAAATAGTTAATAAAAAGAAAGAAATTAAAAATAAGCAGTGGTAGGTGTAACATTTAGAAAATTAGAGAAGCAAGAGCATACTTACTCAGTCATTCACAAACTTGATGCATTTGTTAACTTGTCATGGAGTGCAGCTGAGACAGGTGTTGCTGTATCTCTCATCCAGGTGGTTATGAACCAGCACATTCCTGCAGACTATCTGCTTCAGGTGTGTCGGCGGATAGGTCCTTTGATAGAGAAGGAGATCCCACCTAGTGTTCCTGGAGTCCAAACACTCCTAGGGCTGGGAAAGCAGTCGTTGCTTCGCACCACCAAAAGTAAGCCTGTGCTATTATTCTTCTAAAGTTTGTGTTTTTTGTGCTTTACCTTTGCTGTTATTATTGAAAGTTTCTATCATATGTGTATGATGAAGAGATTTCATTTCTATATGTTTGTAATTTCCATATTACAAAACATATAATTTTGTTATATGTTGGTTACATTTAGGTTGTACCCACAAAGTATGCTGCGGATCAGCTGTGGCTGCACTGCACAGAGGACGCCCACCTGAACCACCAGTTATTATTGGGAATGTTCCTAATGTTGGTATGTAAACTATTTAGTTAGTGTGAACCTGCGCAGTTAAGAGTTTTTAAAAAAAGGAGTGTATATGGTTATCAACATTATTACAATTTTCCTAAGATCACACGTTGAGATTATTACAATAAAAGGGTGGAGAGTGAGCGGAAGCAATAAGCAGTTTTTCTGTATTTTATAATTTATCAAAATCATTGATATAATAATTTATTACTTATATTTGCTTATATGTTTAGCTTCATTTTGAAACTGAGAGCCTGTGTCCTATGAGACTGTCTCTATAATAAAAACATTTGATAAACTTCTGGATTCGCAAACATAATTTCTAACATCCTGAGCAGAGATACTTCAAAGAATCTATGCTTTATCTTAAATGAAGAAATTTGTAGCCGGATACATTCTGTCTGTTGGGACCTGTTTTTTAAATTGTTGTGGCAAGAAAACTAAAATGCTGATACTTGAAAATGCAGTGATTTTCAGGAAGTGGCTGCAACATGCATGTCATCGTTGATAATGTTTGTATGTTTACAACCTGCGTCTGCATTTTGATGAGCGTTTTGCTAAATAAATGATGTGAGGGTTTAATACGTTGTTTGTTATTGCCTTTGTTTTGGTTCTGATATGTGAATCGTTGGAGTTGAAAATACCTGTGTTTTTGTATTTCGGCTGCCGTCTCATGATGAATCTACTGTGTTTTCACAAAGTGCCCATCATGGGTACTCGCCAGGCCACAGGTACGGCTCGTTTCAGCCAAGTCCTGCCATCTTCCTCCTACCAACACATGAAGATCCACAAACGGATCCTCGGCCACCTTTCTTCAGTGTACTGCGTGGCCTTTGACCGCACCGGTCGGCGGATTTTTACGGTGAGCACTATTTTCACTCGCGTCGATATTTACGCCGTGTTTCACCTACGTCAAGATGGAAACAGTGTTTTTCTTCTCGGTGTAGGGTTCGGATGACTGCCTGGTAAAAATCTGGGCCACAGACGATGGTCGGCTCCTCTCCACGCTCCGCGGCCACTTGGCGGAGATCTGTGACATGGCTGTGAACTATGAAAATAGTCTCATTGCATCTGCAAGCTGTGACAAAGTCATCAGAGTGTGGTGCCTGCGTACCTGCGCGCCTGTTGCCGTTCTGCAGGCTCATGCTGCTTCCATCACATCCATACAGGTGATGCCACTGTTGCGTTAATCTTTAGAGGGGGAACGGTTTCAGAATAAGTTGTAAGACGTACACATATTTTGAGTCTAAAACCATCTTGTATGCTTTTAGTTTTGTCCTGCTGCCAAAGGGACGAAGCGATACCTTGCATCAACTGGTGCAGATGGAATGGTGTGTTTCTGGAAGTGGCACTCTCACAGTATGAAGTTTGAGTAAGTATTTGTGGCTCTATTCCAGAGGTTTGCACCTTTAGGTTCCAAAGAGCCGTTTTTTAATTCAGTCCAGCCAAATAAGGCTCATATGTGTCACAAATGTGACATGACCTTTTGACCAAGAGCTTTTAATTTTTAATGAAATTTTTACTAAAATAAAACTCTTATTCTTAAAGAACCAACATTTTTATTCCTTTTTTTTTTAAGGTTTTCAAATTAAGAAAAACGTAAACATTTTCTGATAATGAGAATAAGTAAATTTGACAGAATTTGTAGGGTGTTGATGTTATGTGGAAAAAAATCAAATTTTCAAACTGACAGTTTAAATATATATTACTGGTACATTCAATGTTGTAGAAAGTTAATCCAATTAATCCATGAAAAACTGTTAACTCTTACATTTGTTGTTGTTACAGCTGAGTTTAAAAATATTATCTGAGCCAACAATTTCTCAGATAACTGATGGATGACTCAATAAATAAAATGAATAATGATAAAATAATATAAATGATAAAATAAAATAATGGCTCAAGGAAATTTGAAAAAGCCACTTGTAGATCTATTCCAACATGTTAAACTTCAAAGTTTTATTTATTTAAGCTAAATGATCAACAATGTATTTGTCGTTCTTCCTCAGTGATCAGCCAGTTAAGTTTGTTGAGCGGTCACGGCCAGGAGTCCAGGTCTCCACTTCCTCTTTCAGTAGCGGTGAGTTTATCTAAATGTTTCTTTACGTTTCATTGTTGAGGTGGGCTTTGTCTAATTGTTTAAAAAAAAAACTGATTGAATCCAGACCAGTTTGCATGAAGAACAGCAGATGTCTAAAAATATCTTTTTAAGCCCCCCGAGATTCCAGTACTTTTGGGTCCAGGGTACTGCGTGAGGGGAGCGTGATGGGAGTGTCTGCTTATCTATGCCATGTGGCCTGCATGAACCTGCAATGTTTGGTTCACATTGATAATGTGAAAACAGCAAACGGTAGACCAATTAGCCTTATTTACTGTAACAGTGTTGGTTCTATGGCGACTAAGTCCAGAAATAAACCGTCTCTGTTCTCTAAAACAAGTAACAGTAAAAAATGAAGGAAGAAAAATGTGCCATGTTCAGCTGTTTTACATAGATTGGTATATTAGCTTGGGAGGAGCACACAGCTCCAAATTGCACATAAAGATTGGGCTCTGTGAGAATAATTAAAGTTTCAAGCTTTTTTTAGGCAGAAATTTAAATATAAATAAGATGTTCACACTTTCGAGGGGCAATGGCATCATATTTAGCTATACAGAGACAGGTGGATGAAAAAGCACAGCGTATGGAGTCTGTAAAGTACTTTTATAAAAATCACAGCTGAAATTAATGGCTGATTTGTGATTAATTTTTTTTTTCTTTTATCAAACTTGTTTAACGTCACATTATTTCACAACCATGCATATAAACTACAAGCCTCATGTAATTAGAGACTGGATAATCTTGCATTCTGAAATTTGTACACTCTTTATAATTTAGGATGCATAATCTAATTGAAGAAATTAACCCCTTAACCGGCGGTAACTAGGAAAATGATTGGACACTGGCAGAATTTAAAGAGGAGAAAAATGCAGATAATTCAGACAACCTAGATTTATCCATGGATGTGATGCTGCCAGTTAAGGGGTTAAGCTTTAAAAAAAGATGAGGCATGTTTTTTAAATTGATGTATATGTCTTTTATTTAAATGCTTGTGTGTGTGTTTTCTGTTATTAGGCGGCATGTTTATGGCTACTGGCGGCACAGATCACATGATCAGGGTCTACTACCTCGGTGCAGAAACTCCGATGAAGGCGTCTGAGCTGGATGCGCACACCGTAAGAAACAGCCGTAGTTTTCTCATCCTTTTTTGGGTGTTTTGTCTCATCCGTCTAATGTGACTAATTTTAATTGTTTACCACTGCTTGTGTTTCTAGGATAAAGTTGTGGTTGTCCAGTTCAGCAATAACGGTGACAGGTAAGAAGCTGAGTTTCAGAGACAGCTTTTCATTGTATTTCTGTGGTTTACTTGACGGTTTATTGTATGTGTTTCCAGCCTCAGGTTTGTGAGTGGCAGTCGTGACGGCACAGCGAAGATCTGGCATTTTCAGCAGCAGGAGTGGAAAAGCATTACTTTAGACATGACTGCAAGGCTTCCTGGGTAAAAGAGTGTGAAGTATATTAAATATAACAGATGCTCTGAACAACATTTTTGTTATTTTAATATTTCATGTCTTTCCGTTAGGACTTCTGCTGCTAATGGGGACGATAAAACCAAGCTGGTGGTGACCATGGTTGCCTGGGATCGCATCGACAGCACTGTCATCACAGCAGTTTCCAACTATATGCTCAAAGTGTGGAGCACCACCTCTGGCCAGCTTCTGCATGTTTTGTCTGTAAGTAGCCAAAATATTTTAATCCTGCAGATCCTTTTGGATGTTGGGAAAAAGTCCCGTAGCCGGTGGTTTTCAGAACATTTTAATTATGTGTGTCTACTGCCTTCTTTAGGGACATGATGATGAAGTATATGTACTGGAAGCCCACCCCTTCGACCCCCGCATTATGCTGTCTGCAGGCCATGATGGCAACATTTACATCTGGGACCTGAGCAAAGGAGTCAAGATAAGAAATTTCTTCAACATGGTAACTGACCATCTTAGAGAGTCGCTATCCCTAGTAACCCTGTGTTCATTAGCATTTGGTTGATGTTGGTGTCTTCTTCCCAGATTGAGGGCCAGGGACACGGAGCCATTTTTGACTGCAAGTTCTCAGCCGACGGACAACATTTTTCCTGCACAGACTCACATGGGCATTTACTCATCTTTGGCTTCGGCTGCAGCAGACCATACGAAAAGGTATCAGCCTGTCGACTCGTGATTTGTGATTTCCTCTTTTGTGGAAACACAGGAAAACGGAAAAGTTTGGACGGCTGATTTTCTGCTGATGCTCATTTGAATGAAAATGTAGATCTCGTAATATGCACACGTGTCATACTTTCATACACAGAATATTATTCTGACGAGTGTTGAACAATTATTTCAATTATTGTTTTATTTGAAGTCCACGCTTAATAAAAATCCAAAGTGGAAAATGTTGTTTTACTGTTACTGTTTTTGTTTTTTTTCTATTTGTTTTTTTTAACCAGATGTCATGTCATTGTCAGGATGAAGATCATAATTGTGGCAAGTTTTCACGATCTCGTGTTTTCTCTTATTTCCATGAAGATTCCAGACCAGATGTTCTTCCACACGGACTACCGGCCTCTCATTCGGGATTCCAATAACTACGTCCTGGACGAGCAGACGCAGCAGGCCCCCCACCTCATGCCGCCTCCCTTCCTTGTAGATGTCGACGGAAATCCTCATCCTCCGAAATACCAGCGGCTCGTCCCAGGAAGGGAGAACTGCAAGGAGGAACAGCTGATACCTCAACTCGGATACATGGCTAACGGTGAAAAAAGAAAAAGAAAAAATCACTAATCACTGAAAACTTTTCTGACGCATCAACAGTAGGTTAATTTAGGAGATCTGACTGCCAGAGTTTAACCAGCGTTCTGCTCCGTTAGGTGACGGAGAGTTGGTCGAGCAGGTGCTCGGACAGCAGACGGCAGAAAACGGCGAAAGCCTTTTGGACAATCTCATCAGACAGCTGCAGAACGAGCAGGATGAACGGCAAAACACAGAACAGCAGGCCGACGGAGAAATGGGTCAGTTCTTCCTCTTTACACACTCGCAAGCAGTTTGTGGAATACTTTCACTTGTAAAAAAGTGACTCGAGCTCTAACTGAATGAGTGCTTTAGCAGCCGTCGAGGCGGAGGTGGTGGCCTCTTCTCCCGGGGCGGAACCTCGCCGAAGCGGCCAGGTGGACGGAGTGTGGCAGATGCAGCACAACTCCCTCCGCAGTCAGGTTGCCACAGAGAGGGACCTGCTGGCGTGGAGCCGCAGAGTGGTGGTCAACGAGGTGCCTCATGGGACATTCAGGTGAGCCGGGTGTATTTTAGGGTCAACCTTTAGGATTGCGCTCAGGGGGCCGCTCAAAGTCCTTCAGAGGTCCTCAAATGGCCCCCAGGCTGCACTTTGGACACCATGTGGATGCTTTAATTTCTACTTTATAGTCCTGCATTATACTGTGTTGCAGTATCATTTAAAATCCAAATTGAAGTTGTAGTTGCAATTTGGCAGAAGTTCAGGGTTATGAATATTTTTGCAGAATACTATGTTAAATAAATAAATGTTTTAATTCTACAGACAATGGTGTTTTATTATTATTATTATTATTATTATTTTCCTTAGAGTCCTGGAGGAATGCAGACAAGCCAAAAGTGACATGGAGTGTTCTCTGTACAACGCAGAGAGGAGAAAGAAACCAGTAACCTGCATCCTCAATGTACGCAGTAGCTCCAGTCCACTTTGTTCCCGACTCAGAACGAACATCTATTCAAATCTTTTCATTAAAAAAAATGTTATTCATATTTTAAATTCACTAGAGCGATACTCTCAGTTCCCGTCTGCGTTCCCTGCGCCCGGCGAAGAAAAAGCAGCAGCGCCACTCCTATCAAACCCGGTCCGCTCAGGTTCGCCGGCCCGGAACCAGAAGTCGAAATCCCAGCAACAGGCGGAACTCGGAAAGCCAGATGGACTCAGGCAGTGGAGACGTACGCCTTTCTGTTCAGCACGTCTGAACCGGACAAAAATAATTTGTATTCGCAGCAACGTTGAAAATTAAAGCTGAATATATTTCGCGTTTTTAGGAAGCAGAGCAGGCAGAGCATTCTGACGGCTCCTCTGAGGATGAAGCCCGGTGGCAGAGCGAAAGCAGCTCTAGGTAAACATGCTTGACCGAGCAGCGTTTTCCCAGCTTTCCCATCATTCAACTAACATCTCCCATCTGGGGTTTACAGCGACTCTTCCAGTGAATATTCCGATTGGACGGCTGATGCCGGGATCAACCTCCAGCCGCCAAAGAGGCCGATCAGGAGGCCTGTCCTGCCTGCGGGTTACAGCAGCTCAGAGGAGGAAGAGGGCGGCGATGAGACCAAGGAGGCGAAGAAGAAAGAGAATGAGAAGAAGAAAAAACCCAAAGAAACTAAACAGGTGAGCGCTAACGAGACGTGCTGCTGTGGCATTTACTGTAAAATACTCTTTTTTTTTTTTTTTTTTTGAAAAATAAAAAACGTGTTTCTGTGGTTTTCTCAGAAACCCACTTCTTCTCTGGCCGGGCTTAACGCAGAGGAGTGGCTGCCGCCGTCATGGATAATGGACACCATCCCTCGCCGTTCTCCTTTTGTTCCACAAATGGGAGATGAAGTGAGATCCTTTTCCCTGATGTTGAACAAAACCACACATTGCTCTGCTCACACGGTTTAATAAAGGCTCTCCTTATTTTTCTCCCCGTCCAGCTCATCTACTTCAAGCAGGGCCATCAGGCGTACGTGCGGGCCGTCCGCAGAGCCAAGGCCTACAGCGTCAACATCCAGAAGCAGCCGTGGAACCGGCTCAACCTCAGGGTGAGGATACTTGGAGACAGCAGATATTTTTTATTAAATTTCTGAGCCTGATACTTCAGCCTCCTTTGAGCTTTTGTTGATTTAAAAATTATATTATTTTCTCTATTTTACCTCACAAAACATGTTCATGATTGAAATTTTTAATAAAAATTCACCATGCAGAACATATATGACTCTGTTTACTCCTGATAATTGAACTTGACTTCAATCGAGCCATTCAGATGTATTGCATATTTTTTTATTCTTTAACTTCCTCAGGACCAGGAATCTGTGAAAGTGGTTGGAATCAAGTACGAAGTGGGACCGCCCACACTCTGCTGCCTAAAGCTGGCATTTTTGGACCCAGTCTCAGGGAAGATGACCAACGAGTCATTCTCCTTAAAGTGAGCAATGAAATGTGCTACATGCAGAAAATATTCACACACCTCCAATTTTACTCACTGTAGCCACAAACGTCAATGTACTTTGTTGGATTTTTATGTGACAGACTGTCATAAAGTAGGGCAGTAATTGGAAAATGGATATTAAATGGATTAAAAAAACCTGATAAATACAGTGCAACTAGTTTCCTTGACAGGAAGTTGGGCCTTTTGGAATGATGACGAAGAGAAAACCATACATTGTCTGCTTCAGGAGACACAGCAAACATTTGATACATTAATGAAGGATTTTTTTAAAAAGCAAGCCACAATTATCAGATTATCATTTGCAAATATTTTGAAATCATTTAACATTTCCCGTCACTTAAAATCTCATTAAAACACACCAAGGTTTCTGTTTTCAACATGACATCAAGTCTGAAAAAGTTCAAGAGGTATAAACGTTTAACACTGTAGCATCACCATCTGATTAAAAACCACAATAAATGTCAGGATCTGTATTTCACCACCTTCCCCCTCCATGTTTCCAAGGTATCATGACATGCCAGACGTCATTGATTTTCTGGTGCTGCAGCAGTTCTACAACGAAGCTAAAGAGCACAACTGGCAGCCTGGTTTGTTTGTCCCCATCAGATTTTTTTATTTTATTTTATTTTTTCTTCAAATGTGTTTCCAATTAATTCATGTGGATCTTAGTATTTAACAAACTCTCGACCCCCTCTGCAGGGATGAGGTTTCGTAGTATTATTGACGACGCCTGGTGGTTCGGATCTGTGGAGGACCAGGAGCCGCTGCAGCTGGAGTATCCTGACAGCCTGTTTCAGTGCTATGCAGTGAAGTAGGTCTAATGTGCACAGCTGCTGGAAGAGCGCTCCGCTCCAAAGCAATGTTTGTCTTTGCTTGGTTAATTTCAAACGTTAACACAGAGCTGTGTTTTATCGCACTGACTCAGGTGGGATAATGGTGAGAGGGAAAAAATGAGTCCCTGGGACATGGAGCCTATTCCAGAAGAAGGTTGGTGATTATTTATCTGTTTACTGTGGAAACCAAATGTTGTTATAGGCATTTTTTAAAAGAAAACGCATAATATTTATTTTCTCATTCTCTGACTGAATCAGACTAGACTTTTACTATTTTAGGTCAGGTGGGTTGTTTGCTAAATGCCAAAATAAGTGAAACATATGTACATATTTTGTAACTTTCTCTAAACACATAAATTTACATACACAGACTAATATTATTATGTATTTCCTAGGAACATAGTGCTATTTTATTGCACAATAAAGTGACCGTTACCTTCAGTTGTTAAAAAATGTTGCAAGTTTCACTTATGACTTGAAAGAAATTTTACGTCACAATTTGACACCTTGAAATTGGGGCTCTGTCGCTTTAAGAAGCTCTAACCCTCCAGGTATTGTTTTTGATGAGAGAATAACATAAGATTTGTTTCTTACATAATAATCCCATAACCCATTTAAAAATAAAAATAAAAATCCCAGATGATGTCGTCATGGCTTTGTAATCTTGTAATAGGTAAATGAAGAACATTTGATTTATCGTCCAAAAAGTGAAATTAGAATATTTTGCATCTTAACACGTTCCATTTCCAGATGTTTGAAGGTGACGCATTCATTTGTTCTATCAAATAGTCTGAAATATAAAGCACCGTAGAAATGACCAGCTGATGTAAAACAGTGAAAAAGGTGCGTTCTGTGATCCAGAGATGAATGTGTTTCAGTGGAAATGTTTGTCAACCCCAGAGCAAAAGCAAAATACCAAAAGATTCTCTTTTGAGAGTGTGATTATCCAAAATGAATCAACTCACATGGGCTGAAAGGCCACTCAGAGGGGAAGAAGCCGCTACTCTAAAAGTAACATAAAAAAATTAGGTTGCAGTTTTGTGTCTGTAGATGGTGTCTTATAGGTAAGATTATCATGTGGAAATATTGAAACAATATCTCCAGACATCATTCAGGATCATAATTAGTTAGAGTGGAATGAATATTTATACATCTGATATTTTGTTTTGGGTTTTTAAAAAAAATTTTTGTGTGATTTCCATCAGCTGCTTTGCCAGAAGAAGTGGGGGACGGTGTCGAGGTTTTGGAAGAGGAGCTCCAAGCTCTACTCTACCGACCCCAGGAGGGAGAATGGGGGGCTCACACTCGAGACGAAGACTGTGAGCGGGTCATTGACGGCATCGATCAGCTTCTTAGGCTTGGTGAGCCTTCAAGCAGTTCTGACATTACAGAAAATGGCCTCTGTTTCCATTGCTTTACCTGATCTTACACCGGTTTGCTCGCAGATGTAGCGAAGGCTTTTGCCTCGCCTGTGAACCTCCAGGAGTATCCCCTTTACTGCACCGCCGTGGCTTACCCCACTGACCTCAGCACCATCCGCAGACGGCTGGAGAATCGCTTCTATAGGTGAAGAAAAAAAAGTTCAGGTTTTCCTGTGAACACAAAGTTCCTCTGAGTTCTCGACTGACGTGTTTTTCTGCTACAGACGGATCTCTGCGTTGATGTGGGAAGTGCGATATATTGAGCACAACGCTCGCACTTTTAATGAACCCCAGAGCCCGATTGTAGCAGCTGCCAAGGTGGTTACTGATGTTCTTCTCCACTACATTGGGTAAGATGGTTTTCAGTTTTGAGCCTTCAAAATAATAAAAACGCATAGAATTTCAATACTAGGTCATAAACAACACATCGTTTGGTCTTTCATTGATTTTTAGTTTTTTCTGTCGCCTTTTTTTTTATGCTGCATTCGGTTGTTCCGCGGTTATAGTAACTTGTGCTGTTTTACACTGGGATCAAACTACAAGGCCCATAATGCAGGACAGCAGAAAGTGCCAATGAAAAATGTTTGTTGTTGATTGTTAATGATGCGCACAACATGTAAAGATGGAGTCTGCAAAACGGGTGTGAGTTTTTACTTAAAATATTCTGTTCAAATTAAACATCTGAGTTACTTATTGCTGAGTTTACAAAGTGCTGAGAACAAAAATGAAAGTTTTATTTTCATTTTAAGTAATCCGGTTGATGCTGAGCTGGATTGAGTTAATTGAACTCCGACACATGGAGACTACTTGTTGTATGATTTGTTTCATCACTGACTGCATAAAAGATGCTAAGCTGTGGACATAGGTCTGTTTTGTCCTCCGTCATTAAAAAATGTGGTCTTAGATCTGATTGCTGTACCTATAGAAACGTTTCTGTACTACTCTCCTTGTTAATATACTACTCTCCCAATACTTTCATTGTGGGAAAGTTTATATTTATTGAGGTTTGCCATGAAAACACAGAGCTCCAACCTATTGCTTAAAATGAAATAAGCAAAATATGGCAAAAATGCTGGTTTAAGTAATTTTTTTGTGCGTAATAAATTTACTTGATCTGAGGCAAGGCATTAAAAACTGGCGATGAGTGACAGGCTCGTATATGGAAACCTGACTAAAGTTGGTTAAATACAAATGTGTTTATATTTGGAAACAAATTCAACATGTCCACTACATGTTGCTGGTCTTTTCACACACACACTTTACAAAATGCAGTGAAGTTTGTGGTTTTAACGTGACAAAATGTGTAAAAAGTTGAAAGAGCATGAACACTGTATAACACCTCTCTGATTTCTTCACCTGCTTTTCTCATCAGAGACCAGAGCTGCGCTGACATCTTGGATCTATATCACAAGATGAGGTCCGAGGTCAGCAGTGGAGGAGAAGCTGAGGTAACATGTCTCCTTCATGAAACGAGTGCTGTTTTTCTCTTAGGTTTGTCTTTTCACGCTGACTTTGTTCTTCCTCAGCTCGACATCGATGTGGACTCTGACACTCCAGGGACATCGGCAGGACACCGGGTAAAAACTAGAACAGTTCTCCTCATAAGATGTTGGACTTTTTGATGTTAAGCGTTTCAGTGAAGTTAATTTGGTTTCTTCTAGGGGAATCAGCCAAACTCTAAGAAGCGGGGCGTGGATTTTGACGTGAAAGCCTGGCGAGGTCATTGCCGAGAGCTGCTGCGCCGGATGCTGGCCTCCCCCGACTCTGGGCCGTTCAGGCGGCCTGTTGACCTCTTTGAATATCCGGTAAAAATCCCAACGACCGACATTTGAAATGAAGCTGGAATTTAAAAAAAAATTTTTTTATGAGAATGCAACTTAAAGCACGTGGTAACTTCAAAATTACATCTCCTCAGGACTACCGAGACATCATTGACACGCCCATGGATCTGGGCACAGTGTCGGAGACGCTGGTGGCCGGAAACTACGAAAATCCCATGGAGTTTGCCAAAGACGTGCGCCTTATTTTCAGCAACTCTAAAGCTTACACACCTAACAAGAAATCACAGGTAAAGCAGGCCAAAAGTAGGGGAAATTGGAACCTAGTAAAAATAAACACAGAAGTATCCAAAGTCTACCATAGTACTGACTACGTATGATGATCTTTTCTGTCTAGATCTACGCTATGACTCTCAACTTGTCTGCCTTTTTTGAAAAACACATCATCTCCATCATCTCTGACCACAAGTCTGCCATTCAGAACGAACGGCGCACTCGTCAGAGACTCAGCTATAGAAACAGGTTGCACAATGGAGGAAACTCCCCACGAAACAGTCCATCCCCGAGGTACAGAGTGACCTTTATTGTAAAATTACAATCCAAACAAATTGTCTTTTTTATTTTGATTTATTGACAGGAACAAACTGGAATATTTGTACTCTAAGGAGATCCCAGCTAATCCCTGCCAAAAAGAATTTAGGTTTCTCAAACATTCAGGCACCCTTGTCATTTATGCAGCTATTAATGATTTCTAAATGCTGTTTTTTTTTTCTTTGTTTTTTTACTTTTAGCCCTAAAGGGAAGCACAAATCAGGGAAAGTGTCAAAGCTCAAAAGATCCTCGGCTTCTACGAAGAGGAGTTCTCAGCGAACACATCAAGGTATGACAGTGATGCTGTGCTTTACTGGGTTTTCTTCCTCCTTTATTCTGTGTTTATATTTGCAGCTTATATTTAATAAAATAATGAATAAACTGCGTTTTGTTGGTTTGCTGCCATTAATCTAACACAAACCTGAGCAGCTCTGCACAGCAGCAGCAGGTCTCCTCAGAAGGACCTCGCTGCAGCAAACAGAAAGGGGCGGGACGGACCGCCGTCAGTCTCAGACCTTATTTGGAAATGGGACCATTGCACTCCGGAAGTGAAGGGGCGCTGTTATTCATGGTCTCCCGTTTTTATTTTCTTGTGAAATCTGTGATATATCTTTATCTTTAGAAAGGAGTTTCGCTCTCAGCATGTATTTGAACTTCTCTCTTTTATTTACTTCAGCGCAGCTCACAGTTTTTAACAAATTCTGTAGCTTTCGGTGTACTTCTAAATCTGCTCCTTAGTCGCAACCTTTATGGCCTGCTACTGCCTCTAGTGGTGTGGGGGTGGAAACACATCTAACCTAATGACGTTACTAAATCAGAATATCGCAAAGTCTTTATTATTTACTATTAATTTCAGCATTTGTGGCACCGTAAAAGATAAATTATCTTATGAAACACCATATTTTTTCATTTCCTTAAGGATATAGAACGGGCCTGAATAGAACGCAGGAAAATTGTAACATGAAAAGAAATTGTAACAACTAATCATTAGGTGATCAGTGAGGTCAATCAACTTTAGATCAACTCATTCACTAATATATTAATTAATCAAACCTGTTACTTTAAACCTCAGAATACATTAGTTTCTTTTTGCAATGTGAGAATACTATTGGAAGACATGTTATGCTTCAGTTAAGTGCTTCCATGTGCATTTACTAATAATTGGTAATTGTCGTTGTTCAGTTCAGCACAGCAGCAATGTAGCAGAGGAAGAGGAGTCCTCGCCTTCTTCAAGTTCAGAAGAAAGCTCTGAAAGAACAAATCAGGGGCCTCAACGACTGACCCGCAGCCAAGCCACTCCTGTGAAGAAATCAGGTACGATGAGCATTTGGTTTGAGAGATGTTCTTTTCAGTTTCATGTCAAATGAACGTTGCGGTGCAGGACTGACCTGTCGCCTCCTGGCTGTCGCTTCAGGGTACTGCCGCAAGCTGCATCTGAGTAACGGCTCCCGACAGCAGCTGCAGCGCGGCCAGGAACCGCTGGAGTCTGACGACGAAGACGACGACGAGGAGCATGGCTCTGGCTCCAACAGCTCCTCCTCAGAGTCCTCCTCCACCTCCTCGTCCTCCTCATCCTCCTCTTCGTCCGACAGCGAGAGCAGCTCAGACTCCGAGGTGGAGAAGTACGCGGAGGGCGGGGGCGATCACGACTACAGCAAAGCCCCGTGTCTGTCGGTGTGCCTCTCGGCGAAGGGAAAGCTGGCGGCCTCAGGGAAAAGGAAACTGATGGGAGGGCAGGACGTGGCCCAGAGGACTAAACGAGCACGGGTGCAGCTTCCTGCGAAGGAGGAGGAAGAGAAGGATGAAGATGAGGATGAGGAGGAGGAAAAAGAAAAAGAAGAAGAAGAAGAGGAGGAAGAAGAGAACCAGCCACACCAACAGGAGAATGTAAGACATGTTGAGGAAGAAGATGAAGAGGAGCCTGAGGAGGAAGAACCTGAGGAGGAAGAGGACGAAGAGGAAGGTGAAGTCTCTGAGGTACAGAGGGTAGCATCATCATCAGCAGCAGCAGCTAGGGGTCCTAGAGGCGGCCTGGGTAAACCCGGGCGGGTCAGCACACGGAACCAGGGCCGCAGGACGGTTGTCTACAGGGACGAGTCCGACGACGACGGCCAGGGATCAAAGGACGACCCGCTCAACCTGGGCATGTCCCGCTCAGGACGGGTGCGGCGCATGACCGAAAAGGCCCGGGTCAGCCACCTCATGGGCTGGGGTCACTGACCGCCTCGCACCTCCTCAGACCTCAGTCAACACAAACTCTTCAACGCCAGGAAAACATCAGGGATTTTTTCTTTTTTGTTTCCTTTTTTTTTGTACAGGTGTGTGTGTGTATATACTATATAAATATCTATGGTTCTGTTTATCTGGACTCGCTGGTGCTCATTTACTGTTGCCACGGATTTTTGCTCCCTGGATAACAGAGCTAGTGTTCAACACAGACCCTCCCACAGCTGGACTAACTCACCTTCAGCCTTACTGCTCTCCTGCTGCTCCTCCTCCTCCTCCTCCTCCTCTTCGTCACGTTCGGAGCTAAAACACTAGGCGATCTCTTCGTCGCCCCTCACACCTCTTCACCTACTGTTCACCAAAGAACGACGTGAAGATGCCAAATACACGGTGCTCGTATTGTTTGACTTGTCGCGTTCGACGGCGAGCGATCCAGCAACAGTCACTCGTTCGCGCGCCGACGACACGAGGCGCCAACGTGGTCCAGGGTTCCTACACAGTCTGGAAAAGTCTGGAATCTTTTTGAAGTATTCTCCAGGTGTTGGAAAGGGATGAAAAAAGAAAACGGAAGGAAGAAATCTTTATTAAAAAAATATTTTAAAGTTGTTTCCCTTTCCATTGTTTACTTCTCTACTTCATTTCTGATCTGTCCTTCCTTAAGTTTCCTACCTTATGCCCTTCCTTCCTTGTTTGTATCCTTACTTCTTTTCTCCCCTGTATCCTTCCCATGTTTCTTCTTTGTGTCCTTCCTCCCTTATGTCTTTCTTATTATTATTTCTCCTATCCCCTTTTTCCTGTCTCTCCTTCTTTCCATCGAGGCAATGATTTTCAAAGATTTTTTTTTTTTTTTTTTTTTAAATCCTACTCTGTGAAAAGGTCAGTACCATAAATTCAAGTTATTCGTTTTCTTTTCATCTTTTAAAACATGAATTGAAATCTGAATTTGGAAATTGTGGAATTTTTAGATGGGAAATGTGTAGGAACCCTTACAATGTGTCTCGTCATCTGATCTCTTTTTTTGTTCTTTTGTACATGGTTTGCAGCTTTCAGGGGTCAAGCAATACCTGGGTAATAATCAGTTGGAAATTTCACCTTTGCATCCATGATCTGTGACTGTTGAATGTTTTTATTTTCCCCTGCTTCTCTTTTTTTTTTTTCCCTTTGAGCACCACATTTTTATGGTCCGTTATTGCGTGAAATATGTTAAGTTTTTCTTTTAGGAAAATACCTTTTATTTTTGTTACTTTTGTTTCCTGATTTGTGTGAAAAAAACCACTCCATCCTTTATTGGTGTCCGCGGCATCTAGTCAAAACAGATGGGTCCTTCACAACTCTTCCACGTAAATATTTATTTTATTTTTCTTTTGCTATTTTATTACTCTTGTTTAATTTTGTTTGCTATGTTACTAGCGATAAGGAACAGATATTTGCACATTTACCTATTCCTCGTGGCAGCTGAGTAATAAAGAGAGAAATTCGACATAAAACCTCATGTTTGTGCTAAACTGTGCCAGCAAATTTTTATTTTTGATTTAAGTGAACAATTTAATAAGACTTTACTATAATTGTTTTGCAACCTGAGGATGATTGAATTTTTTTTTTTTTTTGATCTAATTTGGATTTTGTTTTTATTATTTTTCAGAATTCCAGTCGGTGTGGCTTAGATTTTGTTTATGATCTAAAATCACTTCGATTATTCCTCTTTATTTTTGTTTCTTTTTGCTTCAATGTTTACATGAAATTGTGCGCTGTCATGCTCGCAGCCTTTAAAGCAGAGTCCAGTCAGGAGAGATCTGGAAAAGATGACTCAGGCTCTCTTTTCAGCACCGGGTGCGTAAATCCAAACACACTTCCTCGGCCCTCGACGTGTTGTGAGTGAGAGCGGGGCGCTTTGTTCTCGCCGGGTCTCTTCGAAGTCAAACGCAAATTCACATCGACACGTCGGGCGTCTCCAGCAGCAGCATTAACTCGTGTTTTTGAGATTGTTTTGGTGGACTGCGAGAAGATTCAGATTTTTGAGTGGCTTCTTTTTGAGAGACGGAGCTTAGCGTTGCCTCCAAGCATCAGATTAGATGACGAATACGACGTTCTGCTGTAGGTGGAAACAAAAAGGCTTAGATGACAATGTTTTACATGAATGTTTTGATTGTATGTGTTTTGTTTTTTTGTTTGTTTTTAAATAAAACAGTTGAATTTCCTAGAGGGGATCTCGATCATTGCTTGACATTCCAGGATTTTTATGGTATCGAGCCGAGATGTCTGTGTAAGCCCAGCTGAAGCTCGAAGGAGATGTTCAGCATCGCTAAGGTTGACTCATCTGTTGCTTCTACAATTGAAAATCCACTGGAGTGCTGGCAGAAAAGTAGCGGGAAAAAAACTGTCAGTTTTGCTATGATGCTAACGGATAAACTTGAATGTACTCTTTGTGGCAGCGTTAATGCTCTGAAAGCAGAGGGTGAGTCAGCCGAGGAATAAACAAAATCACACTGTGACGCACTTTGAGCCGCCACAACTACTAGTAGCAGAGCTGGGAGATGATAGGAACTAGCGTGGATTCGTACATAAAGAAAGGTCAGAGTGCAGATCTGTCTGGAGGAACATGTCAATAGAAAGGCTGACCTTTAATTTCAATAAGAGGAGTTTTTAATGTTACTTACAAATGCAGCAGATGTTGAACATCTGACAAAGTTTTTTTTTTTTTTTTTTTTTTATGAATTCAGTTCCAGAAGCTGGTGATTTATCAGACTTAACATTGTGACCAGCATATATTGACTCATTGATGGTATGAATGTCTAATTAAAATAGGGCTTTCAGTAATTAATTTGAACATTTCATCGTCTATAAATACATGTACAACAAACAACAACCTGGGTGAATAAGTTTTGATTTGTTGTAGATTTTCTCTGACACAAGGTTGAAATGACAAAGGTTCAATAATACTTTTTTTCCCCTCAATGTCCCTTTTTGACGGAAATGGTAGAGTTCATTTAAATTTGTCTAGTATTCATTTTACAGAAAGTTTCGGTGCCTGTTTGGTATAGTCCTGCTGCTATGATCAAGTTCATATCACACAAACCGATAATCTCAGACTAAAACGAAATTAACTGAAAATACTCAGGAACCAACCGAGGTTCTGACGAGACACGAATGGAAAGATGCTGGAACACTAAAATAAAGTCTGTCTTCATGACACATCCCCCCAAAAAATACGCTAAATAAAGTGCAGCGTAACAAATCCAAAAGCCTCGTGCAGAAAAGGTTTTCAGCGACCTCTCTGAGGTATTTTGAAGGAGTTCATGGGAGAATTTTAAACCCAAAATATCACTGCAGCAAATGTGATTGGTGGTGGAAGCATGATGCTGAGGGCTCTGTTTCACCACAAATTGTAATCAGATGCCAGTAGATGTAATATTGATGATGGAAATTCAGTTTAACAGATTGAGAGTGGTCACACATTTAGCCAGAAATATATCAAATGTTATTGACTCGATAAAATCAAACTTGTGCATCCAATTCAGTTTTTTTTTAAACCATTGTTTATTACTTCTCCATTTAAAAAACGTCAAAATTCACCATTAAAATATCAAATCTATTGATTGGAACTGTATGTGTTGGATATGACATGCAGTGGAATAACTACAAATGCATGCAGTGTCACCTTCTACAATAAAAACCCAATAAATAATCAATATTTTACATATTAATTCATTTTTCTTTGCCTTCTCTAGGAGCGCCCCAGTTTATCTGTCTGTAACATGTCCTGCATTTCATCTGAACATGCTGCAAAGTACCTGAGCTTCCCCAAAGCAGGGCTGTTGCAAATTACGATGATTACCCAAACAACAAACCTCCAAGCTTGAAGAAATAAAACAGTTGGCCGAACACGTTCCGCTGAGAGACGACACCAGACATGGAGCAGTTGTGTTACATTTATTAACACAATGACAACAATTTGAGCGTCTAGATTTCATAACAGGAATATCTGAGTGTCTTTACTGCAAGAACAGTTTCTCAACGACACATAACAAACCCCAAAGATAAATACGACCATATCGAAGCTACAAGGGGTGACAACTTGCACACATTGTTATCGTTATCAATAGCGAGCTGGAGGATCACACGCATGTCAAACACTGTCAATACTCAACAATACCTACGTGCATTTACATTGTGCTTCAGTGTCAGTGTGGGTACCTACCTGCTCTAACCTGTGCTTCACTTTGTCTTTTTTTGTTGTTGTTGTTGTTAATCACAAACATTAAACACGAGTGCTTTGCACACACACAATGAGACATAGTGTAAGAACCGACGGCTGCACTTTAATTCTTTTTTCTTTCTTTCTTTTTTTTTTTTTTTTGCACAAGACAGCAGGCAGCAAAACCCCAAACAGTGCACGTTCATGACTGCAGCAATGTCTCACACCCAGCAAAAGTCCATCTGGGGACGACAAAGAAAAGGGATTTGACTTCAGCAGAAAACTGGCATGTTTACTTCCAAACGTAATGAAAACATGCATTCAGACTTTCATATCGCAGCAAATCTCCGTGATGCTTCCCTCAAGAGGAATGAGACGCAGCAGTAGCTCAAAGAAAATGTGACAAAAAAACGACCAATAAAACCTGGTAAACATCACAATGTCTCAGGAACGATTGCTGAATTGGACATTATCAACTTGTTTCATATTTTATCTACATTTTACCACACTGCATCTGATACTTTTGAGTGGAATATATCAATTTTATACACATTTCCCTTTATTTTAAATGTTGGAGCTATAAACATGTGTTTTCTCTGTCAAAGTTTGAATCTTCACGGTTAAATCTCATAAAAGATAAAAGTATTTCCGTTTTATATATCACTTTGCGGTCACTCCTGTTCACCTTGAATAAGACGTAATTACCTAATTCTGATGGAGTTTAACACAACCACAATCAAATCATGTCGAACCCAGTTAAGTCTTAGATCAGCTGACAAGTTCAGACGACACACATTTCTGAATATAGTTTCATCTCATAAATTGTGTGAAATATTTTAGAAGAAACTGATGTACATTTTTTAAAGAAAATCACCGGTGATATTTCTGAAACAGGATGAATTAGCAGGAGTTTTCTACCTACATCACATATTTCACACTAGTTATCTTTACATTTGTAAAGATAAATAAAAAACCTTAATATATTTTTTATTGCAGTAGCACTGGTTACATTGATTGATTTGAAATGAGCATCGAGCCATATAATTTCTGTTTTCAAGATAAGCATCTGTCTTTAAGTTGAACAACATTTTCTCCTGTTTTTGCCCATTTTGAAGAGAAGCTTATAAAACTGGGTCTTTATTCGTAGCCCATCTAAACAACATGTCATGGCTTATTCATTAAAAGTAGAGAATAAATGATAATGCTTCAGAGACATTTATATTTTGGGATTGTTAGTAGCGAAGCCAAATGGTGAGCTCAAGGAATTATTCCTTGCCAACATTTTTTTTGTCTTACACTTAATAAATAAACGTTTCCAATGTATTTTATTTTTCTAATAAATAATTATTTTAAAGCTTTTGATGCATCTTTAACCAAGGGTCCCAATGAAAGTGGAAAGGCTCTTTTCAGTCATAATCAGAGACACATGGAGGAAGTCGTCGAATCAAATCTGCCATATGCATGCTTTGATTGGATAATTATTAGATTGTAACTTCTGTTATTTTTTTTTCTTTCTGCAGAAACTGTAGCGAGAGTCCAAGACATTTATTCAGTTGTGATGCCGAGAGGCATGGTTTTTTTTGCAGGTTTAATCAATCAGCCGTTGAGTTTTACCAGGAAAAGTACCACTCCAGAAGGAGATACTTTATCAGACGTTTTTAGTAAAACATGGCCGTCTTAAGATCTGGAGATACCAAGGCCTGAATAATAACTTTGTGCTTTGAACGTCAGCAATGGTGACTGACTCTTAAATTATCTACAAGCTCCCACAATGGGACTCTATATAGCAAAAAAAAAGCTTTCCCAATACAAACCGGTGCAGACACCACACTTTGTCTTCACAATGTTGTGAAGTCTGAACTCAGGTGTTTTTACAGTCGCCTTATTTTGTGAGCAATGTTTCACATTTAAAGAAGTTCACTTACATAGTTGATATCTAAATGATTCATAAACACATGTTGGTTTTCAGTAGTGTAATCACTTTACCAGAAGCAATTTATTCAAATCTTTTAAATCTGGTTTATTTATTCTCTAGCTGCCTTCAGCTACCGTATCCTTATTACATGATGTGTTCACAATTCACATCCACTAATACATAATTTACCACATTATGGAAGCACCACTGTCTAATCTAACCCCACAGTAAACTTATCTCTAAACAATGTGTACACAGGTATGGGATCGCTGAATGTGGTTCAGACGAACGACTCACAAAACAGTTATAGTGTTTGTACCCCACAGGATTAACCAGTTGACTCGAACTTTTTCCAGACCAAGGTTTCAAGATCCTTGTAGCCAACAAGCAACAGATTACGCTTAATAAGTTAAAGGTGTTTATCATGTAGACATATTATGATGCCTTCAATGCTGGAGGGTAATCAGTACTCCAAAACTGAACTGGACCAGCTGTACAGCAGATCCCCTCGGATTTCATGAAATCCTCTCAACAAGCTCTCGTGTTTCTTAAGACGAATGGACATTTACCTCTGAGTCCGCCTGAGCCCTGACCACCCAATATCTGTTATAAGCAGGAGGGATTTTAAAACTTTAAACAACACTGCAACTTTTGTTGCCTGTTGTGGCTAAAACTTCCATGTATGCCTCTGATTGCAGAGCGCCATGCTAAGTGCATGCCTTCATGCCAGCGTGCCATCTTGGCTAAACAAGGCCAGATTGCATGTGAACATGCAGAGGGTACGGGTGGTAGACAAGAGGCGGTTGGGCCTGAGGGATGTAGTAACTGTTGTAAATTGGCTCTGACACGTATGGCGCTGGCTGATAAAAGCAAGTAACGTTTGCCGTGTTGGGGATGGCGTTCTGCTCCCCCAAAACCCTCAAAGCCAGGACAGTGATCATGTTGAGGGTCTGTCTCCTCTCATGTCCCATCAAACACACCGTGCTTTCGTCTATCACGCGCCGCAGGGTCATCAGGTAGTCGTACTTGCTCGCTTCCTCGCTGCCAATGAAGTGGCACTGCAAGTAGGCCTCGATCTTACGCTGCTGCTCGCTTACGTCAGGGAAGTCGATAAAGAAGCGGGAGCACATGTACCGCTCCAAGGACTTGATTTCAGTCTCGCTGGCTGGCCGGAAGTTCCTCACAAGCAGATCGCTGTACTTCAGCAGCCCCCCTCCACGGATCTCCTCTGGGTTGTGGGTGGCAATGAGGCGTTGGCGAAGGTGGTCCATCGCTTGCTCAAAGTCTCCGTACATGCACTCTGCCTCAACAGTGATAACAGGCTCACTTTGTGCACTAACACATGGGTCACTATTTGGAACAGTGTCAGGAAGTTCAGGACCTTGATCATCAACCTGAGGCGGTAAAACCAGGGTTCTTTGAGTCTTTAAATCAGGAGGCTTCTTGAGGTGTTTTGGCTTCACGGTTTGTTCTGGAGAATCAGACGAGCCTGCACCTTCCTGAAGTGTAAGTTCTGGACTGTATGAAGGAACATTAAGCGTGTCCTTACCCTCAAAATGTTCTGATTCAGGACATAAAACGTTTGAGCCAGGAAGGTCTGCACTCTCAGATACAGGGGGTTTTGGCTGAAGAGGTTTCACTACCTCTATTGGTGGAAAGACCTGAGTTGTGAGGTCTGACATGTCCGTGAGTAAGGACCACTTTTCAGGCTGGCTGATCAGCTTCCGTGACATTTTCCTTTGCAGTTTCGGAGAAGGGCAGTAGTCTGGCACAATGTCCTGTGATGTGCTGCAAGTTTTTTTAGCCGGGGGAGGAAAGGAGTATTCACAAAGGGAATCTTGTAGAGTTGGGGTGTTTTCCATCTTGCAGTTCACGATGTTTACCTCTAACTTTGTACTTGTTTCAAAATGAGCAATTTCTTCGGAAGTTGATGGGTCAGTGTTTATTATGGACACTTCTTCAGTTGTCTGTAGTTTTAAACATGGATGTGTCATTGATGGATCTCTTGCATCGGGGAAGAAAGCTTTCGACGATGCTTCCAAGGGGTAATCACCATCGAACAGTTCTTTTTGTTCTGTGCTTTCTTCACAAAGCTCAAACACCTCTGACATGTCTTCCTCTGAATGGACGCCCTCACAGCCACCCACATCATCCTCCACCTGCTGTAGGCCTTTTCCTCAGCTCCTTTCGCCTCATACTTTCCTTCTGCATGATCTGTATCTTCATGTTTAAGCTCAAATGGAGAAACGGCCTCATCCGGGCTCAAAGGGGCTGAGTTAGTTGCCATCGCTCCTTCTTTTTCAGCCTCCTCTTTGACGTCTTGACGACTGCTTGATTGTTCTTGTATCTTGTTATTGTCGTTACTGCTGTGCCTCTTTGATGAATTCCTCGCATTCAGGGGCCGTTTTCCTTCTTCTCTCCTGTCACTCTCCCAGTAAGACTCCAGCATGCGATCTAGTATTATTTGAAAGGAGTCCACGCTGAATTCAAACTGCCTCCGGAGCGAGCTAACGAATCTGAGCCCTACCGTTTTGGATCTGTTGTTGGAGAGCAAGATCAGGCTCCATCTGTCGTGCTCATTGAATACTTTCACCATCTTTTGCACATATGCTTCCTTCATAGTGAGGCAGGTGATCTTCCGTCTGTTAACCCCACATGGGAGGAGGTCCCGCAGGCTGCCCAGCACCACCTCCTTAATCACCTGGAAGTCCTCCTGCCTGGGCAGCTCAACTCCGAATATGATGTCCAAGTCTCTGTAGCCCAGACCGTTATCTCTCACCAGGACGTGGCTGGCGGTGGCTCCGTTGAGGCGTATATCTTTAACCTGGATGTCCCTCTCCACCAGTCGATCTTTCACCACACGAATGATGTCTTTGGCTCTCACCTGCAGTGTGGGAAAATTTCCTCGCCCGTGGATCGGGATCACCTCAGTCAGCACTTTGTCGAGAGCCTCGACTTGCTCATGGGTCAGGTTGTGGAACCTCTTTTCAGTTTTATGCTCCATTGTCCTTACCTGTAAAAAGAGAGGCCTGTTATTTGTATCACACATCTGATAAAAATGGTTTGATATTTTTATAAAACAAAATTATCAAACAAAATCTAATTTTGTTTTCATAAAACAAAATTAGAAAACCACTAACTTTGCTTCTTGTAGAGTCGTTTTCAGTTTATTCAGGGAGATTTTAATTTTTGCTCCATGCCTGTATCATTAGGATGCAATTCCCTGTTCGCATCCTTATCTAATTTCTATTTTGTTATACTTTCTAACATTTTAAATATACACTGCAGTCTCTACAATTAGCACCTCTGGCAAAGATTAGCCATTACCTTAAAATAGCCCATGTTTTATTACAGTAGAATGATCTCACATTGAAAACTGTGGAAAAACATAATTTTCAAATATTGTACATTTAGAGTGTGGGGGGGAGTACTTTACCCTAAAATATTTCTTTAGGTGTTGCTTTTTTTGTCACCGAAAACACTAATGACAAATTGTTATTTCAAACTGAGAAAATACAGAATTAAGTTTTCAAATAGTGATTCAATTTATTACAGAAATGGTTTTCAATAACTGTGACAGAGCACTTCAGAGCCTACATTTTGATTTTGCCCCATCACAAATGTAAATATGAGTTAAATTTGTGATGGGGAAATGTAATGGTAATGTAACATTTTCTACCATCACAAATGTAAATATGAGTTACATTTGTGAGGGTAGAAAATACTATTTTCTGGCATCACTTCCAAGCAACTACTTGGCATGTAGATGGTGTCTGATGATTTTTTTGGAAACTTGGTGAAACCAAAATGCCACTCTGAGCTGTAATTCTCAACCATTAAGCTTTGGAGATTTTTTACATATTGTTTTACCCTCCCTCATTGTCCTGCTGAGTGTGCATGCTGGCAAGGAAAACATAAATCCTCATCCAGTCAACTGTGTCATCTCATATTTACATGGGGCAACAGAAAGTCATTGGTTACTATTAATACCTTGTTTTTCTTTTTATTCCTTCAATTACATTTATTTGCAGGAAATTGTTACACTACCCCATTGCTAATATTGTCTAATTCTTTCACGTATATGTGGTTTGAGAATCTAACACATGAGCAGCTCTTTCTGCACAGAGAGACTGTGTGAGGTCAGTGTCAGTATTTGGTTTTCCACCCGTGCAAATACAGTCAGTGGGAGGCAGCCACCCGGGGCACCGGGACTGGTGGCCCATAGCAGCCTCTAGTGAATCTCAGGGGTTATATCAGCTCGGTCCTGCAGCAGGACTGCTCCTCTGCCACTTGGCTTCTTTATAGATAAGACTATATGACTCATACAGCCACTGAACAAAGCATCACTCATTGGCTCTCCTGGATTCTTTCCATGTGCGCAAAAACAACACGGAATGCACCACTTGACGTGGCATCAGGGCCATAAAATCCTCTGCCAGTGAACTTCACATATAGATTGTTGCATTTGATAGAATTTAGCACAATAATGTACTGATTTGAGAATTTTGCAGACCCCACTTTTGGTTTAGTTTTTTTTTTTTTTAATCTTGCAGTTTTTTATCCTCTAAATGAAATTTTCTAATTCAAACATGTTAACAAAAAGATATATAGCCTAATACAGATATATATATATATATATATATATATATATATATATATATATATATATATATGCAACATCTAGCAAATTACCAAGCGATTATTTTTTTACTCAAACTAGATAAGACACTCAAAGAAAAAGAAATGTTAATGGCGTTTGCACTATGACAGTAACATATTGAAGAACTCACCTGATTGGTTGTCAAATTACAGTAAAAAAAAAAAAAGAAAAAGAAAAAGTAAAGCCAAGACAAAGGAATATATAAGAAAAAAAAAAAATATATATATATATATATATTAAGGTATCCAACAGGTTTATCCGACCCTGTGGAAAGGTTGAAGCTGAAGTTAACGCGGACAATTTCCTCTCAGCGCAGCAGCACTGTTTCCATGGCAATTAGCCGTCACGAAATTCACGGTGAATCACGACTCCCCGGGTCACTCTAACTACCAAATGACGAAACACTCAAGTTTCAAACAAAGCCCGTCCCCGTTTGGCTTCGGAAATTGGGCAGCTCGATACTTTGATAAAGTTTTCCCTGATTACAGCGGACATGTCAGCCTGAGCCGCCGGCGTGCCACCGCACTGCCGAAGCTGTTGCGGGGTGAACCTCACATCAGACGGAGTGAGTCATCCTCCCTCTCCTCCGTGATCCACACAGTAAATCTAATCAACAGACAGGCGCCTTCGCCGCCCACAGCGGCGGCACGTTCACTTTCACCGCGCTGCCCGCGTCACCTTCATGTTCTCAGTCGGTGTTTTACTGTTAACGCGTTCTTCTGGAGTGTTTGTCTCTGTTTTGTTGATTTTTAAAATATATTTTCATTCACATTTGGGCGAAAGAGGCGGGGGCATCTCGCTCGTGACGTTTGAATGGAATACCTACACCACGTGACAGTGACGTAGTCGATATTTTGGTAAGACACCAGGAAGTGCGGAAGAGGGCGACACTGCCGAAGCAGAGGAGTGCAACGTTCAACAACTTTTTCTTTTTTTTGACCAGTTTATTTGTGGATTTTTCTCGAGAATTTTATTGTTGTGTCTCAGAAGAAGCTATTAAAGATGCCGAGTATGGAAAGTATCCTTTAAAAGCGGTGAAAATGGAAGAGAAGTGCGGCGTAACGACAGAGAAGGCAGTGGCTAAAGCGTTTAACGCAACACGGTAGCTTCTTTAAATTACGAGATTTATTTGTCACTGACATTTGAGACGTTACAATGTGTATCGGGCATGTCTGAGAGTTTAATAAGGTAGCCTATTTAATAAGTTGAACATTACTGAATTTCTTCAGGCATCTGTAACCTTTGGCAGAGCTGCGTTTAAGGCCTCTATGCTAACATCGGAAAACATAAAACTTGATACCATACACCACAGCTGAATCATGTGGTTTCTGTAGTTTTCCCCACAACAGTTTAGGTTGATACCTGTAGTATCCTTATATTTGTTTTATGGGGTAAACGCTATGTTTTTGAGAACCACATAAAAGCCTGTAAATAGATAGCAAACTGGTTGTATACTTTGGTAAACACAAGCTTCGTTTGTGTTTACCAAAACGAAGCTACAAGCCAATTCTGTAGTTATTGAAAATGTGTGAATTTTAGGTCAAAATAATAACTTGGCTTATCGTTTGGGTATAAACGACTTACTGATTACTAATCAGCTACTCAGAGATTCTTCCTAAACTGGCATATAATAATAATTTAATGGCGTAAGTTGGAATTTGTTGGTTTATTCTCACTAAATTCAAACACAATCTTTGTTCTCATTCATTTTATTTTAAAAAAGACGATAAAGCAGTTGTTGTTTTTTTTCACCTGGGAAATCACCTAATTGTGCTCTCTTGTGCTCTCTTGTGCTCTCTTGTGCTCTCTTACGTTATTACAGATAACGTAATGCTGTATAGTATGCAGAGCTGGATGATGTCATAGTGCATGCTGCAAAACTATGTAAAGATGTACTGATCAGAGATTATTAACTTGACTTTCTTGATAAATTGAAACATGTCCTGGAATAAAGGAATAAAATACATTAGAATTAAAATTAAGACAGAAAACACTTATTTTTAAAAAACTGTCCAAAGTTACATCTCTGAAAAATCTATAAATAGAATTAGAAAAGTCACTTTATGACAGAAAGTCCATACAAAGTAATCTGTTCTTTAACAGACATCAAAACTTTGCTTTACATCTTAAACTTATGATTTTGTCAGATCACAAGAAATAAACTTAGAGAGGAAAGTTAATAAAGAAGAAAGAAACCTCAAAGTTAGATATTTTCAATATCAGTGAGCTGTTAGAAAGTTAATTCACATAAAGAATAAAAGTTATAAGAGGGTTCTTAGGAGAAAACTGTATTTTCATTCAGTCATTTCATTTGTTTAAGCTGTCACAACAGGGAGGAAGTCTTCAGATAAGATTCTTAAAGATAAGATTCTTACATGTCAATCTGACTACTATTTTTTTTTTTTTTAAATAATGTTGAAATACTGTTTAAGTTGCAAGGCTATGTAACAGACTTATTGGACAGAGGATATTTCTGAATTTGTAGTTTGCAGATTGAAACTAGCTTTGTCACTCTAGCTTTCTCGACATAATATAAATAATCTGTCCAACCTGTTTTGTTGCTTTCAGTGATGGGACAAAATTTGAGAGTTTAGATTCCACTGGCCTCATCAGTGGTCAGGGCAATCAATAAAAGAGAGATTTCTTTCTGCTGGCCCTCCTGGTTTGTGTTGTTCTTTGACTTTGTTTCTCAGAAAATCTCTTCAATCTAAAGTTTGCTGCCAAAGAGCTCCAAAGAAATTCAAAGAAATGTGACAAAGAGGAGAAATTAGAGAAGGCAAAAGTCAAGAAGGTAAGCTGTTTTTCACTCATCAGGCCAGCTGTCAACATCGGCTATTGAGAGCTTCATCAAAGTTTTTGTTGTCTTCAGGCCATCCAGAAGGGGAACATGGAAGTGGCGAGGATCCACGCAGAGAACGCCATCAGACAGAAGAATCAGTCTGTGAACTTCCTGAGGATGAGCGCCCGAGTCGACGCCGTGGCAGCGAGAGTCCAGACGGCGGTTACAATGAACCAGGTGCGCCGCACGCTGCTTCAGTTAACGTCTCCACATGCATGTGGCAAAAATAATGGCAGCTTTTTCTTTGGCTTCATCTCACAGGTCACAAAATCTATGGCCGGAGTGGTGAAAGGCATGGATGCAACTCTGAAGAGTATGAATCTCGAAAAGGTATCTCTAACTAAATGGTATATATTCATCCATTTTAAAGAAAGTAACATATTTTAAACGTTGCCAATGCTTTTTTGTTGTAGATTTCAGCTCTCATGGACAAATTTGAGCATCAGTTTGAAACTCTGGACGTTCAGACTGCTCAGATGGAAGACACCATGAGCAGCACGACGACTCTCACAACACCACAGGTGACTTTCTCTGCTCAGCTTTTCTTCACGGCCCGTTTAAGAACTGCTTGCATGAATGTAACATGTAATGTGTGTTACAGAATCAAGTGGAGTCGTTGCTGCATGAAATGGCAGACGAAGCAGGGTAACCACTCATTCTATTATTATTTGTCGGATAAATTAAATCACATTGTGTTCATTCATTTTATCGGTGATTTATTGTGTTTTGATATTATTTGTGGATGTTTAGATGAGCCTTATGAATATAATTAGGCCTGTCGCAATAAGAAATATATTGCGATAAATTGCTCCAGAAGTTATTGCAATAAACGATAAGATTTTTGTTTTGAAACTACTTTTGAGTAATATAATGGTAATGACATAATAATAATGCAAGAGCACATTCTAAAAGATTGATAAACTTTAAATTCTAATGAACACTGGAACTGGAAGACATATTAAATATCCAAAATAAATAAAACAACAAATAAAATACACTTTTAAGTCTTTGTAAACAAAATTGTCTTTCAAAAAAGGGCTAGTTGAGACCAAAGCGCCAAACTGAAGACTTTTATCATCCAGGTTTTGGTAGAAAGAGCAAAAAAAGAGAAATGACAATGGAAATAATTTAGTTTGTTTTAATGAATTTATTGGTTATTATGACATGCCTATATATAGTGGTAAGCTTTTGCTTTCTGTTCAGATTGGACCTGAACATGGAACTCCCTCAAGGACAGACAGGATCTGTGGGTACCAGCGTAGCCTCTGCAGAACAGGTATTCTGTCATGTTTGCTTGTTAAATCTAAACAATTAAATGTTTATTTTATAAGAAAACTAAATTATAATATGATTGTCACTTATAAATGTTAAGCTAACTGTAAAATATGCTCTCATCTTTACTCTTTTTAAACTGTTTCTTGTTCGCAGGACGAACTGTCTCAACGGCTCGCCAAGCTCAGAGATCAGATGTAAAGAGCAGAAGCAGTGGAGCAGCACCAGAACAGTTCTGCACACCTGATAGACACTACCTGACTATAATGCCCTCTTCTAGACATCATGTCTGCTTTTCCCTCCTCTTTGCATATTCTGTCTGGTGAGAAGCAACTGTAAAGAGTAATTGTTCCCTTAAACTTACGGCGCTTGTTGGTTTTTTGATTTCCAGCTTCATATTAATAAAAACAAAATTAAAAATTGTAATTGGAACATTTTTAATGGAATGACAGATTTGATCTTTGTGGTAAAAAATATATTTATTCACACTTACAATATTGACAGTAATAAAATCAAAGGAAATTACCTTTTTATTTATCGTTCATTGTCAGATAAACTCCCAAGGTTTTGTATAATAGTACTTTTTCTCATTCAGGTGTGCATACTTGGGGCAGAATATATGCATATTACATTTCAAGGACCATTGAAAGCTTTCTTCTCATTGGTGAACTGACTATATGTGTTGATTTATTCTGTTTTCTTTATGATCAATATTTCTAGAAGGTCCTTGGAAGTTATGTTGTCTGTGTCCCTTTTCACCTTCTTCATTTACTCTCATTGTTTGGGCAGGGTTAAAAATAAGAGAATGAACAATAAAGTTTTATAATACCCATACAAATTGTCTGCATTTTTTTTTATGTAGTTTTTGTTGTTAATGCCCAGTTTGAAAATTAACTGCATAAAATCCATTTTCCATAACAATTAATGTGAGAAAATATTTTTATTTTTTTATATGCATTGTGAAAGACCACAATGTTTTTGGCATACTTTAAAAAAAATAAATCCAACTCACTTTAGATGTAGTTTGACATCATATGGAAAAATATTTAATTCATTCATTGCAAATGGTTATTTAGCCAAAATCTCTGTAAAGAAAGTTTCATAGGTATATGTTCCTGGTGACATCACATGAGGGGATTGATCAGAGTTTGTTGTAAATACATTCATTTGTGTTTTTCTCTCCTTATTCACAAGTTTCCAATCAAAATCAGCATTTAGTTGTGATCTGTTTGGCTACAGCCAAACATTTGAGCTGTGAATTATTTGTAAATGTGCACAGAAACGAGTCAAAAAGATTCACACAACAATATAAATATATTTGTACTATAAGCTCTGAAAACAATCACAGTCACTGTTCTTTTCAGAGTCAGTCTCTGGCACAAGTATGTAAGACTGAACCTTTTTTTTCCCTCGCAAAAACTTCAGAGTTTTTATTTTGTTATATTCACTGATGGCGACTGATTAGCTCCATTCTGGCACCTCTTGTGATGTCACAGACCCAAATGCTCACTAACAGAATAGCTCTTTATTTTTTCTTTAGACTGCTATTTATTTATCTAAACCTCTGAAGATGATGATGCAAAAAGGCATTTTATGTAAACTCAAGAAAATCATAGACAACTCTGACCGTCTTCCTCATGAGACTGTCTTACAAAAACAGTGTGTCTTTAGACAACTGTAAAGAGAAGAATTTGAATTAATATGAGTGACAACAATATTTAATCAATAAAGTATTTTTTCAATTTGAAAACCTTGTGTTTGGCAAAATCCTGCATTTGAAATCTACATTGTCAAGCTGTGTTTTTATAGTCTATGTTTGTTTATGAAACAAAAAAATACACAGCTCTGGATATTATTTTTTAAGATCCAACACACCCACTGTTATTGCCAGTTTATAAACCACTTCTTCAGCATATTCCGTCTCCATTAATTAGTTGGTGTTGGATGTTTTTGTTAACTTTCCCTGGGTCATTTCTGAAAAGCACAGTTTTATCACAAGACAAACAAATTTTAAAGATTATATTATACTAATTTAGTTTATGGGATAGTCATTGCTGTGGTCTTTTTCTCCTGACTGGTCAAACAACGCACTGGTACATGTAAGAGGCCGTGTCACATTTCTCATTATCATACAGAGAGTTTTTACACTCAGAGTAAAGTCCAAAGGCTTGAGCTTTGCTACTTTACTTATCTGAATTCTGCTTGTCTCTGTGTGTTTACCTGAAGTTTTTTTTATTCACACTTTGTGCCAGATGTTTAGTAACTTAACACATTCAGTGTAAAAAAAAAAAAAAGTGGATGTTGAAGCCATTGAAGAATCCCGCTAAAAAAAAAACATATTATGGAAATTCAACCCCAACGGTCCATTTCCAACATCCATTGTGTCCTGCAAAATCAATCTTATCCGCAGCTACAAACTATCATTTGAAAAAGCACAACATATCAATTTGTTCTAAGATTGTTCTTAAATACTACTACTACTACTACTAATAATAATAATAAGAATAATAATAAGAAGAAGACAGTAGACATTAGAGTTAAGGGTCAAATTTGAACCTTAACAAAGGGCAATAAATGAATTTTCTTGATATTAAGAAAAGCACATTTTGTGATTAGAGATTAAAGTTAATTTCACCATATTTTTAGTTTTGTAGTGGAAATACTATGCAATAATTTCATGAAACACAGAAAAACTGACAAAATAAGTAAATTCAGTTAGACATATGTTTAAAAGCATTTATCAGTTTATTATTTAGCAGTTTATTAAGAGCCAAATGTGACTCCTCAGTGTCAAATTGAAGACCCCAGCAGGACCCAAAGGTTTGACTATTTAATCTGTTCACTTCCCTCTAGTGGCACCTGCGCGGAACTTTTATTTTATTTATTTATTTATTTATTTATTTATTTATTTATTTTCTCTCTTTTTTACTTCAATTTAGACTATTTTAACAAAGAACATTTCTCGTTTCAAATGTGTAACATTTGTAGAAACCAGTATTTTCCCTTTGCTTTTGTCTTGCAAAGGGACAAAGGCGTTTACTGTTAATCAAACTTAATTCTCCAGCGTTTCAGTTATATTAACATATATTGAAACAGCTCTGACGTTTTGCGTGAGCATTATTCAACCAAACTTGTCTATAAAATCAATTCCATCGCTTCGTAAGAGAATTTAAAAAAAAAACTGCCTATAAGACAAAACTCGGGGCATTTACCAAATCGATCGTCATGTGACTTTCGCGTAAACAGGAAGCAGCTGATTTTTTACTTCACCCTGCTCTCACCCAGTAATGAGTCGAGCTGTGTCCTCTAAAACAAATATAAACCGTTCTCCGAGTTTACCCGGACCCCAGTAGCTGCTAAGTCGTTTAGGAGTAAGTATAAAACTCGACACAAAACTTTAACTAGGACAGCTTCGCTGCTCAGTTTGGTAGGCTAACATCGTTAGCGCAGTTAGCATTAGCTAAAGTGATTCTTCGTGGCAGGACAAATCGGTTAAATTAACGTATTGGGCGAATTGTACTAATTTCTGTGTCGGATAGGATTTGAACTGTATATGTACACACATGTTTGTGACAATTGGCGGGTTTAACGGTGTAACTTTCGACGGGGACTGTAGTAACAGCTGGGTGAAACTGCTCCGCAGGAGAAGGGCTGCAGAAACAGACCGAAGTCATCTGACCTGCAGCTCAGGAAAACCTTCACAGCCGTGTCTCCTCAGGGGGATGTCAAGCTCAGCGATGAAGAAAAAGGTGACGCCCGCCGTGCAGTTTCAGGACCTCTACGTGGTTTTAGGCTTCGCTTGCTGAAATGTCGCGGTCTAACTTTTGTTGTTAGGTGTTACTGATGGGGAAGAGTGGGTCTGGAAAGACCAGCATGAGGTCAATCATCTTTGCTAACTACATAGCACGGGACACACGTCGCCTCGGAGCTACAAGTAAGTACCAAACTGAACTTATTTAAAGATAAATCATACCTGATTGGTGTTTTGATTGTTTTTAATTAAAAACAACCTGCTTTTTGTGTTAACTCTAGTTGATGTGGAGCACTCCCATGTTCGGTTCCTGGGCAATCTGGTTCTAAACTTGTGGGACTGCGGCGGGTAAACCCTGCATCATTATTCACCTTACCTTAAGCTTTATTTTTCCTCCACTATGATTTCAACAATGATTTTTTTCCCCCATCTTTTTATTCACTAGGCAAGACACATTCATGGAGAACTATTTCACCAGTCAGAGGGACAACATTTTCAGAAACGTCGAGGTCCTTATTTATGTGTTTGACGTTGAGAGCCGGGAGCTGGAGAAAGACATGCACTACTACCAGTCGTGTCTGGAGGCCATCCTGCAGAACTCGCCCGATGCCAAAGTGTTCTGTCTGGTGCACAAAATGGACCTGGTCCAGGAAGACCAGAGAGATTTGGTGAGCATGGACCACTGCCTTAACAAGCCTTTGCTGCGTCAACAGTACTTTCTGTCATTCAAGTGTAACAACATGCTTTACTGAGGTTAAAAACAACAATTTACTTGGAAGAGCAGAAACATTATAAAACAAATTAAAAGTGAAATAAATCGACCAAATCTAGAGAATGAGGAACTCTGGGAACTAAACTGTGTGGATTAAATTAGTGAGCTGAAATGACCAAATATAATTTGTAAAAAAAAAAAAACAACAACAAACAAACCTACATTTAAGATTTAACATAATGTTTTTTGTTTTACATAATGAACATACATGATGATAAAATCTGGAATAATAATAATAAAGAAAAAGAATCTCAAAACATATCAGTACGTTCCATGAATATTAACAATCTTAACAGCAATAAAATAATAAAATACAAGGTGCTACAGTTGAAATATCATTATAATCTATAAGCGACAATAACTGTAAGCTGCCACTCCAAACCAGACTGAGTAGACGTGACAATATTTTATGTTTTATTTATCAGTCTTCATGAAAACTGATAAATATTATGTATGTAAGAGAACCTTAAAACCAATTCAGTCTTCTCGAGGCATGTTACAAAAATAATTTCAATTTAGTAACATGTTCCCATTGAGCCCCGTTATCAAACAGTGCATTAAGCTCAGTTAATTATTCTAAATAGTTAGAAGTTTCTGTCTAAGTAAAGATATAAATTCCCCTTTACCAGGAAGAAACCTCTAGAACCGTTCTCAGTTCAAGCAGCCATCCGAGGGTTTGAGAAGACAGAGCAGACACAAAAAGAACCAGATGAACAGCACTCTGGCAATACCAAAATTATTATTATTTTAATTATTAATATGGTTTGTGAAACTTAAGATTGAATCACTGAGGGTTTTGAAGTGTTAAAGAGAAGTATTCCCACAGCATGATGCCACCACCCCCATGTGTCACCACGGGGATGGTGTGTTGCCGTTTGCAGTCTTTTATGTTTCTGCTCTGTTCCTTGGTTTTTGTGATGCAACTTCCTTTTTGCTTTTACAGATCTTTAAGGAGCGTGAAGAAGACCTGAAGCGGCTGTCTAGACCTTTGGCTTGCACGTGCTTCAGGACATCAATCTGGGATGAAACATTGTACAAGGTGAATTAACTTGATTGAATCCTTTTTTGTTTTCATTATATTAACTGATGAAGTCGCCTTTGTAAGAAGCTCGTTAAAATGTCTCTGCAGGCCTGGTCCAGCATAGTTTATCAACTCATCCCAAACGTCCAGCAGCTAGAGACGAACCTGAGAAATTTTGCACAGATCATAGAAGCAGATGAAGTTCTTCTGTTTGAGAGAGCCACTTTCCTGGTGAGAGCAGCCTTTCACTTCTGTCTCACTGACAAAACACAAAATCTTACCAAGCATTTTTAGTCTTGTTTGTCATGCAAATATCTTATTACATTTGAAATAAGTGAAGACTAACTTACAAGTATCTTTTTACAAAGATACAGGAGCTTGTTTTAAGTAAATAATTACTTAATATTGGTTATAAAGCACCTGTTCCATTGGCAAATAAATTAACTTTTAGCAAGACAGTTTTCTCATGTTATAAGTGAAATATAACATGGAACAAGTACTTTTTCACCAATATTAAGGAATTATTTACTTAAAACAAGCTCCTGGATACTGGCAATAAATTAGTTTGGTCTTAATTCAAATTTACTCTGATACTTGCACTGGAAACGAGACTAAAAATGCTTTGTAAGATTGTGTTTTTTCAGTAGCCTAGATTCGGATCAGGGAATTTAAAGCATGTTGATGTATGTGTGCGGTTTGCCCATGTAGGTAATCTCCCACTACCAGTGCAAAGAGCAGCGTGACGCTCACAGGTTTGAGAAGATCAGTAACATCATCAAACAGTTCAAGCTCAGCTGCAGGTAAGTTCACGTCGCGTGTGCCAAACTTTTTCTGTCGATTTTTCTCGTGTTTGTTTCATCTATCTTGTTATTTCAGTAAACTCGCAGCTTCTTTCCAAAGCATGGAAGTTAGAAACTCCAACTTTGCGGCCTTTATTGATGTCTTCACCTCCAACACTTACGTCATGGTGATCATGTCAGACCCATCTATTCGTAAGTACACGAATGTTGGTGGTTACAGTATAAGATGTGAAAACGTTTTGCAATATTCATACCACTTAAAATCACTTTAAAATATAGTATTCACTATTTTTTTTCTTTCCTTTGTTTTTCAGCGTCTGCAGCGACGCTCATCAACATCCGAAACGCGAGGAAACACTTTGAGAAGTTGGAACGTGTAGACGGACCCAAGCACAGCCTGCACATGCGGATGCGTTAGGCCACACTTAATTCCCAGCGGATACTCTCAACCAATCAATGCACAGAGCGCAGATAGCATGTTGCAGCCTCGAAAGCTCGTATAGATATAAACAGCCCGACATCATTTCTGCTCTATCTTTACATTCAATCAGCAGTCATTCTGGCAGAATCTTAGTTTTTTTTTTTTTTTTTTTGTTTTGTCTAATTTCTACAAGAATCAGAAGTATCTTGAAAAGTGGTACGCTCTGATGAAATATTTATGCTTAGTTGACACATGAAGCAGTTAAAAACGTGTGTTTACCATGAAGGCCTTTCTTTTCTCACTTTGTTGTATCCATTGGATTTATATAGTCAGTGCCGTGTGTCCTAGTGACACTGTTTGATTTTTCAACTGCAGTTTTTAAATGGTCACAAAAAATATAGTTATATTTAGAAACCTAATTTTGTGTGTGTGTTTTTTGTATTCATTCAGATTTTTTTTATATATAAAACTGCAGTATATGTGTTTAGTATGGTATCCATTCAGAGTCCACTAAGCACCCTGGACCAGTTGTGTGGTACATGTGATACGCTGCACCTGCCAAGTGGGTCGACAGAAGTGTTGGGGCAGATGGAGCAGCCATTTAAAGGCATAGAACACTAATAACGTACATTTACTCAAAGGTTTTGCTGTGGATTACCTGGAAAATGCTAGATAAGCTGTTTGTTTTGAAAATATTTCTTGGTTGCATAAAAAAAAATTATAAAGGTAAAATTTGGCTTTATATGTACGTTTAATTAGCCTGCAGTTAGACATTGCTTGATGATACAGGTTTAGCTGAGCAGCTGTTCTGCTCTTTCAAAAGGAAACTGATACCCATGCTGGAGAGCACTGTAAGGGGATCGCTAAGTGTTTTCAGTTTTTTGTGTGTGTGTGCATTAAATACTGACAAAATCACAGTTAACTAGAACAGTCTGGATGATCAATGAGGCTTTCACGCTGAACTTAGTAAGAGTTGCTATAAGCTAATCAGAAGATCTGTCTCTTTAAAAATATCTTCCTGGAGGCTTAAATTAACCTGAAAGTAATATGGTTGTTTGCTTCTTCACTTTTACTTGTGGTACATCAGTTTGGTTTATCTGTGTGCATTTGCAGTTCTTAAACTGGTACTGGTACCGCTGCTGGTACTTTACCTCCTTTTCATAATACTCAAGAAATACTGTTATGCAGATTAAGCTTTACAAGACTTTTAATAGTTTTTTTTTTCTTCTTTGGATTGCCCCAAAGGTGTCAAAGCATTTTAAACTCAATCGCCATCTAGTGGATTCTGGAAGTATTGCAGCATTCACACCAAACGCTTTGAAGCGTCCCGTTTTAAAGATGAAATGATGAAATACCCCATACGTAGTTTCCTCACCCGAAACTACGTATGGGGTGAGGAAAACACAGGGAACCAGAAAAACAGGATTTAGATCATGAATGGGAATAAAATCAGCGGTATGAAATTCCTTAATGGTACTTTTCAGTGGCACTATAAGCTGATTTCACACCAGGAACACAATCACAAAATGTGTGTGAGATGCTTTGATTTGCTATATATATATATATATATATATATATATATATATATATATATATATATATATATATTATTCCAAATATGAAAATATGACCTTTTAAAAACTGAACACATAATTAAATCCCATCTTTAAACCTGCCATGCTAGGCTGGTTCAGGTAAAATATTTGCTCTTTATCTTTTATAAAGCAAAAAATCACCTCAATTAAGGAGAAATTTGAGTATTTTAATGTAGAAATAGCTGATATGAAATGGTAGTAAATTGTGACAAATTGTTTATTAAAATATGTGCAAAAGGCAGTCTGTGCTATAAAACCAAAACAACACAGCCTTCCCTCAACAAAATAAATGTAATTAAAACAAGTCATACTTGAAAAATCCAGAATAAACCTGGTAATTCACAAAAACATGCAGTTAACAGCTTTACCAAACAGAAAGAACGGATTGTTTATTTTTATTTCATCCTGACCCCTCCTAGGCTGCTGTGGAGCTGAATAAAAACATTATTTACTTTCCTTTGAAACGTCACGTCGAGCCCTTCAAAGCATCTTGACAACCTTAATGCAAAAAAAGAAACTTTTAAAGTTTATTCATAAAAACAACAAATGTTGAACAGTGGTGGAGATACACACAAGGAAAGCAAACAATGAACAAAAAATCCTTTGCACGTTGCTCTACATTGTTATTATCATCATAGTTCTTCATCTTAAATGTCTATTGATTGGTTTCCCATGATGCAAATATTTAAGAATTTAGAAACCCTTTTTTTTTTTTGTACCATTCTGGAGCTGAGTGAAAATTGATTCAAGATGCTTGATATCATCAGTGCCTTTCAGGCAGGATATGAATTCGGCAGCTCCTGCCTCTTTATTGTTACCAGCTCTCTTCAGCGCTGCCCCTGTGAGGCATTGTTCCAGCGCCTCTTATCAACGCTGCTCATGTGTGTCCAGGAATGCAAAGGCTGAAAAACTGGAAAATCCCCGGCCTTTTTACTTCAAAGTGTAACTTTCCTCAAATAAATGGGTGGAAGTTCGTACGGGACCTTGCTCATTTTTGTTGGGTTAGAAGGTAGAACACAAAGCTTTTGCAAATAATTAATATTGAGTGTCTGAACACTAATCTCTTTTTTTTTTTCTAAAAAAAAAAAGGAAGTCTGTTTTTTCAGCAAAAACTTTTCATGGCACAAACTTTGTAAATGTAACATTTAGAATCAGTCAAAAACATTGATACAGATTTACAGTGCATCGCAAAGGTATTAATAAACCTTTATTATATGTTACAATCCCAAACGTCAATGTATTTTATTGGGGTGTTATGCGATAGACTAACTTTGTGAATTTGCAAGAACTTAAAATTTTTTATTACAAATATTTAAATCCTGTGCCCCAACTCTGATCAATCTCCTAATCTCTGTTAAAGATTAATATCTCCACAGCATAACGCTTCCCCCACCCTATTTCACAGTTGAAAGGGTAAGTTTATACACATGGATTTTATTTACTATTTGGGCATCTTCTAAAGTGACTAGTACTTATTTTGGGGTATCAGAGTAAAGGGGGGTGAATAAAAGTACACTTTTCAGATCATCATTGTAAAGAATTTCCTTCTGCTCCACAATCATCCCTCCCTTTGTGTTGGTCTGTGGCGTAAATTTCCTTTAAAAGGGCATTTTGTGATTGTAATTGTAAATGTGAAAAAGCTGAATGCTATATATTACGTTAGAAAGGGGGGCACTGGAAACTAATTGTTTGTGTGTGACAACTAATCTCCATGCAGTATCTCCTGAGACCTCTGGTTCCCTGGAGTAGCAGCAGGAGTTCATTTGAAGAGTACCACAGCATAATAGATGACATGTAGAGGGAACTGAATGTCTCTGTTGATGCAAACAAACATGACACTCACAGGTGATCCAAAGGAAGATATACAGAAATCCCAGAGTATCTTGTACTTGTTGTTTATATACTCTGAAACATTTATTTAGCTTGAACAGGTCAGAAACTTGAAGTCAACCTTTGCAAATACATTCTGCTCTGCCTCCAGCAGAGCAGAAACATGCATTTTAGCTTTATTGGCCACTTTAAATTACCCTGCTGTGTGTGGCTATTTACCCAATGTGTCTCTATCTTGCCCTGTGATGGACTGGTGACCTGTCCAGGACGTACTCCGCCCTCAAGCCATTGACCCCTGGAGACAGGCTCCATCCTCCATGATTCATCCAGCGAGTGGTGAATGAATGGCTGAAGTCTGATGTTGAAAGTGTCAGTGTTGTAATGTTTGGCTGTTTCTGTCCTGAGTCTGAACATCGTTTTTATGTGGTGACCCATTTGTACTGCCAAAACCACCGGGGTCACTTCCACTTGCCATTTGCGTGCTGGCATCCATGTCGTTGTTTGCCTCTGCGCCGCAGTCAGTTTGGTTCAGGTGCCGCTCCAGCAGAGTGATTCGCTGCTTTAGCCGCTGCTGAGTGTCTGTGTACTCAGTCAGCAGACGGGCAAAACGAGTCTGTAGGGTGTCCAGAGAGGACTCCAGTCTCTCCACCTTCTCATCTGTCTCCTCCTTCTGTAGCCCGCCCTTCTCTGCGTTCTCGTCAAGAAGCCCTTCCTTCTTAAGAATCTCCCTACCCCTGTCCTCCAGCACTGTTTTAGCGTCTGGATACTCGGTCACTGCCTCCATTAGGTCGTCCTTGGAGAGGCAGAAGAGGTCAGAGTATCCCAAGCTTCGGATGTTGGCAGTGCGGCGATTCCCCATTTTACTACCCCTTATGTTCAAAATGCTGATCTCCCCAAAGCAACTTCCAGCAGTGAGGAGAGCGTACTGCGTGACCCCATCGTCAGCTACTACTGCCAGCTTCCCCTCTTTAATGATATACATCTCCTTGCCAATGTCTCCTTTCCTGCAGATGTAGTCTCCTGGACTAAAAACCTGCGGACGTAGTTTGAGCACAAGCTCCACTAGCAGTCCGGCTTCACAGTCTTGAAAAATGCGTACTTTCTTTAGTGTCTCAAGGTGTACGTTGATGGCGATCTCAGCGCGCAGTTTGTTGGGTAGGTTCTTCAGCACCTCCTGCTCGTCTACGGCTTTTTGGTTGGTCCACAGGTAGTCGAACCACTTGATGACGCGCGTCTCCAGTTCTCTGCTGACCTTGCGGAAGTGCATGTAGTGTTTGATAGCGTCGATTCGAGCCTGAAACTCGGCCCGGGTGGCGTTCATGTTGGCTATCATGGAGCCTACATTTCCTACAATTGTTGCAAAGATCAGCACTCCAACAAGGAAGTCGAAGACCACAAACAAGTACTCCTCATCTCTCACAGGTGCTGGCATTTCTCCAATGGTGGTGAGAGTGAGGGTTGACCAGTATAAACAGTAGACGTAGCTTCTTGTTAGGGACGAGTACTCCGGTTTGGAGATGTTTGGAAAGACCCACGTGTCTGAACCAAACCCCAAAGACTTGGATATAGCGTAGTAGATGCAGGCATTCCAGTGAATGATGACCAGGATGTAGAGCACCAAGTTGCAGATTCGGAAGATGTTGGGGTAGTTGGTGCGTGTTTCTGTCCGGTCAAAGAATTCAAACATGCGAGGGAAGCGCAGCAGGCGATTGAATCGGAGCTGAGGAGTGTGGATGCCAGTGTAAATGTACACTAGATCAGTGGGAAGGATGGACACCACGTCCAGCTTGAACTGTAACGTTCGGATGTAGCTGTTTCTTAGCTTGGCATGGTCCTTCACCAGGAGGCCTTGTTCCAGAAAACCTTAAACAACATAGACGGAGAGAAAATTTAGTTAGACAACTTTAACAAATATGTAAAAAAAAAAAAAAAAAAAAAAAAAAAAAAAACAGAAAGAAAAGTTACATACCAAAGCTTTAGGCTGTAAGAAGGCGTGTTTTTTAATGGATTACCTGTCCGTAGACGCACAAAACTGTCCAGTATGTACACAGTATCGGAGATATAGTCCAGCACCAGCCAGCAGATGTAAATGCTCACCTGCAGTTTGTCAAAGCATGCCCTGGGAACATAAAAAGGTTCAAATGATTTAGTGCTCCAATCAAAGGGGTGGATTGTACAGATCACTGCATTTATTATCCAACTGCTGGGGGTGACTGACTGTGGGAATTATAATACCTTGCAATCACAAGGAACCAATTATAGAGGACAGCAATAGCAATGACAAACAGCCACCGGTAGTAGGCGTCATCAGATGGTGAGACAACGAACAATTCCCACCTCTTCCTGGAAGTATGAGGAGGAGACAAATGATACATTAGTTAAATCCCCATGGAAATTTCTCTCAGAAAAGTTATTTTGTTTTATAATGTAGCATTGACTAACAGAACATCATTTTACGAAGCAGTAAAATTGAGTTAAACTCTTAAAACAACACAACAGATAGAACAGGGTGTCTTCTGACCTAATTAGAAATGTCAACCCTAACCCAGTCAGGAATACCTTAAGATCCCTTTGGCATTGTTGCCATTGGCATATGGTTGGGTGATGCTGTTGCGACTAGGGGCTGCTCTCAGCTCCGGGCCGCGAAAGCGTTCCAGGAAGGAGTCTGGCCGCTCCTGCTCCTCCACCAGGCTTCTGTGTGCCCATTCCCTCAGCCTCACCACCAGTTTCACCAGTCTAAGACATGTGCAAAGCATAAAATCCCAGTTAAGCTTTACATTTGCTTATATCAAATGGAAATCATAAAAATAACAGAAATTGCCATTTGTGTGAAACTTTATCCCAGAGAAGCACACTAGCTCACACTAGAAATTAAATGGATTTGCAGAGTGAAGCAACAAATAATAGCTGAGAGAGAAATGTTTGATAAATTGTGGCTGTATTACAATAATTTGACTCATTTGTCAGGCATATCGATGTAAGTGCCAAACAATGCTGCTGGTGTTCAGATCTAACAATTCAGAAACTCTGGCAAAAATGCTAAAATGTAATCGCTGCAATGCTACAGTTTCACCTTGAAATGGCCCCATTCCTCTGAAAAGAATTCGCCGAACTGCATCCGTCAGGGTCAAGAGCGGCGACTCGTTGTAGCTCCGATGACGTGTCATCGCAGACCGATGGCACCCTGGGACAAAAACAACAAAAAAGGAAAGAAAATCTCATTATTATTCGTTTCATGCACTGCTTTTATGAAACTGACTTTTTCTTACCTGCTAAGTTTACTTTCAGCCCTCTCGATCTCTTCCTCCAAGGTTGTCCTCACCGACAGGTTGTGGGGCGACCGGTCTCTCTCTGGCACCTGGCCTGTCATCCTCGGGTTCTGTCATGGAGGACAAACAGCAGTGTTGAAGTCTCACTTGTTGTCATTCAACCCATGCTGTCAGTAGGAGTGTTCCCTGTTTCTCTGCAGAGCTGTTGCAGCAGAGGAAAGTGTTTACGGTGCAAAATGTCAGTTTATAGTCAGGGGATGTTGGCCGACTGAGACCAGCCAGCATCCGTCAGGTGACGGCTCAGTTGCTGTGGTGAGGAAAGCGCATGCAAAACAGGAACTGAGCAATTTTACAACTCGACTCTATGTTGGTCTGATGGGAAAAATGTACTGCCTAAGATTTTTTTTAAATTATTGTTGTTGTTTTGCATTCTTTTCTTATTTTACACCTAATGAAACAAAGACTTGTGGAAAAACCAAAAACCTTTAATCAGGACAGAAATGTTTTCTGTTTTTTTCTGTAGAGAATTTTATTACCTTTTGTAGAATTGCATAAAAAAGCAGAAGACCTTAATTGTACTATATTTTAACAGATTTTTTTATTAATACAACAAAAATGACAGATAGTACTAATATTTACTTATGTATTTATTACCTCTTTTACATTATATTAATAAAAAAAATAAATGTTCAATATATATTTAACTATTTTATATTTTCTCTGAAGATGTAAATTTTAATTATTTATTCTATAAATTCATAATTTTTTTTGTTTATTTAATATTTAAGACTTAAATACTAAATAAACAAAAAAATGTATAAGTTTTAGTTTATTTAGTAATAAACAAAAAATATCTAGTAATTTAAAAAAATTACTAAATGTATTTTTTGTTTACTAAAAAATTAAGCGGGGCTTAATTTTTTGTTTATTTAGTATCTATACTAAATAAACAAAAAATTGTATGCATTTTAATTTTAAATGTATTACAATTTGTTCAGTTTCAAACAACTTTTAATACAATACGTCTGGTGGACTTCTGATATTTATTTCACGAATCATATTTTAATTTCACTGAAAGCAGATTTTTGTTTTGACTGGGCTTTTTTTCCCCCTGTGCAGCTTGTTGCTCACAACATTAGCAATAGTCCGTCTGCTGGTTCCAATGAAACGACGGTTTGAGCTATAAGAAAAATATCCAAGAATAAAAGTCGTGAGCCGAACCTTCTGGAGAGTTTAGCTGAATTTTTCCAAGCCTCTCCACCAGCCCCAGTGGAAGCTCTTTATTCCCCCTACCGGTTACATGTGTGGCGCGTAACACATTTCCACCCTGCGGCGCAGACAGACAGACAGACCGGGTGGCTGTTTAGACAACTGTTACCGCTGTGTGACTAATTGGTGGATCATTAACGAAAACACGGCTCCGGTCAGACCGAACCTTCCCAGCTGAGCGAGCCTATCAGCAGCTCTCCCTCAGGACCCTCATCACTCAGGAAACCAGCGTGCTGAGTGCGCGCGCAAACCGTGGCTCATTTGAATCGTTACATCACAGGTTCAGCCGGGTTGAACCCCCAGAAGTTACAGCTCAACCAAACTCAGCTTTAAAAGAGTTGGTTGTTGCTCGCGAATAGAAACTTCTTGAAATGGCTCCTGTTTGTGCAGCTGGACATGAATTCGGATTAATTTAGACATTTTGTGACATCTTTTATTCCTCCATACACTGCAAAGCAGTTCCACGCACACACAAGCAGTGACTCTTACCTTAGTTTTCCTTTAGTTACCTGAACACACCGTCACCCAGAGCAAAGCGTCTCCTGCAGATCCATCCTCAAAGCTGCGAGCGAATGAAAACACTCCTAAAACCCAGCCGGAAATGTTATTTTGAAGAAGTTTTCTGTGAGGCTTTGAAAGGTGAACCAGTCAGAGGTGTGAGCACGTGGCTGCGCTCGTCCTCCAATGAGAGTGCACAGGTAGGTTAGGAGGTAAAGGCGGGGCGGGGCTTCCAGACGTCAGCTCTGGATGCGAGAAATCTTTGGGGGAACAAATCCAATAAATCTGGATTTGTTCTTGTCATGTTAGTCGAAAAACAAACACACATACACAAAATCCAAGAAATACAATTTTTATTTTTTTTTGTTGCAAAAATATCTATTCCTTTTTCTTCTTCTCCTTACAGAATTGTTTGCTCAAGATGTTTAAGTGCACGGATAGACTAAAACGTCCTAAAAGTCCTCTAACGGAACAAACCATATGAATTGTAAAACATGGTGGTGGCAGCATCATGCTGTAGGGATGTTTTTCTTCAGTGGCAGCAGAGAAGCTGGTCAGAGTAGATAAAGGAGGATGGAAGGAGCCGACCGGCCCTACAATGGAATGGTTCAGATCAAAGTAAAGTGAGAAGTTGAAATGGCCTAGTTCAAGTTCAGAGTTAAATGAAGCTAAGGATCCATAGGACGACTTGACAAATATTATCCATTAACAGCCTCTACGTATACTGGCTGAACTGGATCTATTTTTACCAAGAGCAATGGGCAAAATCCCTTGATGTGAAAAACTAATTAAATATCTAATAAATGCTAATAAAAAATTAAACATACTAAATTTCCACAGAGTAATGTAGAGATATATTTCTCTGAGTCCTGCATGTAAGGATTATATCTGAAAAAATAAAATACAAAAACAAAGTTATGCTATTTAATAAAATAAAATAAAAAACATAAAATATGATGCAATTTAAACTGGTGATGGCAATATCATGGTGTGGGCTACCTTTGAGGCAGGTTTACTGATTTAAAGTGGGAATTCTGAATTGCATCATTGATATTTTTTATATAGACTATGAATACATGTTTATGAACAGGATTATGAATAATAGAGTGGTATAGAAATATTAATGATTTTATACACGCTGTTCCAAAAAGACGAAGGGAAATAAAACCAAAAGAGATTTTTTTGTGTTAAGCATGAAGTCAATCCAGAAAAAATCTCATTATTTGGGGGAAATCTTCAATTAATTAAAATAAAGTGGTTCTGAACCAATCATCTAGCAGTTAAATGGGTTTTTTTTTTTATTATTAAAAAAACATTTCAGCTCTTATGGGAAATCTCTGTACTGTAAATTATGTTTAAAAAAAAATACTACACATACTATTTTGAACATTTGATAAAATATACGATAGTTCTATCTTCATGCTATAATCATGTACAATATATTATTACTATTACTAATCTTATTTTTTATACACTTAACTTTTAAAATTTTGCCTGAACCCATCTGTCTGACATTGCTGTTACACCTGAATATCACCTCTGTGGGAAACGTACTGAAAACTTTTCCTAAGCAACAATGTACAAAGCTCTTCAGCAGACAAATAGGAACTTTATCTCCAAATGTTGTCATCTGAAAAGAACCGAGACCATAAAGCACGGACGATGGAGACCATGCCGGAGCCGTAATCAGAGCCTTGAAAGACTTTACAAGGAGCGAAGCCCAGAGGAATTCACACGCATCCGTGATCCGAGTCAGTGAACAGCGACCTGCTATCCGCCTCGTCTGCTCTCCCCTGCTGCACTGGGAAAAGACAACAGATCAAACACACAATTACTCTTGCTCACAGTTTGCTTTGTCAGACAGATGACAGGTTTCATGAAAAAAGAGGGAAGGACAGCAACAGAAACCGAGATAAGAGGAAGGAGAAGTAGTAAAAGGCAAATGAGGTAAACCGTTGAATCATAAAAGTTGCACTGACACGTCTCTGTTCATTCCCTGACAGCAGAACGTCTGAAGAGCCACCAAAGCTTTTCGTATCAGGCCATCAAGCATGGATTGACGAGAATTCAGTTTTCCAAAGGAGAAAACACCACAAATCACCAAAAATAACGCCTTAACCTGCAGTGAAGCATGGCAGTGGCAGCATCATGCTCTGCAGATAAGCATGAACAGTTCTATCAAATCAGATACAGAGCCTTTTAGAAAGCACCAGATGAAGATGGATTTTAATCGCCAGCATCGCTGAGTACAAGCAAAATTAAAAGAATGACTTTATGAACAGAAATATAAACTTTATGAAGTAAATCTGAAATTAAATCGGTTCAGTCGTGCATGGAGTGTTTTGGACAAAGAAATGTTCTCATAATTTGATGGATTTGGATAAGTGTGGCAATGCAGAAAGCTGTGAAATGAATAAAAGGAAATATGGTAGAAAAAAAATGACTCAACTGTGTCCACATTTACATAATTTCATATTTTTCAACAGATTTGTTTTTCAGCTCAGCACAAGACGCGTCACATTTAATAGAGGTAAGTTTGAAATAAAAGTCTTTGTAAGAAAATACATTTAAATGCACTGGGGTAGAAACAATTGGAGACTTAAAAAGAATTCAAAACGGATTTCCTTTGTGAAATGCATTGGAAAAAAAAGTTTTGACTATTTGTACATATCTGAGCTTTACAAATGTTACTATTTCAGAAAAGCAAAATTATATAATGTGTTCAGCAGAGAATCTGAGTATGATACAAACCAATTTTCACTTTAAAGTTCTGCCACAATTTATTACAAAATCTCTTTAAAAACAAACGGCAGAGACCACACACACCGGCTGTTGTCAAAGTCATGTTTATTGTTACATGTAAAGCACTTGGGAGAATAGACATGAACAAAAGACCAAATTCAATTTGGCCATTGTCATAGCACATCATCAAGCTACTTGGAACGAAGTAACTGTATTTGGTAATGTTTAATATGAGCAGAAAACAAAGAGAAACCCTCAAAGCACAAATACAAATCATCTTTGATAGTTGAAGGCACAGCATGAAGCCAGGAGAGTCAAGTCAGCCTGCTCACCATCGAATGGACACACTGTGATACAAAACAAAAAATTCCCAATGCAACACAAATCAGACATCCTTAAAGACAGCATTTACAGCATGTTGCATGATAATCCCAAGAAAAAGAAAACGAGACTACGAGGGAATACAAACAGCATTTCCTCCCACAGGTCATCACCACAAACTGACCTCATGGCTTCTGTTTTCTGATATGTAGACGTCCGTGGAGTCCCTACTGAAACACTCGCACGTCATTGAGCAAGAGAAAATGTTTGAGCCTCTTTTCTTCTTTTAAAGTGTCCTCCACCCAAACTTTAAACCTCTCTGACTTACTTTTGGCCTTCTGATGCATATATTCAAAGGTAAAGCACTCAGGAATGTCTGTTGCTTGGTCGAGGAGATAACTTAATCATCAGCCAGGGCAGAGATATGTAAACAACCTTGCAGCCAGTATATTATGCATATTTGTATTGGGGAAAAAAAACAAAAAAAACAGCATTCTTATAAATGAGCGTAGCAGGTTGATAAGAGTTGCCTCTGGAGATTTTCCATTCTGAAGCTTCACCTTCAATAAAAAGGATCCTTCAGAAAACACCTCTGTGTATGAGAAGAGGTAGAGGATGCATGCAAGTGTATGATTCTGACTCATTTTAAGGCAAAAAAAAAAAACAATCAAAAAACAAAACCAAAACAAATCTTCATTTCTTCGGTTGAGGAAGCTCTTTCAAAATGCTAATTGTTTTTTGGGGAGGGAAGTGTTAAGTGTCCCTGTGATCCGAGCTTAAGCGCGCTTCATCCCTCGTCCCATCAAGCAGGCAAAGACCGTCATCACCATTTTTGGCTTGACCTCCACCAGGTCCTCAGGCAGGGCGTAGACACGAGCGCCAATCTTCCTCGCCATAGAAATGGCATATCTGGAGAGAAAACGGGCGTTTACTGAGGTAAGCTGTTCACATGTTAGCAGCATAACTGGTCTGGTATGAAACATTCAGAGTATGACGACCTTGAGGAAAAAAAATACCAGTTTCACGGTTTTACAGCTAAAAAGAAGTAATAATTGATGATATTACCACAAAATATATAACATGATCTAGTTAAATGGAAGACTTTTTAAAGGAACCACGATTAAATTCAGGCTGTCAAAATGTTTGGCTGTTCAAACATTTATTTATTTTTGTCGGTGTTGATGCTTCAGATCATGTAGCACACTTTCATATATGTAGAGTTTTTAAGATAAGATTATTTATGTTTTTACAGAACAAAAACTACTTTGTTTTGCAGAATTAGTGTTAAAATAAAAACTTTTGTAAATCCAGGGTCGGTTAATGAACCCATATTTTAACTCAATTTCACATTTTTCACTGAATTCTTACTTGGCATTGTCCAGTTTGTCGTCTTCAGAGAGTTTGCCGGTTTTAACCAGGTCAAAGTTGATGCTGCCAGGTTGAATGGCATCAATCAGCTCCAGCACTGCCAGGCTGCTGCTTATCTCCTTGTCCTGAACACAAACACAAAGATCGCAACAAATCCACCAAAGCCCACAACAACAAAAAGGACCACAATTATTTCCACGATACAACCAGGAGGATTTACCTTAAAACTTGAAATCTTGGTAGATTTTCCAGCCTCTGTCAATGTTTGGTTCACCCATTTTACAATGATGTCATCATTTACTTTCTCCCCATCACCCAGTTCCTCCAGTACATTCAATGTGTATCTAAAAGAAGCAGCATATTTGTTATGACCTTGACCAGAAAATGAAAGTGCAAAGAATGAAATATCGGACAAACGAGGTCAGAGTCTGCTTTAATTCATAAAAATGATCCACATTAATGTAGACACCATTTTGATTTTTACAGTCAATTTGAGCCTCTTTCTAGAAGCTCATGTCCACTGAAAAACAGTCACAATACAAGTGTTTCATATCAGACAATAGTGACAATTATTAATATCACTATTAATAGTTTTTTGTTTTAAATATGCTGTTTTATTTATTTATTCATTTCAGCAGTTATCAGACACTTTAAAACTGCTGCTGGTTACTCAACAAGTTGTTGCTAGGTAACCAAAGAGTGGGTGAGCTATTTGTTGCTAGGTAACCAAAGCTAGTTGGTTACCTACCTAGTTGAGCCCACCACCCTTGCTTAGCTAAACTCCAGAGGTTGAGCAGCAAAAGCCTTTCCTCCGCCACATTTCCCAGAATTCTTTGCTGTTTTGAATCAGATTTCAGTGAATATTCTATCAGACACTATCTATTGATATTGATCACATGTCTGTTGGAAACTATAAATTGGTATCACTAATCTTACTACACAATTTAAAGCAGCACTATTGTTTTTTATTGTTTTTTTTATTCCTCCATCTATGCATTTAAAATGTGTTGAGTTATTTGAAGTGTGATGAGGTAGATATCTCAGATACTGACAAAATGTTATGGGGGTGTTAATACATTTGAAAGATACTGTTGTGACATTTAATAAAAAAAACCCACTGGTGTACAGTTTTGCTCTCATCGTGTGATCATTTCCCAACAAGCTGACCGTTTTCTTGATTACGCATCTAAAATGTGACATTGTGATGCAGTACCTCCTCATGAGCTGCCACACCAGTGCCAGAGTCAGGGTGGGATTGCCATCGTTCAAGTCCTGCCCGCCGATGCCAACAAGAGAAAACTTGGTTGTTTTGCCCAGCTCCACTGCATAGTTACAATTCTCCAACTGAGGGGCGGACAATACAAGCGTCAACACAAGACGGCAAAAGCCTGGAAACAAAACTGAAAGGACTCTGACAAACTACCTTTTTCATATTTGTTCCCAGTTTGGGATAAGGCGGCTTGTTGACCTTGTTGTTCCAATCTACCTCCACTTTGATTCTCTCGTAGAGCTGAAGGATGACCATGGCATCCTGCAAATCTCTGCAACATCCAGTAGATTAGTAAACATCAAACCCGTCCATGTCAGAGTCCTCAAAGGGGGTTTGTGGTTCGTTTCTGTAGGCAATACTTACACATACAGATGGTTCACAGTGGGGCTCACGCCGAGGGAGTTCATCCAGTTTCTGAATGTTCTCTCTTCTCTCGTCTCACCTAATCCAGAAAGGATTGTGGGATTTAGAGGACTTAATTGTGACTGCTAATTGTGTTTTATAACACAATTAATTTCACTGTATGTTGCGTATAACTAACAAAGCCAGAGAGTAGATGTTACTTTTTATTTCAAAATGTAGTATCTGATTCTGCTGTGGCAGAAACCTAAAAACACTTCCATTTCATCTCTGTCTGCCAGAGAGCAGTGCTGAAAGGACTGAATGTTTTTGTTTGAGTAGTAATACCAACAGAGTGACACATCAGCTGATCAGATGCTGCATGGTCTGATATCATCCAATCCTCTGTTTCTTTTTTCTTCTTGCATGCAGTTCGTTTTGCATCAACCTTTTGGATCATTTCACCGGACGCCTGTTGGTCTGAGTAGCGGTGATCGCCTCCATAGGGGCTGCGATGGGTTGATCTTCATTTGCGCCAATTCTAATGTTTGTTGGTGATAACAGTGTTTCCTCTCCCAACTCACAGCTTCTGACTACTGTGTTGCGATATACATACAGGTTACTATCGGAGCTTCGCCAATGGTGTAAACCTCTCCAAGTTTGTTGTTTTTGCTGAATGGGATAGCAGTGGGGTTTTTTGCTCCCTCTCCCAACTTTGAGATTTGCCTGCTGTGGTCATGTTCACCTTGTGGAGAACATGGTCACTGTGGCTCCATCTAAGAAGAGGTGAGCGTCGTCTGATCGTCTTTCCACAAGAGTTGAGTAGTTTGCAGAACTGCCGGAAATTAAATATTTTTTTCCAGGCATGCCAGTTGGACACGTCGATGGCAGTGACTGGGTTCTCTTCTCCACCCTTGCCTGAGTTGGCGTCAGAGGAGGATGTGTTGTCTTTGGCTGCCTCTCACTTTAGAAGTGGAGGAGAAGTGCAGTCTATTCTCAGAGTGAGACTGGTTCTCTCCCTTCGTCTCAGCGTGCAGCTCATGGGTTCGGTGACAGCTCTATGCAGGACATCATGTAGGCGACTTCCTCTGTAAAGCTTGCGACATCAGAGGGTGTGCTGGCCACTTTGGCACGTCTCTGCTTTGCTCTCTCTGCATACCGTCAGGAGACGAGTGGCACAACTACAGAAATTGGCTTTAGCGGTTCAGTGCTCCACACCTTGCATCATTAAAGCCCGGTGGCTTCTTTCAGAAACTCCTCTGGCAGCAAGTAGGAATGAAATAGAACGAAAGCGATGACCGCCAGAGAGTCTCTGCGTTATACACAGACTTTTGTCGTTGCAATTTAACTCTGAGGATTTATTTTCATACCCACCCCCCAGAAGGTCCCAGTCGATGTCCTCGTTCTCCGGTTTGGTCAGCGCTGGGTATTTGTTGAACAGATTGGCCACAAAGGCAAGGTTGAGTTTGGGGTTCCCGCTGACGACGTCAGTCGGGGTGACAAACTGTCGACAGCCGAGCCGGTCGGCCTGCTGCAGCATAGCTTCTGCCCTCTTCAAGTCATCTTTCTCCTGAAAGACACACAGATGCCACACACATGTTCGGGTGAGAAACTGCAGCACAGTTGGCGACGCGTGGAGAGATTCAGCTGTGGGACGTCAATGTGCTTACGTTGAAGCCTCCCATGTTGATGTCGATGCGTGGCTGATTCTCCTCTGTGCCTTTAGGGGAGATTTGATTCAGAAGGTGGAAATAGGCCTTTGAGTCCTAGGAACAAAAATATAATTAATAAATAAGTTATCTGGGTCTTCATACAGAAAAAAAAATCATAAAGCAATTGTAAAGTAAAATTAATTGGACTCCACAACAAAATACAAAAAAAAAAAGTTTCCAAAAGTATTTATACCCTTTGAACATTTTGATACATTACAACCACAAGTTTTTGATTTTATGTGATCAAGGAAAGACATCCACAGCTTTTAAAATCTTTTACAAATAAAAATCTGAAAAGTGTGTAAAACATTTGTATTTAGCACCCTTTATTCTGAAGCCCATAAATAAGTTCCAGCTCAGGCAAGAGATTGGCCACTTTAAGGCCAATCTCAACTATTTATTTGTTACTTAAAACACGTTGGCAAAGAAACTGATATTTTAAATTCGATGACTAAACTGAACTTTGTATCACCAAATCAGACTACGCCTTCATTCCTATTAAAGGAGCAGCCGAGGTGGGTATGTGGGTGAGGTCGGTAAACATAAATATGAGCTACCTTTGCTGGCGTCTGCTGTGTTGGTGGACTTAGTTACTGGTCATGTGGAGTTTGATGATGGGTTTAAAAATCCCACATCCTCTCCTTTAAATTCGGAGAATTTGACATTTAAATGTAAAACTAGACCATCCTTACCTTGATGTCTGAACTGAAGTTGTTGATCTTTGGATAGCCAGCGTTCTCCAGGTGAAAGTTGGCCCAGCGCAACAGCAGCTCTTCCGGCGACAACTTCATCAGATCCTCCAGGGTTTCCCCGTCTCTTAGCAAGGCCGCAAGCGCTGGGGAAGGGTGATAATCATCCGTTAATCTACTCGACAACACACCACTGAGCCCTGGTGAGGGGGCTTAAGCATGTGTTATGTAATTGTAACCTCTCCCGATACCTTCATTTCTGCTCAGCTCGATGTCGGCAAAGAGGCCAATCTTGATGATCTGCCACAGGAGGCCCAGCACCAGATGGGGCTTCCCTTCTTTCAGGTCCAAAGCGCCGATGTTCACCACGTGGCAGCCGATGGCAGACGCCGAGTTCAGAGCCAGGTTCAGGTTTTCCTGGAGAGCATGAGTCGGATGTTTTAGTGCCTGCAGGAAACTTTCACAGAATGCCTCCGATAACCATTCAAACTTACCTGTGTTGTAAATGGGGTCAGCTTCTTTTTATTGATTGTTCTCTCATCGATGGTGTCTGGCACGGACAGATTGATCATTTTGCTGTTTGAAAATAATAATAAAAAAACTGATAAGTTTGCTGCAATATTCATGTGAATTTCAAAAAAGCTAACCAGAGAAAAAGAGACAAGATTTTCAAGGCTCAACAAACCGTTTCTTATCTAATATTTTTATGAAAATATGAGATAACATATAGTCATAATGATCATATGTTGTCATTTCTGCTTGGAGCATATTCAGATTGACTAAGAATCAGCTTTATCACTTTTATTGCACTACCACTGCAGGTGAGAAGTTTATCATTTGATAAACTTTTAGAGTTTATCAAATGAAACTCTTTTGAGTTTCATTTGATAAACTTTTAGAGTTTATCAAATGAAACTTTTAGAGTTCTGTACATTGCAGCCCAATTATCAAAACACATTTATATCCCAGTTTCAATTTGGTTTAAATATTTGTGTGTTTAAGCCATTCTAATGTTGGAAAAACAAGCATAGATATTGATCCCTTTACAACAATTTAAATGAATTTCTTTAAAGACAAAAAAATAAATAAATAAAGTCTTTCAGCATTACTAAAGTTACACAATCTCTTCATACGTTATTATCTACCCAGAATACAACCAGAGGAGTGCAGGTGGCCTTATGTTGCTGTGAGACGGGGGACTCACCAGAGCACAATGCCGTCTCCCACAGTCTTGAACAGAGCGTCTGTGTTGGGATCCATGGGCAGGACATGTTGACAGTCGGGATCCTTTTCCAGAGCTGTATTGATCCAGTTCACAAAAGCGTATCGTTCCTCCTCTGCAAGTGAATGTGAGCACCAAATTTGTTAAAATTAAAAACCACCTTCATTTGTTTCCATTAAATCAGTTTTTGTTCCATTTTTCTATTTCCATAAAAGGTGTAACCAAGTCTAACCCATTATTTTCCCATGGAAAGTACTCCAAGCTCAGTTCCTTTGTGTTCACCTGTGACTCCGAGCTGGAAAGTTCCACTGATTAAAACTATTAGTAAACTATAAGTAACATCAACTTGTTCTCTCTGCTTTAAATGTGCCAAGTCCCACCAGCTGTTAAAAAAGACGTATTTCTTTCCACATTCTGCATTCGAAGACAAAAATAACATATTCACAAGTAAATATTTGACCACCCCATGCGTGCCACTGATGTAATGAGATGTACACTGTCAGGAATGACTTCCCGTATAAACAAATTATTCGAATATCTTTCCACTGTTGCTACATGTTTGCTCTGAATGAATAGTTGATACAAAAGGTCAACAACTGCTTACAATCAGCTGGACTTTCTTACATATTTTTTTATCAATTGCCATTATGTGATTAACTGAAGTTGGTATTGCATTGATTGATTAAACTGGAATGTGTGACTTTAAATATTAATATATGAACTAATCTTTTGGGCTTGTCTTATAAAGTGCTATGGTACATATGCTCTGCATATGTACTATAAAAAAAACTGAAGAATTAAATTCCATTGCACTTTATGCAGAGGTTCACTTTAGCCTTAGGTTTCCTTCTCTGGAACCGAAACACACAGGGTTCAAAGTCAACAGCTCACAACAAACAGAGTCTCATACCAGAGTACGAGTGTTGTGTGCCTTCGCTCGACAGCTCCGATGTCCCGCCAATCGCCAGGATGCCCTCTTTTTTGTTGATGGCCTTGAGGAATGTTTTTGCAACTTGACTGCCCTTCAGCTCCTTGACAATCTGACACAATAAGAAAGAATAATCAGAAAGACAGAAAAGATAAGCGAGTCCATTCAATGTAAATCTGCACTGGAAGAGGACCGATTATCTGTTTAACAAAGATTAGTGTTTTAGACAACTTGAACAAAAACACACTGATGCATATTAAACTGGTAGTTCCTAACAAAGGAAGACTGATATACAATACAATAAAAAAAAATTGACCTTCCCTTCTAATCATATTGGCTGCAAACGGACCAACCTTATGAGAGATTTTACCTCAGAAGTGGAAAAATACTCAAAACATGACTAACTTGTTTTATTCACATTACAATAAAGGTTGCCAACAATCACATACTTACCACATTCACTGCACAAATGTTCACAACAAATTAGGTTAACACAATATTGCTTTATATAAATACCAAGAGAAATAAACCTATTTTGTACTTTGCTCTGTTCACAGAATCACTGTTATGTTCATAGATAGTTTGTTGCAGAGCTGAACAAACCAACTGAGTCTCTACACATCTGCTTTTTCAGTATTTGAACAGAAGTGTGTTCAAGTTTTTAATTTGTGCAATAAATGCTTTCATTACCCGACACAAGAGATGACGCTAAAAACACAAACCTTGTTTCTTTGTGCACATCAGGACACATTGAAAATTTGTTGCTTTATGAAGTTGTAAAAACGTAAGTTGTAAATCTAATCTCCAAACAAAAAACAGATTCCACTGTCACTATCCATTCAATAAAAATGTAACATGTCAAAGCTGTACACAAAAAACAAAAATCCACTTTTGCTGCATTCAGTTTCATCAAAATTAAACAATTATCTTGACAAATTCATTAGCAAGTATGACCACCTCTATACAAACAGTTCTTATCCACTTTTAAAACGGGCCTTGCCGTTTTGTAAGAAAAACAAATTGGGGTGCATAAAATACACACATATTAATTGATCTGGACCTTCATCCGGGTTTGATTCTGATCAGCTTCACATGTATATCATTTCAGCAGGATGACTGACATACTATACAGTTTTCGTGTCATAATGCAGCAGTTATTTAAAGCCTAAAGTGATGCATTTTGCACACGTCAGTGTCAGGTGTGTGTTGAATGTGGAAAATAGCCTCAGGTTCTTCTACATCACGTGTACATCATTTCTGAATGCGGTAACTCAAACAAATAGTAGTAGGCTCTCTTTATTTTAGCCAATGCTTTGGGCCAAACGGGTTGATTTAGCATAGAGCCGAATGATTTTAAAAAAGAAAGCTCCACCAAGAAGTTGTTTTAAAGTATCTCACCAGTCCAATTACTAAAACTTGGTTGACATTGCAAAATGTCAATGGATATTTTGGTCACAGAAGTAATAGCCAATATATTGACTATAATATACCAGGAAAATTAATTCACTGTGGTAATAATGAAACATCCTGTGGTTATAAAGATAATTATCTTTCAAAATATGATTAAAGCCATCAATATTTTGCACAGCTTAGTATTACAGTTTCACTGACTGATGTAAATATGTGGTGACTTAGACAATTGATTTTATTTTAGGAGCATTATTCATGCTGTCAAGACTACAGCTAAGAACACATTTAAAAATAAAAAATTCTAAAAACAGCATAAAACCCCTGATGGAAAGCCAAGTTAAATCCATGTTCTACATTTTTAGAGCATAAATCAGTTTCTCTAGGGATGAATCAATGTTAATTTTAGTAATCAGGATTTAATTTCTCCAACATACCTAAGCCTTAAATGGCTCCCAAGAGAAGTTAAGGAAATTATTAAAGCATCTGAGATTGTAATGGATGTGTAGGATTTTCATAGCAAGTGTCAACGAGTAAAATGCTCGATGCTTCCTGCTGCTGAGGCTATCAGTGCTGGATCAGTGAGCTCAGCCCCACAGGCGTTGGTGTGGCCACAATGAGCTATTCAGCTTGGCATTACTCAAAATGTTTAAAAAGCCACAGCAGGCTTTGCCACAAGCACACACAGTGACGCAGGACGCCAACTTAAGTTACTCATGGACTCCAAGTGACAGAGGTCACCGCAACAAGACAACTTTGACCAAATGATGATAAAGTGCCACTAACATCTGCAAAACGTGGACGTTTTTATTCTTAACATGTATTTAGCTCGCACTGCTATAGGTAAAAACATATTAAGCAGTGCTTTGTCAAAGTCTTATGATTCACTTCCCTTTCATAGGAATCCCATAAAAGTTGTTTGAAAAGTATTTATACTGTTTGAAATTCAAATGAGAAAAAATGTAAAAAGGTTCAAAGGGTATGTCTAATGAGTTTACACATGTGGAAGCTAAAATATCTGCCTATTCTCTGGAAAAAACATATCTGGTTCAAATTGAACAAAAGGTTTTTCCATTCATTTTTAAATGGATTTAAGTCTGGACTCCAACCTGCGCCTATAACTTTTTTTTTTTTTTTTTTTTTTTTTTACTTTTACTCTCCCGTCATCCAAACTCAAAACAAACAAACAAAAAAAAACACCACATGATGCTGCCTCTACTGGATCTGGACAGATGTACCCAACACTTTCTGATAATTTGTTAAACAAAAAAATCTGAACCGGAAAAACTGTACAATTTCCACTTCCACTTCTAAGTTACTGTATAAACTACTTTATTAATCCCAGCTGGGTTTGCAACAAGATAATATCTGCTAAAGTCCAGTGGGTAGGAAAACTTTGGCAGGGGTTTGTATGTGGGTACAGCACCACTGATTAGCAGCACAAGAACTGTGCTCAACTTTAATTAGGCCACCTTATCATTTTTTCAATGCATTACCCATCTCATATCATCTTGTCACAACTTGGTGGCAATTTCAACCAATGCATTAAAAAATTTGTTTTAGAGAAGCTGCATATTGCAGCTGAAAGGCAGAGGAGATGAAGACTGATTTATAGTTCAGAACCTAAAATATTTAGCACTAAAATATTCACTACAAGCTTTACTTAACTTACCGACAAAAATTCTTCAAAGCTGATTTTGTTGTCCTTGTCGCGGTCGAGTTTCTGCAGGATTTCCCGAATCATGTATCCTGGCTGGGCGTGGCCGCTCTCTGAAAGAAGCTCGCCAAGCTCATTATCAGAAATATATCCATTTTTGTCCAGATCTGGAGGAAAAACAGAGGCAGAGGATCCAGATGATTCGACGGCTGGAGCACATTTCAAAATGCCAGACCTGGGATGATAACCAATGACGACATATCCTGAAACTCCTAACAGCTTTGGTGTCAAATTTGCTCAAATCTTCAGTCAAAGCATTATCCATTACAGGACTGTAAAATGACATAAAAAGTTCAGGACTGACTGGGGTTTTCTCCAGCTATTTGAGGTATGGAGAAACCGCTCCACCTCCACTAAATGTTGCTGTGCACTGCTGGTCAGCTGGCTGAAGGAACGCTACCAAATTTTTCCCCTGCTTACAAAAACAGCTAATGCAGCTTTCTTAAGAAAACACAAAGACAGTCATGGCAAACAAACTAAAGGAGCGCCACCCTCAGACTAGATTCTCAACGAGGGGCAGCAAAAATAAATATAACTACATTCATCAATATGTTGAAGCTGTAGCCACACTGAAGGACTTACCAATTTTGTCGAACATCGCCCTCATCTCGTCCGCCTCATCTTGCGTTATTTTTACTGACATTTTTCTGTGAGTGACCAGACGTGGTCAGTCGGAGGAAGGTGCGACTGCGGAGAGAACAGAGTCATCATCATCACCACCCGGGTCTTAAAAAAAACAAAACAGGAAGTTAGATTATGTTATGCTTTGCAAAGCCTTTAGCGTGTGCACCTAGGCGAGTCATTATTCCTCCTTCCTCTCAAGCAAAACCTAAGAGTTACTCCCCAGGTCTCTACTCCCGCCTCCTCCAGCTCTGTTAATTGCATCAGCTTTCTCCTTTCAGCTCTTCTCCTTTTCCCAAGCATGTTTGTTTAAACCAATCAGAGTAATTTCCTGTTTGCTCTATTGTGCAGCACAAGCTAGCACTGAAAACGACCAGAAGAGCCAAGCATTCAGATATTTGTCTGATAAGTCAGTTTTTTCCCCCCCTATGAGTAAGCTTAAAAACAAACTTACTTTCCCCCCCCTCTTACAATAAAAAAAGTCAGCATGTGTACCCAGCAGCTGTAATTAAAAGCCATCAGAGCCGTTTTAGGTTTTGTCACAAGAAGAAATAAAAAAAAAAAACTAAAATCCTTTTAACCCAGAAATGTTACACGCTTTGACATGCAACGACGCAGGCCCCAAAAACTGGTTATTTAGCAGAACAAAAACCTCTGTGTTCCCAACCTCCTCTGAGGCAAAGTAACTGTCTAAAAATCCCAGAGAGAGAGAAAAAAAAGGGGGGAATTTTTTTTTTTTTTTTGGGCCAGGCCTTTTTTCCCGGCGCAGGAATGCTTGAGGCCAGGGCAGATCGGGCTTCACTTCACTGAGAGGTGTGAGTGTGAGGGAGTATGACTGCATCTCTGTGGCCAAACCGGAATGGAGGCATTCCTCCTAAAAAACAAGTGTCGGTATGAACAAGGCAAAGTTCATTTTCCAGCTCAGTAGGAATCAAATCAAACCATTATTTTTTATTTATTTAAGAATAAAACTGCTCCACGATGATCAAACTGAATATATTTTTGCTATTACAGCAAATTAGCAAGCAATCTGTCACAAAGTTGTGCCTGGAGCACATTTTTCAAACCTTATTAGGAAATTCTGCAAGTTAATCCAGACCAATCAGATTTGGAGGTCTTTTTTTTTTTTAAAGAATGAAGCACATTGTTTCGGCAAATCAGCAGCAAGTTGACAATGAACAAAGCCCTGCATCCTCTCCTGAATGAAACTAATAATAGTGGTTAAAAAAAAGATGATTCAACAACCATGTGGCCTGTGAGATGTGACTCTGTTCCTATGAAGATTTTCCTACAGACAAAACAAAAGGATGAATTAAGCCCAAAGTGCAGGCTGATCCAAAACATCAGATTAGCAGCTTCAAAAATACCAACAATGTTGGTTTCTCTGCTTTTCTGCAAAGCAACTCTAAATCAGGGCAAGTCAAACTCCTCAAACTATTAGGGAAAATGCCGATGCCAGCGTTGCTATATTTAACTTTTTTTTCCCTAGAGGATGTGAAAAAAAAAAAAAAAAAAAGTGTCTGACAAACCCGTCCACAAGCAGAGGCTGACAAAACATTACCTCACTCGCCGTCCCTCGTCCTGCTGCTGCTGCCCTCAGCAGACGAGGGTGGAAACAGGACAGGGGTTAAGTACATGAAGCAAGGGCACAGATGGCGGCGGACAAATGTGAGCCGGATCGCCGGCCGCGCAGAAGAATAGGGGGTCTGTAACCGCCAGGGACAAACCGCGGTAATAAATCCAGTGCCACGCTAGGAAAGGAGTCCCGAGTGTCAGGCTCCGAAAGACAGTTGGTCTCTTTCTGACAGCTGGACGGTGAAAACTCCTCACCAACTAAATGCTTCATCAGCTGCCTGAATGGAGAGGCCTGACAGGATGCCAATAGTTGGCTTTCAGGGCTGATGAAGGCTAAACTCCAAATTAGACAGTTTTCTTTTAAGTCTTTACTATGTCACTTTGTAGCGTTTCACCCACCCACCAATAAAACAATGCTGAAACTGGCCTCAGACTGAAGCGTAAAGGGCCATTTCCATCAGGGCAAGCAAGAATCAGTTAAAATCTATAGGAGAATACAGACAGAAAAATCACAATCTGCAACCAGAAATAATTTCTAGCCCCCCTGGCCTAGAAAGCTCTTTTTGCTCAAGAAAAAGAGCAGTAAAGTGGTCTCTTATAATTGTAACTCAGAAACCAAACTGATTGTGGAGGATTAAAACTAGAGTTTCCATCTGCTGAGGGCCAAAAATAAGGTCAGCATATAAACAAAATCTAAGTCAAAATGACCTTTTCATTAAGATTTTTTTTCCCACATACTTTGTTTTTCCACATTTGCTGAACTAAAATTCTATACTTTCACAGAATTTGTAGAAACCATTGGTATTTATCCTAATAGGTTTTTGAAAAATAAAGTCTTTTTGAAGCACATGAGTCTTTGCATGCAGTCAGAGCATCCCAAAAACACAACAAGCTACTCTGAGAAAAAACATGAAGCCTTTACCTCAGATAGGCTACTTCATTACACAAATTATATTGTGTTGTACCATTACACCAACACACTCCATACTAAGACTATTCAGTCATATTTTCTAAGCATTACTGCCCTGCATATTTTAGATGTTTTCCTGATTGTAACACCTGATTCAAATGACTGCATGTCAGCAAAAGCCTGTGAATCAGCCATCAAATAAATGCAGGTGAGCTGAAGTAGGAAACATGCAGCGCCGGGAGCCTATAGGAGTTGGGAAACACTGACCCAGAAGGTTAGTATTTATTAATTGATGCTCTCATGCAACAAGAGTAATAAAAATGCTTCACATAATGAAAAATACGAGGGAAACTTGATCAAAATCTGGAACAGGTGGATACTGTGACTTCTCTGACTTGTATTTCAAGTGCAAACATTTTCATCATTGGAGCTCCTTAATAAAACACTCACTGGTCTGAGTACAGACTAAGAAACAAAAGATGCATCGCTTTCATTTTATCCATCTACTCAGCAAATATTGGCAATAATTATTTTGATCAATTTAAAATCATAACTAAAAGAACTAGTCTTCAGTAGTTACTTTTAGTTATTATTAGTAGTTAGGAATGATCAGAGTAAACACAAAACCCTCACTAAAGCACAAGACAGAATCTGAACAAGTAGTATGGATAGAGATACAAAAACATGAAATTAAAAACTTAAATCCAATCGTTTTCAAGATCCCTTCTCACGTGTGTTAAAGCAGCTGTTAAACAGCTTTCCTCTTCAGTTCAGCTTAGCCTCAACTATCTGTCATACTGCCATATTTCACAGCATTTACAACAACACAACAACAGCATTTAATTGTCGAGACAAAAAAAGAAAGAAAGAAGAAGCAGCAGCACACTGACGTGCTTTACAGTCGCCTTTGATTCACTCACTGGAGCCAATTAAAAAGCGAAGGGCTGCACCCAGATGGCAGAGTTCAATGGGAAGGGCCGACACACCCCGCCCCGGCCTCCGCCTCATTCGCATTTACGTGGGAAATGTGAGGCACACAAATAGAGTGGGCACCCTTCCCAAGTGTGGTCACAATCATATGCACACACCCTACAGCGTCTGTGAGGACACGGATGCTTTTTTTTTTTTTTTTATTTAAAACCGAGTCGCAATCGGCTGCAGATGTGAGACAAACTGAGTCACCAAACGCTCTGCCACACCAGACTCTTATTTCCTTATAAAGGCTGTGAGTCGAGGACAAGTTAAGCACTGCTCCACGGTGCGACAGGTGAGGAAGTGAGGATGACAGCACGCACTGCGTGGGGGAGTTTACACAACTCTTGATACCAAGCACAGCTGCAGGAATAACGCCAGTAGGGGTTTTAAGGCTAATACCATAAAGCAAAGATAAATGATAACACATCATGGAAATATTCAAATAAAGCTCTCCCTCCACACGCTTTCTACAGCGGTCCCCGCTGCCTGCTCTCTTCAACCCAGACAAGCCACTAAACGAATGCTTATTAAATAATGAAATATGTCAAAAACCCATGTTTTGCCCGCGGTGCCAAAATGAGAATCCAAACAAACAAAAACAGAAACTGGAGAATGTCATTAAGCAGGTTACTATAGGTGTCGCTGAATCAGTGGGGTTGGTCAGGTAAGCAGCCACACCTACACATGTTTGCCATTACTCAACAAAAGCATTATAAAATATGATCCTTTAAATACAGCGTGGCCAGACAGTGGAGGTTTCCGTGAAGCCATGCAAGCAGTTTCTGGAAGAGTCTTTGAGCAAGTAGAGATAAAGTTACACACAAAAAAACAAATGTACAATATGTACATACGCCTTATTGTGTTACTGCTGTATTGATGTGGTTGCTTTGCAGCTTCAGTCGCTGGTGTCCAAACATTAATAGTAGTTTAGAATATGATGTTTTGCACAGATCGCGTGTCCATTTGGGAGAAGATTTGTCATCGTTTTAACAATTTAAACTACTTTTCTCTAATTTGCTAATATTCTACCCAGTGGCAGTTCTACCCCACGTTTACTTTCATTTTTAATTCTCTGGTAAAGTAAAACTGAAGGTAAAAAATAAAATGAGTCCAAAGAACCAATTAATTATACCTGAAGAAGTTGATTTATTATGATCTCTTTATTACAGGAACAAGTACTACCGGGGCACTGTCCCCTGCTGGCCCCCAATTTTGAACCGCCCATGGCTCTACCATGAGCAACTAGGAGAGTACATAGATGCAATGTTGGTTTGATCAGGAGTCAAAATGCCATCTTTAGGTGTTACTGGCCTAAAAGGAGGCCATCAGCAAGTAGAAATACTTGCCCGAATAAAGTGACGGGAGTTTTCACTGCCTGTACGAAACAGAGCTGCCCCTCCCACACCTGTTTATGGACACAACTAGGCAGTTGACTAAAAAACAAAAGATACAAAAAAAATTCCTGTGCTTACAAGAGACACAGACAATCATTATGTAAGAGCTAAAGAAGAGCCACACCCTTTACTTTTTAATTAAGGTAGCAGTGTTTTAAAACCACAGTTGGGAAGCTACATGCTAATCAGATCACATTTTTTTAAGTTAGTCTGCTTAAAAATAACTGGTAAAAAAAAAGAAGAAATTATACAACTTTAATGCTGTATTATTTTAGCAGCTGAAAAAGCAGCTATGTTTAAATAAAAGCAAATTAATTTTGCAAATTTGTTTAGAAATGTGGCCATTTCGCCACTCAGGCCTAAGCTTGTTTATTTATAGCAATGCAGCATATTATTATAAAACAACATGCAAGTTGATCTTGTGTTGAACAACAAGATGAGAACAACCTGTTCAAGCAGACACACACACACGGGTGTGAATAACACTGTTGGGAAAAAAAAAAAAACCTTTTCACTAAACCTGGCCTAGCCTTCCTGACAGTCTGGTTTGTCCTCAACAGGATAACATCACACTCATAATGTCTGGCTTTAAAAAACACAGACAACTGTGCGAACAAGGAAACTTCCATCACTTTTCAGCCTGTTGTGAAGGTTGGAGACAAACACAGCTGGAACGACTTCCAGCTTTTATTAAAAAAAATAAAATGAAATAAATGTATTGTCTGCACTGCCGACGGCATCAAAAGCAAACAGCTACTCAGGAGTCTATTGACTGCAGTGCTGGGGAATTGTTTTCACACACACTGCTTGTAAAGTCATAATATTCTTCAAGTGATGCGTTATGTGGGTTTTGTGGGGGGGCTCAGACAGACTTGTTGTTCAGCCTTGTTCCAGCCACTCATCCACAAGTGGGATCCCAGATGTAAAAGTGAGCTGCAAGCCCCAAAATGACTTCAGGAAAAATCTGGTGAATCACTCAGTGCAGTAAACAAGTTTACACAGACATGTTTTCACTTCAACAAAGAAAAAAATAGGTTCCCACGCTGTTCAAATGGTCAATCTAATACTAAATGTTTGTTGTTGTTTTTTTAATTCCTACTGTTGTGCCTTCAATTGCATTTAAGGCACCGCTCAAAAGGGAGAGGGCTCATCCAATTAACAAGAAAAAAATATAGCTTTGTTATCGCGAGAAGACAGAGCACAGACTTTAGAAGGGGAAAAAAGGGCTATTACATGACATTTCAACCTGAATGGTGGGAAGCGTAAAGAAAAGCCCGACAGAGGCTGAATGGTGCAGGCTCCACCTTTACAGCTTCCTCCAGCCAGTCTGTGGCTCAGTCGCCTCTTTTTCTCCCCCAGCTGTGACATTTTTACTACAATACGAGCACATTTCAAACACCACCGAGGATATTCTATTGTACAAATGTTAAAACGCCAACATGCACAAACAAAACTCCTCCTCCCATGTTCAGTCTCCAAGGGTTCATTTTGATGTAAATTACATCCTCTGAAAAGTTACCACTCGGAAATGAAGTGAAGGGGGTTTACGCTCCTTAATGGTTTTAGTGCTAAATGTGGGCAAGGATGATGAGGGTGGTAAAGATGAACAAGCAGCGGCGCTAAAGCTCGTCAGCTCGGGACGGACATGCAAGTTTTACAGGCAGGAAACTATCCCCATTTATTCCTGGAAATCCATCCTTGTGATACAGAAGACGGCCGACAGTAAGAACAAGACATAAAAAAAAATACCCCCCAGTCCCCAAAAGACAAAATAAAGCAGTGAGAAGTTACTGGCCAAAAACAATTCCCCGTAAAATTGGTACTCACGATGTCGATACTCCAGAAATTCCAGACACCGTCCAGCTTTGCAGCCCTGCCTCCTCCACGTAGAGACAAAAGTAGACAGCAGGAATTTTGTCCCCGCCCTAATGGTGACCTCACCTCACAGGCCTTATGGAAGGCCAACAAGGCCAAAAATGTTAACATTAAGTAATTGTTTCTTGTGAAACAACTGAATGTGACCTTTTTACCTTGCACTCAGTTTCACGCTTAACTGTGTATTATTAATTCTGATCTATTGATATTAATATTAGCTTGATTAGTGTGTATCTCTGAATTATTGGCAATAATTTGACCTGTCCCCCCCCCATGTACAGTGCCTTCAAATTACATTTGTTGTGGAGTTGTGGTGTAAAGATAACCAAAAATTATTTGAAGCATGGAGTCTGGTCATATTTGACACATTTCTAATTTTTGGATTGGTTACTACCTGTCGTTTGTTTGCTCTTTTTGACTGGACTTTCTATATAAGTTTCACATTTCACATTTTAAAATAACTTTACTTTTCAATTGTGTTATGATTTATTGGGATATATACCAAGACTAAATGACATACAGATGGACTCTATTTTCCAATTAGATAATTTCTGAAGGTATATAAGTTTTGGGTGCAGTGCTGAATACTATAAATGCTTCCAATTTTGAAATTTTCTTCTATTTCTTAATTATTTGTCACATAAAATCAAAATAAAACACTATGAATTACTAAAAAATATCTGTTTATTTGTAGGCTTATGCACCATATATGTCTAAAACTCCTACAGTTAAAAACTATTTAAAATGCTCATGTTTTGTATTTCTCATTTACAGTTCATATTAGAAATAACTATAACTCATATAAAAAAGCTAATGTTTATGTTTTTCTTAAATATTTTTTAAACAAATTATAATACAATATTTTTTTAGACAAATATGGAAGACACAATATCAAAAGTGAAGCTGTCAGAAAAGTTTTGTGATGTTCTTCAGGTTACACATCAAAATCAGAAGCAAAAAGTATAACAAAACAAAAAATTAGGGATAAGTGACAGAAAGAATGGAATAAAGATAACAAAGGAATGTGGTATAATCGCATTCAAAAGAGAAGAAGAAATGAGAGCAGAGAGGAGAAACAGAAGAGAGGAAATACTATTAGAAAGATTAAGATTTGCATACACTGTACTTAACAGCTCATTCCTCAGACTACAGCAACATAATACAGAAAAATGTCAATATTGTGGAGGAAATGATACAAAAGAGCATGTTATTTTAGTTTGTAGAATATATGAGAGATTAATATTGGAGGAATTTAGAAAAATAATGAAATATTTAATTTAATAAATATTTTACAGGAAAATTCATAGAGTAAAAGTATTCACATCTTAATCACCAGAATATATTAAAACTTGTTTAAATAATGACATTTTGAGCCATACTCTATATCAGTAGGTGGCAGTAATGAAAACTTATCGTTTCTTGCTAACCGCTAATAAAATTTAAGACGAAGAAGTAGAAGCAGCAGCAGCAGCAGCCAAGTGAAGAAGAAGAAGATGGAGACGGCATTCGGGTTATTCTTACTCCTGACGGAAGGTGGCGATATTTAAATCTTGTAAAAAGTCCTAAAATAAGACATGTTTTTCCCCTTTGCTTCCTCACTGAGCGCTATTTAGCGCCACAATTTTTCTTTGGCATTTTAGTTAAATAAACCCTAAAGCAATGTGAAATTTTTGGGCGACTTCTGTGGTTCTGCTGCTTTCCGACATGTCCGCTTTAAGGTAATTACTGAAGTTTGAAATGGGGTGCATCTCTTGGTGCTAGCAAGTGTAACGATAAAGTAGCTTAGCTCACTGCTAACGGGATTAGCTAACAGCTAAGCTAACGAGGAGCATAAATTTATCAAAAATAAACAATGTAAGCTCAGTTTGTAGCTTCCCTTTAATAGAGAAGAAATTTAGCCACAAATATATGTAGGTATGTTTCGGCGACCATCACTACTATATAATCTAATTTTTCCTTTGAGCTAAGCTCTGTGTTCGATATTTTGATTATGAGATGCCTTGGTTTTATGGGTGTTCAGTGACTACATCTCCTGAATAACACACTGTAGGGTAGTTTATGAAAACAACACGTCAATAGACCATTGCTATGAATACATCATAAATAGCTTGTGTTCACTTAGATTATCTAAATTATTCTGGAAATTTACTCTGCGCTTTTCAGAGTATTTCTTTATGAGTTGCTGATTTTTTTTCCCAGTAAAGGCTGGACCTGCTGATATGTAGTAGTTAGTGTAGAGTGTCATCATGGTTGCTTCTAGTGAATATAGTTTATTTTACTAGAGCTGTACCATTCAGCTCGGAATAGATGGGGATCGTTGATTAGTTTTCCACATAGGAGTGCACAATATGTAGCAAATATATTTAATTATTGATGTCACAAAGAACTGTGCAGAATGAAATATTTAGGACTGGTATGCCTTCATGAGTATATTTTCTGCACATTGTGCATGTCTGGGCCTCAAGCACTCTTAAAGAGGTGACACTTTGAGAGGAATAACAAGTCTCCATGGTGTCAGACTCAACATTTCACTTTAACTAACTAACTAACTAACTAACTAACTTTTAACTAAATAAATAAATTTCCTACTCCTGGTTCCATAACACCTTGCATCCCGTTTGATGCCTACCCTCAGTAGTGTCAGTTTTATCTGACCAATTGTTTTGTCAATGTGTCAGGAAATTGCACTTTGCATGCTAACAATGTATGAAACCACATGCATGGATTCTTGTTGTGTAAATGCTCACAACTGATTTGAAACAAGATAATATCCAAGAGTTATTGAACCATTTTAGTAACTGATAATAATGAAAGAACAAAAGGAGAGAATAAGCCACTTTGATGCAATGATGCGGATAGTTTTGTAATCTTTTCCCTTTCTTTTGGATTAAAAACTGCTACAGGATCAAAAAATATGTATTTTTCTCTTATTATATTATGATTTGCTGGGGGGTAAATGCAGTTTTTCAAAAATCCGAATCAACTGGTCAGACCACAAAGAAAAGAACAATATTGGCTAGAAAAGCCCAAAGACTGATTGAACCATTGTTGTAAATACTATGTTAAAGCAAAGTTTGAATGCATAAATGTATGTAGCTGTGAGTTATGAGAAAGTGCTTTGTTGATTCTCAGCTGCAGTTTTTGTTGACTTCTGATTCCTTCTTTACTGGTGCATGGTTGGCCATCACTCAAAAACATTTTTTTGAACTCTGTTTGCATTCCTTTTGTCTAAGTATGCAGTTACAAGCCATGCATAGTTTGCTACAAGAGGAAAAAATGTTGTCCCTCAATTCTCTCTGAAGCATCCTTTAAAGTGGAGTAACGCTGTTAGGTTTGATTCATTATTTGCTCTCTGATGATGAAAGATTTTAAAACATTGTCTCTCAATATTCTAAATGGACAAAAAAAATCTAAAATATTTCAGTATCAGTTGAGTTACAATTCATAGTGCTGAAGATAATAAATCTCTTGCAATACCTGTTATTTAAAACAGAAATGTTTTTAATGTTAAACCAGATTTTACTGTACATGTGCTATTTTCCACTTTTCAGGGGGACCTCCAGCAACAAGCTGAATTTATTGGTCGACAAGCTTCATGAATATTTGGCTCATTCCAGCATTGAGGACAGATATGACATTCCTACATCAGATGAATATCATGGTTCATGTTTTTTTATAAACTCACTCAAAAACACCGGAAACTTTGTAATAATAATTTCTTAAAACATTATTAATCTTCTGTTTACAGGTCAAATAAACAAACGGTTTTCTGTGGAGAACTCAAGAGTGGATAATGTTACAGAGGTAAATACGCTTTGGATAGTTAATGTGTTGAACACCGTGGAAAAACCAATAATCCTAACAGTCGTTATTCCTGACTGGTCATGTGATTGAAAACTTTAAACTTCAATTGGTGAGATTTGCAAATTCCAAAAACAGTTCAGTGAAATTAGGATTTTTAGCTTTGCAGTGTCTATTTTTTTATGTTTTCACATATTGTTCCTTGAACTCATATTATTAAATGAAGTCATTAGTGTTAAATAGCACAGCTTCAATACTGCATGAGATTCTTTGGTCAAAATAGTATAATGTAATGCACTGTACGTTTTTCTAATTTGGGAAATATTTTGAAATTTGTAAAAAATAAAAATTATTGTCACAAATATCTGAAGCTTAAGTAGCTTAATTTTCTACTTCACCTCTCCCTAAAGCAAAAATAGTTAAAAGACCCACATATCTATCTACAATGTACATTTTGACAAATCTTGGAATAGCTGATAAAACATTTTGTTTTTATATCTCTCAGCTATAACATTTAGTTTATTAATTCTGCTGCATTTTTGTAAACGCTTAAAAAATAGAAATTCCTTGAGACTAAACCTACAATCTCTTTTTTTGCAGGCTGGTTTGGACACTAGATATTCGAAAAGGTGAGTTTAATGTTCATTTCTACCAGAAAAAGTTAATGTAAAAAGTTTATATTTACCACCAAAATTCTTCTCGTGAGGGAAAATATTTTAACGTTGACCTTGGTGATTGTTGTTTTTGCTTTTTTCTATTACAATTTGTTGGATTTCTGAAATAATTGTTGCAAAGTTTTGTTTTTAGTATTTTTACTTTTTTTACTTTTAATGATACTTTAGAAAACCTTCAGTAGTTGTTAAGCACTCCGGACTGGATGAATCTGGCGAATCAAATGCAAGCGAAGACTTTGAGATGCCCGTCAGCTCAAATGGTCACCTTGACGTCACTCGATTGCCTAAGGGTAGGTGTTGCTTTTTTACCCTGCCGACTCTTTTCTGCTTTGTTGTTGAACTTAACCTCTTGCTTTGACAGGTACAGTGCTGGTGAGACCTGAGCCAGTGGACAACGGAAGAGATGAATTCAGAGGTCCAGAATTTCGTAGTCGCAAGCCAGGGGTACTTCGGAAAGAGTTTTCAAGGAAACGTGCAGGTCAGCCTCTACAGAAATTAAATTCTTTTTATTTATATGAGCTATACAGGTAATATTATCAGTAACCCATTTGTACCCTTAGTAATTTGATTAAATTAAAAGAGCAGTGTTTTGTGGTCTTATACAAAAATTTATTTTGTTGTTGGAAAGTGGATTTTTCATTTAACTTTATGTATAAAATTTTTTTTTGTCAGTTCGTTTTAAAAGATCTCATTCTTATGTTGTTATAAATATTCAGTTGTGTTTTCAAGTAGATCCATGATCCAACAATTGATTTATATAATAGCGTTGTCACTAATGATAGAGTTTGTCGTTTCCCAGGAGGGCAACATGTGGGAATTGTGTGTTGTACTGCGTGTGGCCGACAAGTTAACCACTTCCGGAGAGATTTTCTTTATCAACATCCGGTTCTGAAAGTGCTTATTTGCAAGGTAAGTCTGGGTCCTGGCACCTAAAAGCAAGAAAATAATATAATCAAAGCAAAAAAGATTATGAATAATTGATTCATTATAATCAGCTGGTTAGCATCATTGGTAAACATGCTTAATAACATGTTGTGTTTTTTTACCTTGTGATGATGATTATGGAGTGATTATCACAATATTTTGATTTACTGGAGTAAGGTTAACATTGTTAATATAAGACACTCCCACTTTGCTTCTTTTCTGTTTGTTTCTTTATAGCAAGTACTGGTACAAATTTTGGATTAAATTTTCAGACTGACTGAATTATTTGCATTCACTGAATTTTACTGTGGTTAATTAGATTTATAGTGTTGACAGACAAATTGTAATTAACCTGCTTTCATAATAAAATATGGAAAAATAAAATCTATGTGTTAGTCTTTCAATCTGTCTTAGAATATTACATTTTATTAAAAAATTCATAATGCATAAAAAATATATAACTTTTCTGAGAAACTGTAGTTCTGTGCATAATGTGTCCGTTTGAACAAAATCATTGTAGTTAAAGAGCTGTTTGATTGTAATGGAGTTGTTGAGTCTCAGAAATGCTCCATTGATGTCCTTCACGGTTCAGCAGAACCTTCTGTTCTTTACCTGTTTACCTTTGCAAACTTAAACCTACATGTAAATCTTCAAATTGAGCAAAACTTTGCCACAGTTACATCAAGAAGAAACTATTTAGGCTTTATTTTTCTGTATATATTATATATTTTGCATTGTCTTGCAAATAAACTGTGCTACACAAACAAACATGCCTTAAATTTATCAGTGATTTGAGCATTTGTACTACCCTCATGAAGCAAAGACTTCTTATGTTATTTAACTTGGAATGTCATCAGTCTCGTAGTCAGTACTTATACTTTGTTTGTCATATTGAGGTTTTTCCGGAAAGTATATTTATGTGGCTCTAGATTAAGAGATTGAGGTGTCTGTATGCTATTTTATGTCAGTAAAGTTTGGTTGTCAAGAACAAGAACAATGGAAGACCACAGAGTTTTTTTCTTGTGGTACAGTACTAAGAAACTTTGATATATGTAACCCTTTGAAGATTTAAATATGGAAGTCATAAATGTCTAAGTTTCCAAACAGCTGGTGGATTTTGATGACATGCTCAAACTAACAATTTGTTTTGTTTCATTAGTCATGCTACAATTATTACTCAAGTGACGATATCAGTAAGGATAGAGATGGCATGGATGAGCAGTGCAGGTGAGATTTTTTTTACATAGTAAACTACTTCAATAGAAATATCCAGGACATAACACGATAAGCTGCTTACCTCGTTCGCTATGTTTTCCATGTAGGTGGTGTGCTGAAGGAGGCAACTTGATTTGCTGTGACTACTGTAGTAATGCTTTCTGCAAGAAATGCATTCTTAGAAATTTGGGCAGGAAGGAGCTCTCCAGCATCTTGGAGAGCAAATGGTATTGCTACGTGTGCAGCCCAGAGCCGCTTTTTGACCTGGTGATGGCCTGCGACACCGTCCTGGAAAATGTGGAGCCCCTGTGGCCTCACCAGCGAAGGAGGAACCGAGCGGAGCCGGAGAAGTCTGAATTGTACCGCATACTGTCACAACGCTCGGCTCAGAACATTCCTTTGGATAAATGGGACCACAGTGGCATGGACGGAAATGTGATCTTTAACTACAACAATCTGCAAGTTTCTAAGGATGTTACTAAAAAGGCAAAACATCTGGTAGACTCAACAAACGCCTTAAACCAAACATTCATCAGTTTCATTGAGACGGTAACAACAAACAAGCCTACGCCCAGTGTTCGTGCTGTGTATTTGAACTCCTTTTTAGCTGTAGTTAAAGGCCTGCGAAAGTCTCTCACTGCACTGGAAGACAGCCTTAAGGAGGAATTTCGGGACCTGGAAGTCGGGAGCAATTGGGAAAATATCCTCAGCAGTGACTGCAAACGTTTTATGAGAAATTCAGACATTGAGCTTAATATGTCTGATAAAAGATGCTTAAGTAACTTGCAGAAACTGGCAGCTGAGCACTTTGAAGATAATGACTCTGACTCCAAAGTATACATTGACCTCACAAATGACTGTTCTGAGAAGGAACTGGATTCAAGTTCTGAAAACATCGGCCTGATATCATCTTCAAGCGAGGTTGACATGTCTAAAAAGCTAATTGTACAACTTACACCCGTACCTATGGAGCAGAAAGAATCAGCCGATGTCCCAAAGTTGGACGAAAACTTCCCTGAGGAGGAAAATAAATCTAAGGAAAAGGATGCATCAGAAGAACAGGTTGTTGGAAGTCCTAAAGATGAGAGACAGATGAGCATTGACACTGCTAGTACACCTATCTTGCTGAAGGAGAAACAAGGCAACAGACGATCCCCTCGTTTGAAGACGACTCCGTTGCGGAGACAAAGTGACATCACAATCAAACCATCACTTTCAGGTGTAGACAGCGAGAGTGACTCTGAACCTGAGGAGACCCCTGACACAGTGGCTGCCACGGGCAATGATGAGCAAAATTTGAGCCGGTCAAGAGATGATTCAGATTCAGATGAAGTACCTGCCGCCCTTCTCGAGCGGGCAGCGATGACGCACAGCTCAGACGAACCTCAGAGTGATGAAGATGGAAACCAAGCACCTCCAGACAAGGTGGCCAAGAAATGCCTGTTTTGGCTCACCAAGAACAGTACGATGTCGCCGGAGAAGCTGCGGCGAAAACGCAAGATGCTGGACCGCTCATCTGAGTCGGAATCGGGCAGCAGAGTAGTAAAAGCTCGACAGGAAAGCGGGACAGATTTCTCAAGTGATGATCAAGACTCTCAGAAGGAAATACAACACTTAAATACGGTGAGGTCGATCGGGAAGCCTCACTTCATGAGAAGAGAAGAGGAAGGTGTGGTGAGAAAGCAGAAGAGGATGCAAGCGAGCAAGTCTAAAGGGAAACGTCATCAGGATGTGACTGATTCATCATCCTCGTTGAGCGACGATGAACAAGAAGATGACTCGGGCAGCGACGTAAGTGATCAGAAGATGAAACCGATCACAGAAAATGTGGCATCACTCGGAGTAGCAGCATTCCAACAATCCTCAGGTGAGTTTTTCTAACCCATCTGCTATTACCTTTTCTTACTGAACTTATATTCTTTATTATGAATAGGCCTCTCGCGATAAATAATAAATCAATTAATCGCATGATAAATGAAAGTTACAGACCTCATTTTAATTTATCGGCTTTGTCGTTTCTTCCTGCCTTTTTTTCTCTTTCTATTGATGACATTGGACGAAAAACGCTTCACATGCTGGGTTTAGTTTTTATTCAAATGCATTTTTTATTAACGGAGACTGAGAGTCCATTTTATTTTCGTTTTTTGTTTTGTTTATTAAGATATCTCTTGCATTATTATGTCATTACTATTACTCCGGTTTAAAATGAACTTCAACAATATTATCGTTTATTGCAATAATTTTTGGGACAATTAATCGCTCAGCAAAATTTGTTATCGTGACAGACCTAATTATAAGTAGTAAGCTAATTTCTAATTTAAATCTTACTGTAGAGGAACATTAATTGTGAAACATAAGTTGCAAGTCTGATTGACCAAACTTAATGGTCAAACTTAATACGAAAGAAAAGTTTGAGATAAAATCTTCAGAAACTCGTTCATGCACTGGCGGTTTCTGATATGGGCGAAGGCACAAGGTGCCCCCTTCTACAACTGCCTTTAATAGTTTGTAACTGAAACATGTTACAATTTTTCATTAATCCTCCTTATTATGCCACTCCAATGTAATGTTTCTTGGTTATGTAGTTGTTTTTTTTTTCTCCACTTGAAGCTGATTTGAACCGCCTTGTTGCTGAAATGTGCTATTGTTATATTAAAAGATACTTTTACAAGAATCCAGATGAGGAAAAGTAAAAAGTAACAAATTAAATCAAGTGTAAATGTGAAGGTTAAGATGGTTATGCACCAAAGATTTTGTGGAGCTCAACACAGATGGTCTTGCCATTTGTCTTTTGTTAAGAAAATGTGTTTTGTGTTTGATGTTAAAAACAAGACCTTTGATCCTGATAAGTTCTGGATACGGGAAAGTAACACAGTGATTAGTCCCTGGCATTAAGGATTCATCCCCTGCTGTTTTATGACACTGGAGGGTTTGTCTGTGTGAGGCCTGTTGACCAATCTTATGACAAGACTATATGTGTGATCTAAAAGAAAAGAGAGATACGTAACATTTATAAAACGGTATAAAATCACATCATAAAGATAAACTTGACAAAAAGGCACATTGGACAAGATTGAATAGAAAGACAAATATTAGTTGTGGACTCTGCAAATATGGTAAGAACAAAAGCCGGTTTTATGCCATTTAGGTTAGCCATGTAAGGGAAAGTAAGGGACACGTGTGGAATATGAAAGTACTCTGGACAGATGAGACTGAAAAATAAATTTCTGACCTACAAACAAAACACTGCTTGGCTGGATCCCAACACTGCGTCTTGCCTTGAACAACATTTGTGGTGGCAGTGCAAGAAAACAATTTAAAGCACACAGCCAAGACTACATCAGACTGGTGTTTACTTCTAAGTATATTCATGTGTTAGAAGGGAATTGTCAAAATCCAAACATAATCTAATTCTGTGGAAAGACTTGATAATGGATGTTTAGAGGGTTTCCCTGAATAAATCTGACCTCTCGCCTCGAGATGTTTTACAAAGAAATAATAAACAGCTTTCATACGTTATATGTCTAAAGTTGGTAAAACATATTACATAAAACTTACAGCAAGTTTATCTTTAAAAGCACCAGTTGCTTTGAAAGATAAGCTACTGACTTAGTGGGTTGTAAATAAAGGAGTTTCTGTATTTCACTTGTGTCCTGTGTCAGTTTTTGCAGGTAATGAATATCTTGTTTTGGGTAATAACAGATTTAATCTACAAATTATATTTTCTTCTTTTTCCCCAAGGAGATGAAGAGCAGTCTGGGCCCTCATGGGCAGCAGAAGATGATGAAGATCCTGAAAATAGGTACGGTTCTAAAAGCCCGGAAGTCGAGTTTGTAAAAGAGTATAGCTGTAAAAGAAAGGATGCAACTCCAAATCCTGGTTTCCGCGCCAAATCTGGGAACATCCAAGTCATTAGAACTGAGTTACGGTCTTTTCAGACACGGCCTAAACGTAGCTGCAGAGCTCCTACAGTCAAATACACATTTTAGCAGAAGAACATCAACTTTGTGACTTTTTATCTAGATTGTCTCTGTCTTAAATTGCCTTTATAATAAATAATCTAATTACAAAAGTTAAATAAATTTTTTTACGATATACTATTTCATTCTCTTCCCTGTATTCTTGGATAACTCCAGTAGTGGACCTTAACTTGCAGGAACTTAAAACGAGTGAAAGTTTTTTTTTCACCTTTGCCAACTTGTCTGTTTATGAAGCACAGATTTGTTTTCATTGGTTGTGATTTGATTTAAGCAAAATGTCATTGAATCTGTTCACAATGTGCATATGTTTTATCCACCAGTGGCAGTACCTAAAGCAAATAGAATTTTATTTACAGATTAAGTATAAAGTTTGAAACCTGCATGCAAAAATGTGATATGTCTTTTATTCCAACAGAATTAAAATTGAATTTAATATATTTACAAAATACTTGAAAATGCAGATTAAGTTTTATTGTGGAGAATTGGAGAAAGTCAGGTGTAGTTGCAGGTCTGTTGAAAACTTTATACTTCACCTGGGTCTTAACTGTGTCATGATTCTGGTGTGAGTTAGAAGCTGATACAATATCCATTTTAAAATTAATTTTAAGGATTTCCTTCAATTTTTGACACATGTTGTTTTCTGAAGTTTGATTGTTTTCACCTTATATGCATCTTTTACTTTCTCACCTCATAATCAGTAAGCTTTTTCTTGGCCACCATGAATAATAATTTCAATTTGACTTGATAATACTTACACTCAGTGTGTTTATGCAGCTTGTGTGCTGTCAGTCACAATACGACCTAATAGGCGTAATGATGCATCAGCTCTGAAGGCGAGGTAACACACATTTGGGTTCATGTTAGTTAAACCTTTATTTCATCAGGCAAAAACATCAAGAACAATTTCTTTTTTATGATGTTAGGAGAGAGCACAACAAAATTTACATGCATATAATTAGCATTAGTGCGTTCATACAGCAAAACAATTGCAGTTTAGTGTCTCAGTTTTAGTATTTTTAAGCAGAGGTGACCAAAGGCAGTCATGACTCATTTAAACAACCCTTTAGCAGATGCCAACATCAGTGTAGTAGGTGACCTTTGGTTAGCCAATCACCTTTTTCTCAGTGTTAACAAATCATTTTATTCTTCTCAGTCACTCTGTCGCCATGTCTTCATCGACTGTCGATCCAAAATGCCACCTGAAAAACAATTTAAAAAGTGGGAACTTTTTCTGTACTTTTTTTTAGCTAGTTTGATTTGCTAGCTTTATTAGCTCTGTCAGCAGAAAAGGAAAACTTGAGAACTACTTCCTTTGTCTCTTCAAAGTAAGAATCTCAAGGATTATCATCATCACAGCTTATATTTTATTCCTACAAGAAAAATATGTTATAAGGACTAATAGCTATTTGTTTTCCATAATAATTCACTATTTTCCACATTCTCAGCTTCTCTAGTAGGAGTGTGAAAGATGCTTTCGAGCTGCAAGTTGCAGCACAGTGAGATTTGCTATTTATTTCAATGCAAACTACTCTTGGTAGCACAAACCCATGACGGTGCATTACTTTTCCATTTTATGCATTTAAGCACATAGAGTCCTTGCTCAAAAGTGGAAATGCTAATAGTGAATACCAGAAACTTTCAGTACTTTCCATTAACACAACGACATTAGATAGAAAATCTTTGGTTCCTTCAACCCAAAGTTTTCTGTTGGAACTTCCAGCTTTGTGTCTGCTTTTTCCATTTCTAAATATAAGCTTGAAAATAGCAAACATTTGAGAATGTTGAAGATGCTGTTGACTTTACAAATATGCCACACTGCAAGACAGTTTTGCCTTTCTTTTCATAGTGTTGCATTTGAAGTAGGTTCAGCAGTTTCTCATGCAGTTTTCTGTTAAATAAGACGATGAGACCTGATTTCTTTGTCTCGAGAGTTTTATTACATCGTGTTACAACAAGGAGAACAATATCGTAAGCAATGTTCCTCAGAGCCGCGGCTGCTTGCAGGCGGACACAAAATTTCTACTTTGTGTTTTTTAACCCACACATCCCACTCCCACTCTCCAAGATGACCTTCAGATACCAACGCATGGAGTAAAGCTCCATGTTACCACACTTTGTTGATACCTTCCAGACACACACTGTTTTATTTCACCTAGTGATTAACTGTTACATGCAAAAAGTAGAAAATACAAAATCAAAAGTTACATTTTTTTATTACAAGCTCATATGTGAAGAGCTTCACGTCTCTTGTTTTGCTTTTAGTCTTCTCTCTAAGAAAACTTTGACCCATCAGGACTAGATAAATCCTTCTGAGGATTGTGTTGCAGTAAGAATGTTAGTAATAAGTAGTTTAGTCTGTGTGGCAAAATTCTGCTTCCCATATATTTATATACTTCTCCCATCTTCTTTTCTCTTAGTATTAATTTAACTGAGAACCTGTGAAATAGTTTATAATACTGTTATGAAGAAACTTATTCTAAATGAATATTTGAATTTTAAATGAAGTATCTATGCAATATAAAGTCATATCAATGAAGCAACAAGACTGAAAACAATAGCACCCACATGATTGCATTAAATACAAGCGATTGCTACTCCGCAGTTTTTTTAATAAGGGTTATGCATAAGTTTTGTTACAATTAATTAGTTATTTATGATATACAATTTCTGACCAAAGTTTTTAAAAAAAGTCTTTATGGAGTTCTTTACATAGAGAGAAATGGAATCTAGTTGGCACAATCCATCTTTTATTTAAATGCATTTCTTTTTATATATATAATTTATTCATATTTCATTCATATTTAAATATTTGGTTGACTCTTGTCCAAAGCAGGATTTCCTGACTCGTTCCTGAACTGGTGTTTTTCATGTTTTGCAACCACTTTCTATACACAGAGTATACATTTCTGCTGACCATTAAAAACCAATCCAAATTCTGCTTAACTGGAAAACCAATCGTTTTAACTGCAGTTACGCAGGCGAAGACTTTTTCTTCCAGGTCAGTCCTTTTAGAAATTACCGGCAACTTTGTATATACTGGGAATTGAGAGTGGGCTGTGAAACACGACTTTTACAATGTAAAGCAACCGAAACTTCCACAATCCCTTTAACGACATCCATGTCTGTTTCTCGTGTTTTTCCAGGTTGGATTTTCTGACAGCACAGCAGTGAAAACAATGCTGTTAGGAAAAAGTCGCTTAATCTGGGATTTTAGGCCTCTATCTATCTATCTATCTATCTATCTATCTATCTATCTATCTATCTATCTATCTATCTATCTATCTATCTATCTATCTATCTATCTATCTATCTATCTATCTATCTATCTATCTATCTATCTATCTATCTATCTATCTATCTATCTATCTATCTATCTATCTATCTTATCTATCTATCTATCTATCTATCTATCTATCATCTATCTATCTATCTATCTATCTATCTATCTATCTATCTATCTATCTATCTATCTATCTATCTATCTATCTATCTATCTGTCTGTCTGTCTGTCTGTCTGTCTGTCTGTCTGTCATCCCTCTGTTTTAGTTGTAGTGGTAGTGCTAGTACATGTAGATGAAAATGGTCAGCAGAAATGTAAGCTTCATATTGTTTGTGGTTTTTTGCTTAAACTTTAAAAGGACATTGTAGAAACGCATGCGGTTGTCCCGGGCAACCCATGAGTGTTAGTGATCCTCATAAGTGTTTGCTATTTAGATTGTCTTTTTTTCTAAGTTAAATCAAGACTGAAGGTGCTCGTCTTTTACCTCTGCTGTAACTACTGTACTGTATTATTTTTTATGTTAACATATTCAGATCTAATCATCTTATAACACTTGTGAAAAAACTGGGCATGGCCAGAATTTAAAGCCCACCTTCAGATCTGGGTCTGACCTGTCTGAGAACTTTGACACGATAAACTCAAAGTCTCATGAAGGACGGACTTCTGGTATTTACTCCCACTAGTCGTTACAGGAGCTCATGTATATATTTTTTGTAGCTGTACATACTTTTGATCCTTCCTAACACCATGTAGTATTGAAACCAAACGCTTTTTACATTTGTAAACTGGCCTTATTTATTTTTTATTGCTTTTTCATTTCCTCTTTTTGTTTTGTTTTTACTTTCCATCAGAGATTGAAAAAAACGGGCGAGGTAACTTTTTATTCTACGTAAAAAACTTCCCAGTTATGCAGTTTTGTGCCTTTTTTTTTAAATCATAGAATACTTTTTTTCTTTATAAATTTAAGTTTTCGCCCCCTTTGTTCAGAGCTGAACGTTGCAGATCAGTATTTTGAAAAGGTTGAGAGTAAATTGGGCTACATTTAAAATCATTGTGACTTTTCAACAGTTACAAGCATTAAAAGAAGACTTGTCATCCCCTGTTTTGCTTACAAACGAGAAAAATGCAGACTTTTTTTGCCTTTTTATTTTGTCTGTGAACATTAATTGCTGTAATAAATATTTACTTTTAAAATGCCTCTGCCTCTTTTTTTATTTCTTATGTTTCTAACTTAGTTGCCTTATTTATAGAGCTGACTTATTTCTAACTTTTGCAAAGGTTTAAGTTGGAACATCAGCTGAAATTTACATAAAAATAATGACTTGAGTTAGTCTGTTCACACCATTTTTACTTATTACGTCAAAGCAGTGCAGGGACAGCCATTAGCAGACATTTTCTAGAGATTTCATGCACATTTCCCTCCTTTTTGTTGCCATTTCTCTTTGATTATATATAAAATTTGTTAAAATTATTTTTGAGTAATTGTAAAGTAAACTACAGGTGCCTTTTTCCTTGTGTTCTACTTTTAAAAGAATCGCTAAGCAATTGCTATTGGCCCAAATTAAAGCCAACCTCTCTTCGGATGGGGACATTTCTTCCGAGGGGGAAACTCAGGAGGATCCGTCTGAATCAGATGGCGACGAGGAACCTAGTCAAAGCAATGAGGATGATAATGCAGCAAATACTCACAGTAAGTCTTCCAATCCAATCCAATCCAGTTTTTAGTGCTGATTCAGCACTAAGCGTAAAGTGTCCACCTGGCGTCCTACCTGTCTGTCAGGTAGATATGACAGTAGAATATATTTCTGTGCAGGAGAAGACCTGGTTTCAGAGTCATCAGACAGCATGCTTGATGAGCCAGAGTCCAGGCACCATCTTCTCCGCCACAAACTCACATTAGATGAGGGAGCTTCCAGTGACAAGACAGAACCTGAGGGTGAAGTAGGGATGCAGAAGAGCAAAAGAAGAACCAGGAGGAAACGTCTGTTTTGTAAGCAAGCGCACAAATTACACCAATATAGCTGGAGGAGGAATGTAAACGCTAATGTTTAGTTTTTATCTGTTGTCAAGCTGGTAGCGAGACTTGTAGTGAAGGTAGTGAGGAGACGGAGATGAGCGACGAGCTGAGTGAGTCCGAGGATGAGGCTGCTGAAGATAGGATCGAGAGGTACATTTCATTTTTACCGTTTTTGGTGTTAAAATGCTCACAAATGAAGGGGGGGGAGCAGTTTCAAAATTTGTTGCTCCTGTGTTGCCAGAAATAAATTCATATAAACAAATGACGGAAATCATATCAAAGACACATTTGAACCATTACTTTCCTGGTTGGAAGGATCATACAGTATTTTGCATAAACTTTTAATTCAATATACATTTTAATTTTAAATTGAATTTCCCAAACAGGTTCGAATGTTTACATACTCACACTTTGCAGGTTTATTTTGCATGATCATTGTCCTCCCGCATTTAAATCAGTGCAGCTAAAAAATGTATAAAAATAAAAGTGCACATCAAAGAGTAAAAAAATACATTATTAATAGTATTTTTATTCATTCTAATTGTAGCTACATTGGTATACATAGAGAAATGTCAAATTCTTTTCGTTTTACACCAGATCAAGCAAACGAGAGAAGGAAGCAGGTTGCAGTTTTGAACTGAACAAGCAAGTGCCCTGCATTTTGTTGTCTGACTCCAGTATTGAGAAGGTAGCAGCATCACTTCTTTTTACTTCACATATCTGACACCTTTATCTCCTGATTTTATCTTCGGGTTGAGGAAAATTAGGTCTTTTTTTTTTTACTTTGTGGGGGTTCTGGGGAAACTTGAGCAGAGTGACGAAGAGGTTGTAAATGAGGAGAACAGCGAAAGCAAAGGCACCCCAAAAGGACGCAAAAAGATCCGCAAAATTATTGACGATGAGAATCTCCGTGCTGAGACTCAAGAAGCCCTCAGAGAGGAAGAGGAGAGGTGTCGGCGTTTGGCGGATAGATCGCAACAGATGGAGGACTGGAGAGAGGTACAACCATTATTCCTACAAACTTTAATTTGAAAATTAAACTTGATAGTTACATCATTGACAAATGCAGGCTTCACATAGATTTGGCTGTGTTTTTTCTTGTTCTTAAGAAATCTGATGATTGTTTGTCATTGCTTACCAGATAACTGTAATCCCAGATGAGTTGTCTCAAGTGGATTGTCCCGTCACAACCAAGCTGGTCCTGGACCAGGATGAAGAGACCAAGATGCCGCTTGTTCAGGTGCACAGGAACCTGGTTACGAGCCTGAAGCCTCACCAAGTGGACGGTTAGCTTGTGCTCATATTCACACTCTATTTGACTGCAGATTTTAGCTGCAAGTGCATCTGAATTAGCTAGTTATAATTTTATTTCAGTTTTTCACTTGAAAAAGAGGTATATATTAGCTTTCTGCTCTCCTAATTCAAATGATTACCAGTGAGTCGGTTCTTCAAGAGTCACCAGACTCAGATCTACGGAAATGATTTTACTTTTTCAATTAAATTCCTGAAATAAACATTTCGGGGACATTATTAGCCAGCGGTCCCAAACTGCAAATGGCCAGTGTCCTGCAGCTTTTAGAGCTGAAATTACTAATTGGATTAATTTGATTAATCAGATTAATCAATTACTGAATTAATTGTGAGTGTCAGCCATTGATTTATTTAAAACACATCTAAAACTTGCAGGATAGACAGGAATTTCTAATCGATTGCGGCCGCGCCTCTATATTTAGTAGGAACGTCACAAACACGAGAGACGTTTCCTACAACATCGGTGTTATGCTTTTCTAGGTGTCCAGTTTATTTGGGACAGTTGCTGTGAGTCTGTGAAGAAGGCCAACTCTTCCTCCGGATCAGGCTGCATCCTGGCGCACTGCATGGGTTTGGGAAAGACTCTGCAGGTGAGGAACAAGGACGCCTTTAGGACTCAGGAATTAAATTTTTAGACCCTTCATTGTTGAAGGAACCCAAACATATTAAACTCGTAATGATGCCGTTTGCAAAAAGGACTCCAGCACTCTTCCTGAACTACTTTCACGGTCATCTTCAATCTCTCCTCCAGGTGGTGGCCTTCCTTCACACAGTGCTGCTCTCATCAAACCTGAAGTTCAGAACAGCCTTGGTGGTTTGTCCACTTAATACCATCCTCAACTGGGTCAGCGAGTTCAAGAGATGGCAGCACAGCCTTGGAGAAGATAGAGTTAAGGTATGACAGATAAATGACTGGCGGTCCATCAGTTGGGATGATACAAACAAAAGTTTTGTTCCAGGTTTCAGAGATGGCTAATGTGAAGCATCTTCCAGAACGTCTTAGAGCTCTGCAGATGTGGCAGAGAGACGGAGGGGTCATGATAATAGGGTATGAGATGTACCGCAACCTGTCCCAGAACTCTAAAGCCACCAACGAGGAGTGCAACAAGGAGCTGAAGAGCGCGTTAGTAGATCCAGGTACTCTACAGGAATGGCCATTATGCAGCGCTCTCTGGCTCGAGTTCTCATTCATTGTCCTCATTTATTGTCGTTTTCTTTTCAGGCCCGGACTTTGTGATTTGTGACGAGGGTCACATTCTTCGTAATGAATCGTCGTGCATCTCTAAAGCCATGAACGCCATCAAGACCCAGAGGAGAGTGGTGCTGACGGGTACGCCGCTTCAAAACAACCTCGTTGAGTGTAAGTTCTCAAATAAAATAATGCTAGCATGGCTAAAACACGCTGCTTATGAGGTTTTATTGTTAAGTTACTTTTTAGAAGCTTTACTTGACACTCTTCTGACCTGTTGCACCTTTGCAGACCACTGCATGGTAAATTTCATCAAGAGGAACCTCCTGGGCTCCCTGAGTGAGTTCAGAAACCGCTTCATCAACCCCATCCAGAACGGCCAGTGTGCCGACTCCACCCCAAGAGACGTGCGGATCATGAAGAAGCGCGCTCATGTTCTTCATGCGGTTTTGGCTGGATGCGTGCAGGTACGAAGAACAACAACATGCTGGGTGGTAGTTGTATGCTACGTTTTCGCTTTCTGAAAGTTGAGCCAATTTTCTGTTTTCTTAGAGAAGAGATTACTCAGAGCTAACTCAGTTTCTGCCTCCAAAACTTGAGCATGTCCTGCTGGTGAGGATCTCTCCACTTCAGTATAAGTTGTATCGCTACTACCTCGACCGCGTTGCAAGTAAGGACATGTTCAACGCTGCATAAACACCAATGAATCAAACCTTACCTGAAAAATGCACTTTTATTGCAATTTAAGGTTTTTAAACATATTGTAAATACAATCGCAACGCTGTAAATTATTTCCAGATGTTGGCGTTTTACCAGAATCATATTAATAGAACATGTTTTTATGTTTGTATTCCAGGTGAGGGCTCAGCAACTAGGCAAAAGCCCCTGAAAACTGGCGCCAACCTTTTCAAGGATTTTCAGGTCCTGAGCCGAATCTGGACTCATCCATGGTGTCTTCACCTCAGCAAAGAAAGCAGGAAGGTAGAGTAACCACACTGAATCAACACCTCACTCGTTTGACCTCGATTAACTCGTGTTCTTTATTTGATTACAGAAGAATCTCTACAAGAGGAATCGGCTTCAGATGATCAATGTAGAGACGATTGTGGCAGAGAGGTAAATTAGTCTTTTGAATGCTTTCAGTTTTCCTTCACGATGATAATCAGAAAGCTTTTCTTCACCCTGTAACGTGTTTTTATCTGCATCTGTTTTTTTCTCGCTGAAACAGTGGATTGAAACAAAATGAAGGAAATGAACAAAATGTCAATGGACACAGTACCGTGTCTACTGATGGACCCCAAACTGTCCGAGTGGTGGAAGGTATTACAGCAGCATGTCGCTGTGCCCTGATCCCAAAACTTAGAAAAGTTTCAACCAGAGTTCCTTCTCTTTTCTGTTCTTTGTAGGTGAGAAATCATCCTGCAGCTCCAGGGCTCAGAGTCCCACTGAAGCCTGGTACAGGCATCTGCTGTCTGAAAGTGACGCCAGAATCATGGAGCATTCTGGGAAAATGGTGCTCTTGTTTGAAATCCTCCGAATGGCCGAAAACCTGGATGACAAAGTGTACGATTCTTTTGTCACACCATACCGTTTCAAAACAGACCCCTTGAACTTTGACATATTTCTTCATGTACCAGACGAAAACTTCAACGTGAGATTTTATAGATCTGATTAAAACAAAAACTGTAATTATATTGAAGAATTTGTTGTACAAATTAAAATCAGATGACTTTAGAAGACCAGCTGTGACATTGGATTTTATTTAAGGTTGTCTTAGTAAAGGGGGTTAAACACAATTATCAAGATTTTCATTTCAAACTAGACATCCTTTCCCTTCTACTTCTCACACATGTGCCACTTTGTGTTTGTTTGCCTAAAGGGGTGTAAAAACTTTCAATAGGTTCTGAAAGAGAAAATATAAGTAATATATCTGATGAGCTTTGCTGCTGTTCTGGTGGTTCCTCACATCTAAACCTTTTTTTACACTCTTAGGCTGGTGTTCAGTCAGTCCTTGATCACGCTGAACCTGATTGAGGATTTCCTCGCAGCTTCTCACAATGCCAGAGACCCATTATCATCCATCAAAGGTAAGAAAGAAAAAACACCCGGTTTTAACTGGATGCTTTTCTCAGTTGTTCATTTTTGTGCTTTCTTAATTAATCAGAAGGCAGCTGGATTAAAAACGTGGATTACTATCGACTTGATGGCTCTGTCAGTGCCTCATTGAGGAAGAAATGGGCGGACGAGTTTAATGATGCTGACAACGTCCGGTACTCTTTGTCCCTTGTTGTTGATTATACTTTTTAAAAAAAAGTTCCTTCCTGTAATTAAAACGTTTTGTTTGCAGTGGCAGACTGTTTCTGATTTCAACAAGAGCCGGATCACTTGGGATCAACCTTGTGGCCGCTAACAGGGTTGTCATCTTTGACGCTTCGTGGAACCCGTCATACGACATACAGAGCATATACAGGGTGTATCGCTTCGGTCAGCTGAAACAAGTGTTTGTGTACCGCTTGTTGGCTCAGGTAAAGATCGGACTGGAAGAAAATATATCTGAATAAATGCTTTAGTGAGTTATTTGTCAAATAATTTTCAAAAAATGGTCTGGCTGTTGCCAGGGGACCATGGAGGAGAAGATCTACGATCGTCAGGTGACCAAGCAGTCTCTGTCCTACAGAGTTGTAGATCATCAGCAGATTGAAAGACACTTCACTTTTCATGAACTGACTGAACTCTACACATTTGAGCCAGATCTGCTCGATGATCCAAACTCTAAGAAAAGCAAGAGACCGACACAGATTCTCCCGAAGGTGACTTCACCACCTTCAAATGATTACAGATAGGCCGTCTTTTTTTTTACACCACTTTAACCGTACGCATTTGTTTCTCAGGACAGCATCCTAGCAGAGCTGTTAAAAGTCTGTAAAGACCGGATAGTGTCTTACCATGAGCATGAATCCCTGCTGGACCACAAGCATGAGGAGGAACTCAGCGAAGCCGAGCGCAAAGCTGCGTGGGCCGAGTACGAAGCCGAGGTAATGCTACTATCCTAAAAGATGATTGATAAAGACATAGTTTACATCATACTGTTTATATCTTGAGCATTTAAATGTTTATCTTGTTTTTCATCAGTCAAACACAGTCAAACTCCCAGCCAGCTCAAACCTGGACAGATTGCAGAAGAAGACCAATGAGGAGCTACTGGTGTGAAAAAAAGAAATGCAAAAATTATCTTAGAATTCATGCGACTTATATTTGGAATCTAAAAAAAAATGCTCGTATGTCTTTGCAGGAAATACTCAACAGAAGCAGAGCAAATGTATCGCTAGCTTTCCTGACCCTGCAGAATATGAGGATTCCCTCTATAGAGGACTACATGGTGCGACTGGTGAGTGAACTCAAATAGGATGTTTTTTTCTTTGACTGCTGGTTTCCTAAGGTTCTCAGCATGATCTCAGTTGAATGGCCAGCAGTGGGCGCCACCTTCCCAGCGTCTGCACATGCATGAAAGCAAGAAACAAATACCCAAATGTATTCAGGGTACAACTGACTGATGAATGGTTTGTGTTTTTGATATGGTAGTTGTGTGTCGCCCTTTCTAATACCGCCCTGGGCAATCACCATATGGCTCATCATAAGAGCTTGTTAAAATCACATGCTTGGAATAGAATGCTACAGGTGAAAGTTTGTCTGCTATACCCAGCAAAATATTATTATTCCTCTCTTGGTTCCACAAACACTGACCTTCACATCTGAAGAGTCCATTTTTTTACCTCCAACATTTGTCAAATTAATGTATGGGGGTAACATAAAAAGTGAATAACAGAAAAGTAGGAAAGAAATAGCAAGAAATAATATACTATCTTCTTATTTATATGTATCCACATGTGAAAAATACTTACATTTTTAGACAGCATAGAAACCCTGTATTTTCCTGTTTGGGGTGCTTGTAAGCTGTAGGAACTGCTCCTCATGTGGGTAAAATACAGGAGATGTAACAGCAAGAAATAGACTGATAACTAGCCAGATATTCTAGTATTAATATTATAGTGGAGCAGCAGAATAAATATCTGCTGAAATCCAAAGCATTAAAATCAAGACCAAATCTGAACAACTCACTATAGGACATGCATACATGAACATATGCAACTCAGCAGGAAAGGTTTTCATTGCTTTGAGTTGGTTGTAGGCAGATTATTGTCCATTTTAAAGTAATAAATCACATTATTCGATGCTAAATGATGTTTATTAGAGAACTGGCCTTAAAGAAAGAATTTCTATTTCACATCTTATCCACTCTATCATAAGACTCTGAACTGAATAAAGTAGGTACAATAGAAGGAGACGTCTTGAATATTCATCGACTTTGCATTGTTCTCCTACAGCGGCAGCAGTACCCCTTCCTACCTGAGGCGGAGCTGCAGATCAAAGCTGAGCTTTGGAGACAATCTGACATGAACAGACGGGACATCACACAGTCCTTTTATCAGGACTCTCTGGCACAGCATCAGTCTGTAAGTCACTTGGATATTAGCGAATGTTCCTTGTCAGTACAGGTTTGTACAAATGGCCACTCTTACATTTCAATCCTCTTTTCTTAGCTCACGTTCCAGATTCAGGCCTTACTCAACAGTCGACGAACTCTTGTGAGTCCCATTACTCTGAACACTTCCACCCAGCCTGGCTAGACGTGAGTGAGGGATCCAAGCCGTAATACGAACAAATATTTTGTTCTTTGCTACAGTAGTGACTTGGTGTCATTTCTTCTTCACTAAATAAATGAATGTATAATTGCACCCTGTAGAAATGAGGAAATCCTTTACTGTTTTTATGCTACATTACCATGTTAGCCAAAGTGGCAGTTTGACTTGGACATGCTATGCATTATAAATTAAGATTGTTCACAAATGGTTTTTGTTTCGTTTAGCTCCTTATTTGTTCTTGTTAAAAACCTTTTCTTATAAAAGAAACTTTTGTACTTTTGCAATCATACCTTTGATTACATATCTCTATTTGAAGTGAATTATTTTCAGTGTGCTGCTCTTTTTAATTTTAACCCCAAGATGATAAAAATCCCACTAACAGCCTTTCACTGTGTTCATTTATTCCTATAAGAAATAGACCACCAATACAAAATACAAACATTTTTTTCTCAAAGGTGGTATTTCTTATAATCATTAGGAGGTACAAAAGGCAAATAGGAAAAAAAATAACAGTAACAGTCAGTTTGCACACAATTTGGTTAAAAAAATTTGGCAATTTTACAGTTTGTAAACAGCTTTAAGTCAGCTCAGGTTACTTTCCCACACAAGGTTTGGGTTTATCGAAATGGGATCAAAACAAGTAAAACTTCAATAGTAATGCACATGTGGATCAGTTATAATGGTAAAATACACTGGGAACCTTCAGATTCAAACAGAAGAAAACAGAATAAAATAAAAATAAAAAAACTGAAAAACATAGTTTTGGCAGGAATCACATTTTAACAGGTGTGCTTTTGGCAGCATGCAAATCTGCTTTGACATTGCCCCTGGAATCTATGGCATCTTGCATTGGAGAGAAAGACAAAGGACCATGTGAAACATGACAAAAACAATACAACAGATTTAGTCAGGTTCATCTCCAGAGATAATTTGTAGAAATGTATAATATTATGACGGCACACTGTAATGACAGACAAATGACCCATTTAGCTTCCCTATTCTGTACTGAGGACGGATGAAGAATTGTAAACACAAAAGGACACCTAACGTTGCACTTTTAATATATCATAATAGTTAAAAAAAAAACAACCTTCAAACAATAAACATCAACCAAAACTCCTGGAAACATGCACAAGTTTGGCAGACTTTAAAACAACCTACAATTTCCACATAGAATCAATCATATTTAAATTATTTAAGAATTTAGGACATAAAAAAATGACGTAAAAACAGTCCAGTGACCTTCACAGTGATGGTTGTGGATACCTGCAGTAATGGTGATTAGCCTCCAGGGGGAGCTATAGTCTCTCACAAGAACACAACCAGCTGCTCCTGTTAGATCCAGGATGTGTTCCTCCTACTGCCCGGCTCACACGCGGCTCCCGCAGCCGTCTAGTGTCCTGTGTCCAGGTCCCTCATGTATTCCTGCAGTGCCTGCAGCCTTGCATCAATCTCTGACAGCTCAGCCCCAGTGTCTATGGAGCTCTCTGTGGTTTGGACATCGAATGATTACTACATAAATAGCATCAACTGAGACTTTATTAAGTGTTTTTTGGGCCACATTGTGCTAAACTTTATATATGAAATATACGACTTAAAAGAAGTTTTACTTCCTAATTTAACACTTTGAAATTGGGCCTCGTCTCTAAGGAACTCTGGCTAATCCTTTAATATAGTTTTTACCAGCGTTTCACTGAGAAGTAGCTGTTATGAGCTCAAATGATGAACAGTTCCACCAGGATTTTTCTATTTGAGGCTGAAGGAGCAGTGTTTTGCACATGCCATGGGAGATTTAATTATTTCTCAAACATGCATGAAAGAATCAAAGCAACTCCAGGTGTGTTTTCCAAGAGGGAATGACATTAGAACATGACATAAAGCCAAAAAAGGTCAATTTTACATAATACTGCCCCTTTAAAAAAAAAAAAAAGAATTAATGAAGTTACCTTTGTCTTTTATTCTGTGTGTTGGAGTGCTACTTAATGGCTTTCTGGTTAAAAGGCCTCGAGACTGAAACAGAAAATAGAAACAAGAAACCATTAATTTTACATGCAGAAGGGAAAAAAGGCTCAAATGGATTAATCATCATTAATCATCAGTACCATTTTTATAGCTCTGATGATTTTGTAACCTCATTTAATTCATTTTTTAAAAATCAAATATAGTCTACATTTACCCACTCACTATCGAGTTAATTACTCACCATATTAGGTCCGTTGTATGTCTGTTTTCTTCCCCTGTAAAAAGAATTAAGGATTAAAATAGCTCAGACACTTTTCTGAAGACTCATTTCCAGTGCAGTCCCAGTACCTGAAAAGTGTTTTGGCCATTTCATCCATGTCTGCTAATGAGCTGTCAGAGGAGTTCCTGCTGCCTCTACGCTCCAGCGACAGGCTCCTGCCTCTGCTTCCGGCCCGGACCGCCTGAGGATAAGCCTCCCTGGACCGGGAGCGGCCCCGCTCAGGGAGCACCGGTGAATTTAGGATTTCCCGTCGCACCTTCCGCTGTCTGGCAAGAAAAAAATAAATTAAAAGATTTTAATAAATTCACCTGCTACAACCAATAACAGCGAAAATATATAGGAACCAACTTTTTGAGTTCTGCCTCTCTCTGCCTGTGCTGCCTGTCCTGGATGTAGGCAGTCGGGTCAAAGCGAGGAGCCCGAGACCCTGCAAGACACACGGTGACAGTACAAGAGATAGGGGATTATTAATGACTGAAAAATAATTTATAAAAACATTCACATTATATATTTGCTTGTGTGATAACAAAAAAATGGAGTAGTTCTTCTAAATTCAGTTTAATTGCCGAGTTTTGCTTTGTCTCAGGCTACGTAATCCTTGGTCATTTTGCTGATTTAACTATGGATAACTGGCACCACTATCGATGATCTTGTTGCATTAATGCTGCATTCCAATTGAAACTGGGAAATTCAGACTTTCTAGCCAGAAAAATCAACTGGAACGTCCTCCGTTGTCAGAGATTGGTAGCAACTCCAACTACCCCCAAGTTACGGCTTGTAAGGCGGACTTTGCATCAGCAAAAGTCAGTTAAAAAAAAAAATCAATGTTACGTGTAAAGGCTGCAACCCTAAACTGAAAAACATGAAAGTGGTGTTTGCTTATGGAAAGTAAAACTAAAAATTAGGTTTATAAGAACTATTAGAATCCATTTTTATAGGCGTTGCCATTTTAAATTCCTACTTTTCAACTAAAACGCTGCTTCTTCAGGTCTGACGTCAAACCCAGCTCTGAGTTCCCACTTGAACGCAGCATTAACTTAAAACAATATTTTCTATCTCCATAAATAATTAGCAGTACGTACTGGTGGGTGAAGGCGACGGCCTCAGCATGTGAGGACGTGGTCCCGACGAGTCCGACCTTCTTTCCCTCTCTCCTGACCTCAGTCTTCTGTCCTCCCTCCGCTCTCTGGACCCGGAGCGAGCCCTGACCCCTCCGTATGCAGAACTCCTCTCACGCGACAGCGACCGATAGACTTCTCCGTCAACTCGAGAGCTGATGTGACCCGAAACAGGCGTCACTCTGCTGCAGAACACGAACACTCAGTGAGTCCTCACGTGCTAAAGCTCCATCCACAATGAAAGCAAATGAATGAATGAAAGAGAAGGAAAGTAAAGATATAGTACACGCTTAGATTGTCTAACCCTCGCCGTAGGAACGCCAGCTCACTGGTGAGACTCTTGACCCGAACACGGAGCGCACACTCTGAAGCTCTCAGCTCCTCCAACTAGAACATGAAGGAGGAAGGTTAAATCCAGCAGAGAAACAAGGTAAACATCAGCGATCTTACCCAGTGAATTTTCACCTGCTCCATTAGGAGTCGCTGTTCTTGGCACCTTTTGCTAGTGGAGCGTTGACTTTTGGCCCTCTCCTTGATGAGCTGCTCCTCCAGCGCCCGCACCACTTCTTTGACCCTCCAGTCTCCTCTGCCCAGTCCAGAGTCACTCCCACTCATTTGCAATCTCTCCAGAGCCTTGGCCATGGCTTCCTTTTCTTCTTTCACTGCAGCGAGCCTTCAGGGAAAACAGTGGTGTCAAAAAAAATAACACTACTGTTATTGTAGGGTGTTATCTTAACTCCAAAACACAACAATTATCTCTGGTTTCTAAGTATTCACACAAACCCATTTACTTGCTATACTTTTACATAAACATTCTCCTTCTTAAAAACTGTGTTGTTTTCTATTACGGCTTTAAACCTGCTGTATAATTTCAATAATTCTGGATGAAAACCAGCAACAGTCTGTATTAGCTGATGTTTTTTTTTTCATCAGGATTGTTGCATTACCAAGCATTAAAATCCTCACATCATACAGTGTGTTGAATAAATATTCACTTGTCAACAAAACCAAAAATCTAATGTATTTTTTGGGGGGTTAATGTGACAAAAATAAGTATTGCAGAATAGAGGAGGAGAATAGGAATGTAAAAAAATAATAATTAAAAAAATACAAGAAAAGAGATAAGATGAAAAATCTAAATAGCTCAACACATCTTTAGACTCTTTAATGCAACAGAGAGATTAAAGCGGCCTACTCTTGTCGAAGCCGGTGCATTTCCAGATCTGTAGATTTGCCGCCTCCATGGGAGGTGAGCGCGCTGATCTCAGCCCTGAGAGCTCGGATCTCCTTCTGCAGGCTAGCTGGGTCAGGCTTTCCCACATATGGCAATGGCAAAGGGTAGTGTATCCTACCGATACAACAGAATTAAATGCAACAATTCAAGATGAAATCTAGGTCCAAGAGCGGACAGAAGAACCTTCCATATGGAGAGCCAAACCTGTCAAACTCCACTGTGTAAATGAGGATGAGGTATCGCTTGGCGGTGAGAGCTGACTGCTGCTGGTGGCCACGAGGACGACTGACCACTCCCGCCTTTCTGTTACGCAGCAGCTCCAGGTCAGCATAAGTCAGGAGGTCAAGGGTGACAGAATCACTTGTCTGGAAAGAGAAACTGTAGTTAGATGGAGCTCATTTTGTTTCATCATCTGATAAACACGCATCTCAAACACTCCTAGATTATTTCCTGTTACAAGCATGAACATAAGTTTAACTCCATATAGTCTGAAATAATTAATTTGATCTTATTTTGGTTTTCAAAAAATTCCAAATGAAGTCTCAGATTTTAATATGTCAAATTCAACTAAATTAAACACAAGTACTTAGTAGTTAAAATAAGCTTTACTTAGCATGTAAGAAGGTAATAAAGTGTCTCCAAAATGTCCCTCTGTGTGTGTTGAACAGCATTAGGCAACAATGCTGTTCAACAATGTAGACAAGTAGCAGATATGTGTCTGTGGACGCGGCTGTTCATTTTGGAAAAATTGTTTTATATGTTGAGTAATTTGAACTGGATTTGTTCATCTGATGGGATTCGAGTGCTTTTCTTCTACTATTGTCAGTGTGTTCATTTTTTTCCTGTTTGAAGCAGCTAATAAATAACGTTTGAAAGATTGGACGAGTAGAATCTCTGTCTGTGAGAAACGTTCAGCTCGAGAGGGCAGAACATTTCTCGCTCAACTGGAAACACTGAACGACTCTCCTCATCGGCCAGCGTCACCCCAAGCAAACCTGTCTGCTTCTATTACTACTATTACTGGGATATTTAAAAAAAATACAGCACTGCACCTTCCTCACAGCAGATTCCAACATGCTGCAGAAAATAGGAAACTGTTTGAAGTTGCCAGTTTTGCGAGTGAGGTCTTCAATGTCTAACGGAAAGAATAAGAAAAAAATATATAAATATAAACACAAGCACAATCCGTGTCATACATGACGTCTTATTTAAATAAACCACTTACACGCAGGATCAAACTCCCCCCGCCACTGATCTGCTGTCACAGAGTCAGAGATTTCCACAATCAGCAAATTCTTATCCAGTTCGATCTTCACAGAAAACTCCACTCCTCGAAACACGATGTCCTCCATCAACTCAGAGCCGTCTTCCATCTCTCTGGACCTGCACTGGAGAGAATAATGCAAAATTGTCTTTAATCAAAAAATACAAATTAATAGTGATTGATAAAAGAGAACAGGAATTGGTTACTTTAACTGCGAGTTGTGTTATAGTTTACACAAAAGGAGCTTCACAGAGTATTTAGAGCATGACAATGAGCCTGATCACAATTAAAATATGTACCTTACTTTCCAAAACAAAATCTCTGTAAAATGTTTATACAACAAGCAAAACCTGTTAGTTAAAGGGATTCCCTCCCCTCCCCACTTACAGCTGGTACTGTACTTTAAATCTTAGGTAAATATTAATTATACTTGCTAAAAGTTGGCATATTGAACAAATTGTGTACATCTTATCAGACATGCTCTGTTATACGTTGCAATTACAGCCAAGTTTTTCCATATGGTAAAATTCTGATTTGTATTTCACTGTAAAAAAAAAAAAACCCAAAACATTTGATACATAAGGTTTTGTACTGTGTATATCTATTAAGCTAATATTTGTAGGCAATAATTTCCTCTATTCATCCATCTATAAAATTTCTGTTTTATATTCTGTTCTTTTCAAAACCACCACACGGGGCAGTAATGAGCAGAATCGATGTTTAAGACTTGACATTTTCATTTACCCCGTAAAAATAAAAAATATGTATAAGACGTAAGGTACTCATTTAACATCGGAAGTGATGATTTTAGGGAGTAAGTTATTAACTACATCATCAATGTGTCGTATTGATGTACTGTTAGGATTATTGCGCTTCACTTCACTTTCTCTGGTCATAGCGAGTCTGTAAACATATTTTTAATCGCCGTATTAAACTAAGTGATCTTGAAACATATAAAGCCTGATAAAGACAATAACTTTGTTTTAACACAGGCTTTGGGAAGCTGATCATAAGCTGCTGAGATGCAAATGTTTTCATCTTCTGACCAGCGGTCAGCTAGCGACTGTTACCGCGTCTGCTGCAGTCAAATTAACTGACCAACGTTAGCTAAGTGCAGCTAGCACAGACATCACTAAGTAGTTAGGGCTAATTATTTAAATTCGCAAAACATTTAGCTTGGAAAGGGACGCATTAGGGTCGCGTAACAGTGTTCAGACTGGAAACACAACAAACAAACGATTGTACGTTAACAATACCTGGAGCTGCAGTGATTATCCTGACCGTGTCAAGCTGTCAAAGCATAGCTGTTGGGAAACCGTCGAGAGGAGTTCGCTTACAGAGCGCAATGAAACCTGAAGGCAGTAAATTGGGATTGCTCTCAAGTCCCAAACAGGTTGTAATCCATCGGTGAACCACAGCGGAACCCAGAGCGGTTCAACAACCGGGAACCGTTAAATTCTTCTTCGTCAGTGCTGAGCTGCCTCTGCCTCCCGAGACTTGTCGTTCACCAGGCGCAATACTGACACCTAGCGGCACCGGAGAGACATTGCCAAAACAAGACCACGGTAAAGAAACGCGCAAGAGTCAGAAACAGGAACACAGAGTGAGTACTAATTGTATTTTGCTCAATTACATTTACTTGATTAAATTTGACACTATTTAAAATAATAATAATTTAAAAAACTATTCTTTGGATTTACACTTAGGTAATGTTATGAAGAAGTGTAACTCAATTTCTGGACACTCTACCCACTGAGATTAACTTAAACTAATAAAGAACAAGCTTGTTTTTATTACAAATGCACCCGAAGAAAACATATAGTTTGCTCAAATGAGATGTCTTGTTTGTACACACGCTTTGTTGTTTTTATGTGCCATGGGATGTGCCATTAGGATGTCATCATAATTATACAGTAAATTGTATAAATTGTCAATGACATTTCTTTAACTTTGTCCTAAAATGTATCTACATTACTTACTGTAAGTTTTAGTTTTTATAAGTTTTATATTGAGATAAATTGATTTACTTTCTTTTTCTACAGAAAGGAGCTACCTAAATTTAAGAAAGAAAACTATATTCAGAGCCTAACAGAACGCATTTTTATTGAAAGAGTGAAGAGAGAAGGATTCAAACAGAGGGGGGAGAATATTTGTGGAATTAAATCTGAGCACAGAAACAAAAACTTGAGATACAAGCATAACATTTAAAACAAGATGTTTTATGTTTCTGGACTTGACTTTGTGAAAAATACAGTCCTCATTTGAATGTAATGGCATTTAAAGTAAAAAGTCTGCTTTAACAGTTTCACCAAATTCTGCAGAAATGATGGCAAGCATTTGAATTTTGAATCAACAGAGAATTATTTTTATAGGGATTGTTTTATTGAAAGACACCTGCAAAAATGTTGAAATGATCTTTGATGTTTCACCTAATCTAGTGTTTGCGATAATCACACCTACTCAAACTACCACTGAAACAGGACCAAACACAGTCTGCAGCTTGTGCAGCAGATGTCTGACCTCCCCACACACCACCCACTGTCTTCCTTTGACCTGTAGGCTATTTCAGGAAACACAGACTTCCCCAATTATAACCTACAAATAGAACTTCTCTGAGTGGAGAGTTGTTTTACCGACACAAACATTTATTGATAGAAATACTTGTGGAATAAGGTTAATCAGCACAATGACATATGGCATACTAAACACTGGAAGGCATCAATATTTTCAGTGTCCAACAACACAAGCTTTTTTTTACATAGATCACAATGGTCAACTTTAATCAGACTCGAGCATCTTCTACCATATTTCCCGTGTCCTCTCAGTGGCTTGTGGAATACTGCAAACAGGACTTATGGTATCTTTTTTGTTGTTGTTGTTTTGCTTTCATTTTTAGCAATGGGTTTCTTCTTAGAAATTTCAAACAGAGCCAGATTTTTAGGTGCCGCTAAGAGTACCATTGATTTGATTTGCCACCTGAGCTGTAGCTCTCTGCAGCTCCTTCAGAGCTACCCTCTGATTTTTGGCTGCATGTCTGGTTAATGCTCTCTGTGGCCAATGCTCTCCATTGGCCATGTCATGGTAGGGTTGCAGTTTTGCCATACACATTTTTGAAAGAAGAACAGAGCTTTGTGAAATGGGAGATTATTTGGTGTCTGCTTTAATCTTCTCCATATTTGTATCTGACTTATCTGCTGTGTTCGTTCGTCATCATGATGCTGTTTGTCCTTAATGTCCTTCGGATCTCAGAGACACAGGGAAGTGTTTATCCTTAATTTAAAATGGCAACAATCTACATTGCAGTTGGACCTTCTAAAAAGCCAAAATCTGCATGCATACTATAAAAACAAAATATGATAAATTTTCAAAACTTGCAAGAATGGGTGCAAACACCTGCATGTTGCTTTGCTGGTTTGCTCAGTTAAGCATCCCCACAAACACAAGAATAATTGCATTCTTTTCTTTTGCTGTGTAACGTTTTGAAAATAGCACTAAGCAAAGACCAATGGCTTTCTTCATATTAAGGCAGATGAGTAGTGTGTCTTCCACACCTGCCCAATGCTGTCATCAGTGTGCTGGCGGGGAGGGGAACCCATGCCCTTACCTGCAGCACCAGACAAGATTAAAGGGATGAACAGACAGAAAACCTGATGCCCATGCTCAGTACATCCTCCCACACAGTCTGCAGAACAACAAAAAGCCACTTAGTGGGTCTTTAAGCTGCATCATGAGCCTAAAACCAGAGGCGGAAAATAATGTTTCCAACACTCTGATGTTATTAAAGTGATCTGCCAAACTTTGGCACATAATGGTTTCGGTTTTAATAGTTTTAATTATTCCTGCTTAATTAGAAGAATGCCATTTGCGTCTGGATAGCCGGCACAATCAAATGTCTTAATCAACAGGTAAATGAGTGAAGTTTTTTTAGTCCAGTTTGGCCAATCGGGGATGTGGTAAATGAGTAAAATCAAGAGAAGGACTTTGACAATGAAGAGAGAACTATATCACTCAGGGCGGTGTCAAAAGAAGATGGTTTTTATAGGAGATGATGATGTCACTGTGTGACAGATGAAACATCAGACAGACACACACACACACAGACAAACACACACAAAACTCAAGAGGCTTCTTGTCATTGTTCAGCACACAAATGGAAGAAGCGCACACTAACCAGCTGCGCTCTGGGGAGCGGACTCTCAACATCCAGGTAGAATAAAAACAGGCTTTATACTTTATTTGTTAAATGGTCTTTGGCTTGCATGTAAAATGTTATGATTTTGTAAAGGTTCTTTTTCTTTAAGTGTTAATTTTCCACTCTTATAATCCTTACGAATTTCTAATTCAGTCAAAGTCAGTCATGTTTTCACTTTGATTTGTTTAGACATGGCAAAGATGAATCTAAATCATCTAAAAAGTTTACATTTGCAACAGCTGCTGATTGATCTGCATCTTTTCGTGTGCTGTTCCAGATTTTCCACAATGAAATAATCAAAGCAGCCCTCAGCGCATTTGTCCTTTTCAATTGGCTTTCCTTGCAAAAATGCAAGTAAACTGTGTTTGACTTGGGGGGCTGTGGCGGAGGGGTGGAGGTGTATGCTTCTGCAGTGGCGTCTCTGTGCGTCGGCTGTGCTCATGGCTCAGAGGAGGGCTGCAGGTGGCTGCTGCTGCTGCTGCTGCTCCCGGGCTCCCCTGAACGAAGACAACGCTCGTTTCTGCTTGCTGGCCGGCCTCATCCTTCTCTACTTGCTGTGTGGAGCGGCTATCTTCTCGGCTTTGGAGCACCCATTTGAGATCCGCGCCCGACTTCTCTGGAAGCAGCAGCTGGAGAACTTCACGAGGAGGTACAGGGTCAACCTGGGCGCCCTGCACACCCTGCTGCGGCAGTACGAGCAGGCCAACGGAGCGGGGATCAGGGTGGACGAGTTGAGGCCACGCTGGGACTTTTCTGGAGCTTTTTACTTTGTGGGCACTGTGGTCTCTACTATTGGTAATGACTCACTTTTATACACTTTAAATTCTCTTAAATCTTCAGTAATTGAGGCAATAATTGTGAATATACTGCCACCTGATGTTACCTGAGTAATGTTTGAAGAGGGTGCTGGGGTTTTCTTTAAATTGGACCAAATTGGTGTCAAACTTTTGTGTAGCAAAAAAATTTGTAAATACAAGTGACTTTTAATGAGGTCATCAAAAAGGGTCTGATGTCAGTCTACTGTGCTACATTTTTGTGCAGTAAAAAGATGAGAATATTAAAAACTTTCTCGAGGTCAACAGAGATAAACATTGCCACACAGAATTGATATAGATTGCTTGTGCTACGTTTGTGCCGCTTTGTGCAATTTAAATTTTGATACCATATTTTGTTTGATTTTTGAAAAGGTTGTGGAGGATGCTGGTTGACCTTCGATGACCTCTGGAAACATTTTTATGAAATGATCACGGCACAAGCAAAAATTTCCGCAACAATTTTGTTTGATTAAAAAATTTCACTCAGTTTTTTAACCTTCACTTTTCCTTTCCAGGTTTTGGCATGACCACACCGGCCACCATCGCCGGAAAAATATTCCTCATCTTCTATGGCCTCATTGGTTGCGCAGCCACCATCCTCTTCTTCAACCTCTTCCTCGAAAGGATCATCACCATGTTGGCATACATCATGCGCTGGTGTCATGAGCGGCGGTTGAGGTGCGGAGGAGCAGGTGTGGTGTCGAGCAGAGAGGAATCATCCGGTGAAGAGGACAGCCTGGAAGGCTGGAAACCGTCAGTCTATTACGTGATGCTGATTCTGGGACTGGCGTCTGTTGTGATTGCCTGCAGCGCCTCCACCCTGTACAGCACCATGGAGAACTGGAGCTACGTCGATTCCCTCTATTTCTGCTTCGTGGCATTCAGCACCATCGGCTTTGGGGACCTGGTGAGCAGCCAGAGGGAGCGCTATGAATCCCAAGGGGCCTACCGGCTCGGAAACTGCCTTTTCATCCTAATGGGAGTGTGCTGTATCTACTCGCTCTTCAATGTCATTTCTATCATTATCAAGCAAACTCTCAACTGGATCCTGGGGAAGCTGGCCTGCTCTGGGCAACGCAAGCTCTGTTCCTGCCCCTGCCTTCGAGGTAAAAAGCAAAGCCAGAGGGGTCGGGCGGCACGCCTCAGACTCAAGCGAGTGAAACGCAACGCTGTGCAGCCTATCTCCGCCCAGTGCCCCATGGGAAGGCAACGCTACACGGACGGCTCTGTGGAAAGTGCGTGTGACAGCGAGACAGACGTTGGTCCAGGGGCTGAAGTGCATCTGGGCCGTCGTCTGTCTGGGGAGATGATTTCTGTCAATGAGTTCATGGTGTCCAATAAGGTGTCTCTGGCGCTGCTGCAGAAGCAGCTGAGTGAAACTGCTCACCAAGGGCCACGGCAGAGCTACGGGCACCAGAACGGGTTTTCTGGAGGGGTGGGGGCCTTGGGAATTATGAACAATCGCCTGCAGGAAACCAGTGTGGATAGATAGCGTCATTGCTTTGGGCTCTTTAGAAAATCATTAGCTTTGTCCTATCTGCATTTGAAAACCAAATCATGTGAATCCTAACTGTTTTTGCCCCAAGTGCAGTAGATTAGTTCAGTTGAGAGAACAGCGGACTTTCATAGTGAACTCTGCAAAGCAAGTAAGTGGTCATTTTTATTTGGCGAGGCGAGAAAAAAACAGAATTTTTTAGCTTAAAAAAGACTTGTGAAGAAGGGCCCGAAGTCATCAAGCGACTGACTCATACCAAAGCAATCAGGCGAAAGAAGCAGTGAAGGACCACTTAAAGGAGACTGCTGATTTGAAGAATGCTGCACATGTTGCTGGACCTTACTGAACAGAGAGGGTTGTATCAGATCGCAGTAGTTAATAATGTGCAAACGCAATATCTACCGTTGCTTCTTAGTTATCCTTTTCAAACGTAAAATAATTAAAATGTGACCTGTATTTAAAAATCGCTCCTGCAGAACTATGGAAAGGCTAGCAGACAGCAAAAAGGAGACATTTTAATTTGTTGATTGCTCACAAAGCACCCATCTTAGAAGTCATTTAAATTCACAGTCATCTTGAAGAAGATCCAGGGCTTTCAGCAGAGAACATCTAATCAAATGTGGCTTGTAAAGGACACTCCTGTGTCAATAAGTGCCACGTAAGTAGTCACGCCATCATATAAACACAGAGAGAAAAGCCTAAGCGATCCACAGCGAACTATTAAGAGATCCTTTACTATGCAAGGATAGAAGTATCCATCTATGGTATGTAGCATTGATGTGGCGTGTTTTTAACAGGCATTTTATTTTAACAGTTCAAAGTCTTTTTCTTAGATTTTTGTTTCAATAAAGAAACATTTTTGGCAGAAGTTGTGAACTAATTCAGTAAGTTAGGCAGTTTTATTTTACTGTTGTGAGACAAAATCTGGAAAATAATTGTAAATAAATGTTAAAATTCTACCATTTGTTAATCAAAGAAGTGTCAAATCTCCAGGAAAACAGATTTTAATACCTGTTGGATTGGTGTTTTTTTGACAAGTGTTGCAGAAAGACTTTTTCTGTTGCTGCTCACTGAATTTGCAGACATCTCAGGGGGGAGTTTAGCGCACTCCTCATTAAACTAGCTTTAAATCTTTTATTTCTCTTTGCTGCTGCTTGGTGTTTTAAGGCTTACGCTCCCTGCACACATTTTCTGTTGGACTCTGGTCCAAACACTTACAGTGGCAATCCATTACCTTATAGTTTTTCTTCTTCAGCCATTTTTGTGACCTTGTAGATAAGTTTTACAATATGTTCAAAATGTGGAAGACAGAATTCCAGCATCAAATATTTATTTATTTTAATGCAAATGCAAATACGTTTTAACATTTATGCAATTTGTTTACTCTTAATTATTATTGTCTGTTTTTTTTGTCTCAAAAATTAAACGACCTTAAAAATGAAGATTGTTTATTTCCCATAGGTGAAAAAAATGTAAAAATCAACAGAAAAACAAAAAGTCAGTCATATGTTCTTTATTCAGATTAAAATCTTTACTCTCATTATTTAATGTTTAAACCCAGAAAATGATACACAAATGTAACAGGATGATGCAGAAAGATGTAGATAAAAGGACCAGTGCGGAAACTGACCCGTTCTATTGTTTGTTGCTGATGTTTTGTCTACAATATAAAAGAAGAATAAGGCAGCACAGGACATGATCAATTCACTGAGAAAATACATTTCACAGACAATTTCAAAAATCCTTAGAAAGTTGGTAAATGCATGGACATGGCCTTGTAGAAATTTGATTTGTCATTAAATTCAGATTCAGGCCTTTGTCTGGATATGTTCTGGTCAAACGTCCTGATAAGCAGATGGGTTTTTTTTCTGCTGTTACAATAAAATACCGACATTATTAACCACTTTAGAAAAAAAAAAATTCTCTTCTGGTTTGTAAAATTTATTTTTTCTTTTATGTATGTATAATGAAATATTTGTAATTATTTACTTATCACCAGCAATAAGAAATACAAATGAGTTCCCTGACTCCTTTTCATTGTTACTAATTCCTGTAGGAACAAATGGCCATTTGCGTGCTCTCTTATGACTTGTTTGACAATTAACTGTTTAATTCTAAACATTTTTACTTAAAATTTTTCTTTAAAATACAACTTCATGTGTATCAAATAGTCCTGCTTTTTTTATCCAATGAAAATGTACAGTGTCACAGTTGGTTTTAATCCGGTTGTACTGATCTGTTCTTTGAATTGATTAGCTGTGTTGTGTGTTCACTGAATTAGAGGCAGAGGTTCATTCCTTGCTCTGTGTCTGAGTACGTTTTACAAAATATCCGTCTGGTACAAATATAAAGTTTTAGGCTTTATTAGATCTCTTTGTGCATTGCATTTGTTTTAACAAGATGCTGCCTGCGAGCATGATGTAAACAAACACTTTTGCCAGGTCATGTGAGTCCCCCTTATGGTCAGATTGCACACATGAGGAAACAGTTTAATATTCACATTTATTACAGTCCCTCTGAGTCAGAGAGTCTCCACTTCAGGGTCTCATGAACTTCCCAGGGCCTGTTAAGACAAGTAATTTGAAAACAGAGGCATATTTTGTATATTAAAATAAAATAAATGGATTTCATGAGAAAACTGTTTAGTGTGGACTCACATTTGGTACTGCAGGCTTGTGTGTCTCTCTTTGATGATAGTAAGCAGAGATAATACAGTTTCTCCTGTAACACAAAAAGTGACATGTTGTTTTTTGTTTTTGTAACCAGTGTATAGGTGTAGCTTTGACTTTACATGTAGACACATTAGGTTCCATTTTGGCTGTCTTACTTGCTCTGTATGCCTCCACCTGGAGGTAATCCAGGAATGACGGTGGACGCCAGGACTGTGAGGACAGACAGCAGGTCAGGCTCCTCCCCGGAGGCGGACAGCTGGTCATAGATTTCTGTCAGACATCAGGACACAGAAACACTCGCATGGGCACTTTTAGCAAACACCTCCATACTTTGTGCGCTTTCACGTTTGAAGTAAACTGCTTTGTTCTGCAGTTCTGTTGGCAACCTTGTCTGTTCAAATCACACCACACCGCTTTAATTTCTTATGTTTGGTTATCTTATCACTCTCTGCATCTGTTTACTGTTTTATTAGCACTTTTTATTTGAAGTACTCTGCTGAACTCTACAAAAACTAATTAATGTTGTATGTTTGTTGGAGAGTATGATGATGGTTGGCTTTTTTTCTAATAGGCTTGTCAGGATATTGCTGAATGCCTATAGCCCTGTCCTCCTCTTTTAGTGTGGCATTTTCTTAAAATTGCATTCATGCTCCTTTAGCTTGCTTGTTGCAAATCACCTTCTGTATTGGGCAGCATTTTAATGAATTGCAATTCAACATTATTGTTATTTTGTATCTGCTTTTTCATTTTATTACACTTGTGTTTATTTCTTATGTGGAGCTGTAAACAGGTGGAAAAACTTTGAGGAGGTGAATAATTTTTATCGGTGCTGTTGGCATTGTGTAGCATTACATTAAATTAAGTTATTAGATCATCCCTGCACCACACTAATAGCACATATGTTGATTCCATAGCAGTGGCTATACATGTATATATATATATATATATACTGTTAAACTTTTAAATGAATAGATATTTTTAAACATTGTGTGGATTATCTAAAGATAATCAAAAACAACAATATAGAGGTGAATCCCTATGATAATTTTTTGTGCTAGAAAACACAAAAAGTTTACTTTCCCCTCCTAAACCTGAAATTTGGCTCAGCAAAGGTCTGTCTCTTCATTTGAAGGTCGATGCCATTACAATGCTCTTTAGCATCACATGCTGGCGTGACATATGTATTACAACATTTTTTTGACAAGAACGTCACAGATTGTGACGATTGTGATTGTCACAGATTTAAATCTACATAAATGTAGATTTAAAAAAATGGTCAAAACGGGTGAAGAAAACTTTCACGTCAAAAATATTCACTCAACTGTAACATCTGAGTTGTGATCCCTCTGCCAATTAATTTTTCGGCATGTCAAAGAGAAGCGTTAGCTCAGCTCTCCATAGCTGTCCATCATAATCAATTTGCTACATGATGGCCAATACACAAATGTATCAATGTTTGGGTTTATAAATGCAGATATTGAAGTTGCAGTAGGAAGGTTTGAGCAAAACTTCCTACTGGCTTTTAATATGAACAAGCACATTAATTAAAGTTGACAAACAGAGTATATAGCATTATAAAGTTTACTCCCCCAACACACCTGCCACTTTGGATTCCAGCAGGTCCTCCAGCTCGGCCTCCTGGTGTAATGCTTCTGCTGACAGCTGGGGGGCGCCCGGGAAGCAGAGCAAGATGATGCTGATGTTGTCCAAGCTTCCCTGTGAAGCAGAGCGAAGCAGTGTCAGCACGGGCTGAGTAATGATGGCTGACCTCACAAATGTCAGCGTGCAGGACGCTCTCTCGTCCTGCGTGAATCGCTTTAGAGGTGGGTCAGCTGTATCTTAAGGTTTGCACGCCTCTGTCACACGGATGGAGTGAAGCAGACAAATGTAAACTGAGAAAAACATTTTGAGGTGCGCATCCAAACTGAAGCTCTGTTACATAACTGAGACATGATGTCCTGACAGAATGGAGCAAGGGAGGAAGAATGTGTGTTTGTAGATACAAATATCTATAAAGATATTTGTAGAATATCTTTCTACAAAGGATCAAGCGTTGTATACCTAAAGATTTTTGGGATGTGATCTGTGATAGTTTCTGAAATGGGTCCATTTGACTGGGGAGCCAGGAGAAATCAATGCAACATCTTCTGACACCCCTGCAGTCTATTTAGAAGAGCTGAGAGGACTATTATACCATGAAGAGCAGCCGCAGCGTAAATTAAGCTTTAGCAGAGGTCAGCGCTGGATTTTCGGTCAGTATCATGGCTTTCAGAGCCAGGGATTCTCAGTAGTGTTCACAAGAATGCAACAACACAAATAGGTATAATTCTATTAACCTGTAATGTATAAATAAAACCAATCAGATTGCTCACACAGCAAAACTCTGCAGTGAGGATGTTGTTGTTCAGTGAAGAAGACTTGGTAAGACAGCTGTTGTCAGAGTCACTGGAGTGTTTAAATTAAATCAGAGGAAGTACAGAGACATTAGAAAATATTGGCATGCCTGCGGTTTAATTAAGACACAAGAAAGTGAGAGAGAGAGAGCAAGATTTAAGGCAGGAAGGTTGAGCAGAGTACACACAGTGTGAAGTCGCCTCTTCTCTTAATGCTAATAATTAACCATAGCCAGAAAAAAAAATTGAATGTCACTGCTTCATCATCAGATATTGTAGGACTTAATGAGAAAATCAAGCACAATCAAGTAACTATTCTATCTTAAGTTGTTATGAAGCGCTGTATATATCAAACTTAAAAGAAATTTGGCTTTGCAATTTAATGCCTTGAAATTGTGCCTCTGTCTCTTTAAGAAGCTCCTACTCTCTCCGACGCTCCACTTTCAGCATGTCGTCATAGCAACATTCCTCTATAGACATTTAACATTGTTCTTTAGAACATTTCACTGAGAAGTAGGTTGTATAATGAGAAGTAGGTTGTATAATGAGCAATTCTAGCAATTGCTAGAATAGTTCTAGAATTGCTAGAATTAGCTAGCAATTCTAGCTAATTGCTGAAGTTAGTCTGAAGGAATTGAGTGCAGGAGGCACTTGTGAGAATGGTTGCCATGAGAGATTCAAGGATTTCTCAACATGCATGAAAGAATGAAGACAACACTCCAGGTGTGTTTTGATAAGGGAACGACATTCTAACATGATATTAAACTTAAAAAGGTTGATTTTTAAACCTAGCCTTTTAATGAATTTGCAAAAACTATTTCTAAATATTAATGTATTTTTGATTATTATTATTATATTTTTTTACCTGTTTTATTCAAATTGCATTACATTTCTTAAAAAAATTTTTTAATGCCCTTTGCACAGTGACATTTGATTTTATTTCAGGTTCCTGCTGAGCCAACTAGCCCGTCAAATTAGAATCAGTTAACTTGTTAAACAATTACTGATCCTTTTAAACATGACTGTCTGAAGATTGACTGACAATGTTACTCTAAGCTGAACTTAAAACCTTTAGATCAGAAGTAAAATCTACAGAATTATGAAACCTCTTGTTTTGGTTTGTGCTGTAACTAAAAGTCTTTGTTGCTCTCATCACAGTGGGACCATGCTGTGACCCACTAAACTTGAAGCAGCGCGTACAGATGTCACTCTGACCTTGTACAGACAGAGGTCGATGACTTGAGTGCAGACATCCCTCAGGTCAGTGCAGACTTGCAGCCGGTTGTGGACGAAAGCACAGAGCTCCTCGTTACTGATGGTGTCCCACACGCCGTCGCAGGCCAGCACCAGGAACTCGTCCATGGGCGAGCGCTCCACCACACACACTTCCGGCTCCGGCGAGACCATCTGCTGGCTGGGGGTCCGGTTTTCCGCCCCTTTGTAACTGAAGTCCCCCAAAGCTCGGGACACAGCCAGGGAACCGTTGATCCTCTGAAGGGACACCGACCCGCCGGCGCTTTCGATGCGCTCCTTCTCCAGAGGGCTGTACGGTTTGTGGTCCTCGGTGGAGAAACGCACCTGCCCCGACCGGCACAGCACGGCCCTGGAGTCGCCGCAGTTGCCGAAGTAGATGTAGTATGGGGAGATGAGGGTGGACACCACGGTGGTGCCGCCTCTCTCCCAGCCTTCTCGCCGGGCCACAGAGTGCAGGTGTTTGTCTGTCTGCATGAAGCCCTCGATGATGGCCCCCTTCACCTTTTCAGGGTTGTCCTCAGGTCCGATCCCACCTGTGTGCATAAATGGGTGTAAACTGAGACCGAACCCCCCCAAACAAACTGTGCATGTCTTCATCACATGTTCAGTGTGAAATCTTTTACCTGTGGCCAGGATGTGCCCCAGAAGGTGCTGGGAGCAGTATTGGGCCACTGTGCTGCCGGCGTGGCCGTCGAACACGGCGAAGAAGCTCCACTCTGCGAGCTCTCCTCCCAGCTGTGGCACGCAGTTGTGGAAGTCCTCCATGTTGGCCCTCCAGCCCTGCATGCTCCCCAGGGCGTAGGTGAGGCCCCAGCGGGCGCAGCCCTCCTCTGTCAGCTTCTCCAGCACCGGCCGGTCAAGGTACGGGCTGGGGATCACCTCCTCCTTCTCCCCTTCTCCCGCCTGCTCCCCGTCCGACGCCCCCCCGCGTCCCCCTTTGAAGAAAGAGCTGACCCTCTTCTCTGTTTCTTTGACCAGCTGCCGCACGAATGCAGGCATCTCCACGTTGCCCTTCCTGGCCGTCCTCATGGCTTCTACACGCAGCTGGTGAAGGTGTAATCTTCGCTTGTCCCGGCTCTGGTGCTTGTGGATGGGACGCAGTGCCGGGCTTCTGGCCTGACTCTGGGCCTGTGCTGTGTCTGCGTAGCCCTGCTGCTCCAGGGCTCAGAGCATGGCTGCCTCAGCTGATGGATGCTCTGCTCCCCGCCCTCTCTCTGCTCATCTCCTTTCCTCTTCCCCTCTGGAGACCTCACTGATCAGCGCACTCTCCTCCCCTCATCCTTCCTCTCTCCTCTTTGTTTTTTGGTGTCTTCTCTGTGTGACTGTGATTTCACCTTCTCCCTCGCTTTTTCATAGCTCTACCCTCTTTCTCCAGCTCTCCCCCCGCCGGCCTTGTTATTTTCCCTGCCTCCGCTTTGATTGGCTGGCTATTTGTGTGCACCAATCTCTTCCTGTGTTGCTCTCCCTCTGTCTCTGTCCTCCTATCTGCAGCTCTGGTCCTCCCATGCTGATGGTAATCTCAACCTTTGCTCGGCCGGGATTATAGGCTTGTGGATTAAAGGGCTGTCGTCCATTTAGGGAGCATGTGATTCGATGGTGAGACTCTGGTGTGGATGATCTCTTTAAAGTGATATCACACTTTATTTGGTTTCCTTTTTTAAACATTTGCCATGGTGACACATGCGCCCCCTAAAATAAAGCCTGTAATTTAAGCTGCAGCCATTGTTTAATTGAGCGTAAGGACGAGCTCAAGTCTTTAACTAGAATTTAATCATTGTTGCTTCGTGGGTGTTTAACGTGTTTTTTTTACATAATAGCTTTTTGTGCATCTCTCTGAGCTTCTTCTTCTATATGCCAGTTCATAAACATAAAACCCTTGAACCGTTACGTTTTTCATCACGTTAGTACCACAAAGTACAATGCATTTGATAAAAATTTGGTTTGTTAGACCATCACAAGGTAGCGCATAACTGAATAATGCATGGCTTTTATGTTTTCAGATAAAAATATGAAAAGACTTTTGTCTTGTGGGAAGGTGAACTTTCACCCCACTGTGATTTTCTGTAAATAGTACCTTGTTTTCAGTCGACTTTAATCCGCTGCTCCAACTTAAAGCGACAGTTTGTAACCTTTATTTTAAAAAATCTCTTCTTTTGTTCATATTTTCTAAAACTGTCACTGACAGTTTAGCACGAGACAGATAACCTGTGAAAAAAACTGAGCTCCTCCGCTTCCTCCCAGTGATACTTTTGTTGCTCCCATTCAAAACCGACCAGTCAGATAGGTCAAACGTTTTAGTAATGTCAATCACCCTTGAGTTCGTGCTGCTAAATGTGCTAAGAAGAAACAACTTAATGTTCCAGGAAAACCACTCATCCACCCTCATCAGAATAGAGCATTCTCGACACGCTCCATTGTGGTGAACCAGCTGCAACCTAGCAGAGAACAAGGGGGAGGTTGTGAGCAGCGCATACGCAAGAGTGACTGGCAGTGTTAAGACCCTCCTCCTTGGCTTTGATTGGTTGTTTCTGACCAGGTGCTTGAATTTTTCACACATTACACCATAATGTCACAACAAAGTGACAGTTTTATTATACTTCATAAAGAAAGACAAATGAGTAATTTGGCCTTTTGATGCACAGACTTGATATAGATTCCAGTCACTCGCAGAAAGGGCTTGAGAAATTGTAACGAAAGAGAAGAGAGTTTTAATAACAGCCCACGTTGCCATATAGGGTATTAACAACCATATTATTGTTTCAATTACTGGACTTTGTAACATTATCCTGCGTTAATTTATACCAAGATTTTATTACACACTTTCGGACTCTGTTGGTTAGGTGACTTCTCAAGGCAGTTCTTTGTACCGGATTTTATTTAGGTTTGTCAGAGTGAAGAGGATGAATGCCAATTTGTGCCAGAAGTTTCTTCCCACGATACAGTTGTGCATCACATTTCCTACTTAAAACCCTAATAAATGTATTAAAATTTGATGCAATGCTGCAAAATGTGTTCAGGTTCAAGGGATGGATCCTCTTGTGAGGTGCTGGAAGCTACAAAGGTCGTGAATTGGAGATTTAAATTAAATGACACATTTGTTGGTATCACTTGGTTCCGGCTACTCAGAAAATCAGTTTTCAATTGATAAAAAAACGGGAAAAATACGTAAGAACTGACATCTGTAATGAATTAAGTTGCTGTAGCTTGAGGACTAAAATCCCATCTGTGTTTATTCTAATCTAAATGAACAGATTTTGTTTTCTTATGATTATACAACCTGCTGTGACTGACAGCTGCTTTCCTTGGTGGCGTTTCTCAGACAACAGCTCAAACCTGTGGGGTCAGCCAGAATGACAGCGCCTCCCTCTGTAATTAATCATGTAGCTTGATGTGCTTTGACAACGACAGGCGTGTAATTTACAACACACTGCTGGCCGCAAAAGAGCAAACAACATAACTTATTACTTGAATTTTCATTTCCTCTAAATAGGCATTTGTTGCTTTAGTGCTACTCATAATCTGCATTTTTTTTTAATTAAATGTTTACTTAAATCCCATTGAGCTTGAAAACCTCTTTTTCAAGAAATACCAGCAAGTATCAAACACAGTTACAGGAATTTTAGTTAAATACAGACATAAAAGAAACAAAAATACAGTTTGATAAAAAATTGCAAGTCATCTAAATGAAACAATTGAATGTTATGAAATTAGCCTAAAAGACTATTTTTTAAAATTTTATTTATTTGTTGTTATTTTGTTAGTTTTGATGTGATACAAAACTAACAAAGAAGAGAGTATTTCTGCTGTTTGGAGAAATACTCCTGTTAATTAACCAGTTTCTGCCCAACTTTAGCAGTGGGGCAAATATTTCTTATTTTGGTTGGTTGAATCTGTGACTGTAAAACAAGTGCAGACCTTCATCACAATGATTGACAGTTTATACCAGGTATTTGTCGCAGATATTCAGGGCAGCATGTCAGGGGGCGCCACAGCCTCAAGTTGTGAACAACAAAAACGGATTGTGGGAGGCAGCATGGGTGTACTTAGTTTTTCCACTTACTACTTTTCCATTTTGTTTTGGGGTTTTTTCTTCAAATAATTAATGAAAGTCTGAATAAAACCTGCCATGTGTTTTATTTTATTTTTTCACACTTTGGGCTAGATTTTAAAAACATTTGAACCTGTAATGTCCTGATTATTTTATTATGCTTTCCCACACAATATCCGAAAATTTCTTCAAACCAAATTGAATCTAAATTCCCTCAAGGTGCAGTAATTTTGGTCAGACACATATTAAAGGGAGTCAAAATGGAGTAAAACTGGCCAACAAGTTGGTGTGAACATCGAACTTAGATGCTAAGACAGAAACTAGAATTTGGCTCAAAGAGACACAATTTAAACCACAAATTTAAAAGTGACTCAGCTGAATCTATTTACATTTAGACTGAACTCTCCTGTGAGGTGATGAGTGTATGCTGTTTCCATCTACAGCATGAGTCAGCCTTAATCTGAAATTCATTAGTTTATCATCAGTGCTGCAGCGTGCAGCTGGTGCAGAGAGCGGTCTACAGACCTGGGCTGTTTCCCCATGAATCCTGATCAGCGATGAATTTCACATCAGAAGCTGCTCCCGGCCGGTCCGGACACGCGCAGAGGCCTCCCACACGCTGACTGAGAGGGCAGGAGGGTCCCAGGAAGCTGAGGAGACATGTCTCAGGTTCCCAGTTTTCAGTGTGTGTGTGTGAGTCGTCACTGGCTGTATCCAGCATGGGATAAAATTAGGCCGGGGCGGCCTTATACTGCTGACAGAGCTGGGAAGGCCAAAAAAAGCGTGGGGGTGCAAGCCAACGGTGGAAGCTCAGGGAAGAAAGGGGAGCAAGCAGGACCGCCGCCGAAATGGCCTCCAAACGTAAGGAAATAACGAGCGGCAGCTAAAAGCTTCGAGAACCAGGAGAACAGCTGTGAGGTGGAGGGAAGAGACAGGTTCTTCGTTTGTCCTTTAGGCAGATTCAATAGGTCCAGGTTGAACTCTGAGTCCAGCATGTCTCATATCCGGTGGACAGAAAAGGAACTCGTCTAGATGAGACCCATGTTATCCTGATTCATTTTGAAGAAGAAGATATTGACAACTATGTTTGATTTGCTACTTGTTCAGGTTGCATTTGTTTTTAGGATTAGTTTGGTGTATGTTTGCCAAGCTGTGGGAAATGACTTAATGGGTGCACCAGCTAAAGTGAGAGTGGGTCGGCTTAATCCTGCGTATAAATTCAATTAAATAGCTGCATTTTATCTCGTTTGAGCATGTTTTTTAAAATGCACCACAAAATCCAGCTTCAGCTCGTCGTGCTATTTCATCCCTCATTATTTGAAATGTAACTCGTTAATCTGTGAGATTCCCAACTATTTATATAAGAAAGATAATTATCTCCAGATTTAAAGTCGTTGTCAAATCTTTGAGAGGCTGAGTATTTGATGTAGGATCCTAGATAATATTTTACACCTTTATTCAGAGCTCTTCATCACACATTATTAATGGCTCCAGACATTTGTATTTTATGTTGTTCTTCTAAATCTGCTGTATTTCTTAATTTAAATTCAGAAGGTTGTTTTATTTTCCGTGACTATTCCTTGACAAAACCAGTGTAGGTTGCATGCATGACGGTCCAGTCCGTCGCATTGAGTTTGTTTTGAAGATGAACCTGATCTGAGCAGTGAGGCTGAAGAGTGGTTCGCTGCCACTAGTGGACTGAGTCACACAGCATTTTGGAGTCATCCGAAACAAGGCGGCTCCATTTAAAGGGATAGTTCAATTTTTTAAATCGGATTCTGTTGAAAGGTTGTGAGTAGTAAATATCTTACCAACGGTGAACATAATTGAAACAAACATTTACAGTGTATAAAAAAGATACACATATTACCTTTTTCTCTCACAAATGAAACTAAACTTTTCCTGTTTTAATTTGTTTTGGATCGGCAGAATGATCCATATTTGCTGAATAGCACAACAATTAGAAATATATCTTTAACTTTCATTGGATTTAGTTGTTTCGATACATCACATATTTTGTAGACATTCTGTGTAACTGAGGCCAAAAGTTTTGGCTTCCTCCTACAATTTTCTCATAATAGTTTGCTGGAATTTTGGTTATTCCTCCTGACAGAACTGGTGAAACTGGTTTGGACTTTAGATCAGAGCTTTGAGCTGATCACTCCAAAGCATTGGCCTTGTTGGACTTTGTGTGGCCATTTTGTGACTAATTTGTTAAAATGTTTTCGGTCATTATCCATTTCAAAGACCCATTTATACCAAACATTAACTTCCTGGCAGATACGTTGAAACGTTGCATCAACATTTCCACATAATGTTCTTTCCTCTATTTTGTGACCCATCGTTCCTCTAGCAAACTAACCACACAACATCATGCTGCCACTTTGCTACTGCAAAGTTCGGATGGTGTTCTCAGACGTATTAACCATCTAATGAATAAGTAGGAATAAGACTATGCAAAAATTAACAAAATAACATCCATTTGAACTGCCGTGCAATTATTTATTTGTCATGCTACAGTAAGCAGCTTTAGTATTGGCCCAGCTCTAACAAGGTGCTAGTTCTGAAACTTATGTTTTGTAAAAGTAGAGATGCTCCAATGTTATTACTGGTAAGATACTGACTTCTCCTAATCTCTCAACAGAACAGCAACAAAATAATACCAACTTCTGCTTTACTGCTTTGTAGCAAAATTTGAAAAAACACATATTTTAGAGCTTTAATGCATTGTTTATCTAATTTAGACTAAAAAACAATAATAATTATGGAGAAAGTTAAATTTGTGTTGTGTGATCCCAGGGAACAGAAACCATAATAGAACAAAACTGTGATTTTTTCCCCCCCTTCTGGTATTATTCTGACTTTATGTCATGTTTATGGTCCCATCATATTTATGTTATGCAACCACATGGCATAGGGCAAAGCGATAGACCGCCTTATTTATTTAATCTTTTATTGCAGATTTCTCAGAAATGTGCAATCGTGTGAAAAAAGATTTTTCCCTTTTACAGATTTCTATTTTTAAAAAAAATTTTTTTGTCACACGTAAACATTTAAAATTCTCCAACATTAAGTCATGTGGACTTTAAACAGACCCTCCAATGAAATAAAATAGTGCTGTAAAAAACCATGGATGAAATGCATCCTCCAGTTATGATGGAGAGTGCAATTATTTGTTTCACATAAGGACAGAATTGTTTGAAAGTGATTCTCTTAATGAAATCAGCATTTTAAAAAAACCTAAATGTTGCCTGTAAAAGTATCTTTGACAAATAAAATTTGTTTGAGGGTCTGAAATATGAAAGTTTGAGCAAAAACAGAGGAAAAATGTGTGTGGGAAAAATACTTCTTAGAACAGTGCGGCTGATTGCTGGTAACTGTGTCTTGCAGTCATGGATCTGGTGTATTGGAGGAACATGCGGTGGACCGGTGTGGTATTCACGGGGTTGGTGATGTGTCTGGCCAGCCTCTTCCAGCTGAGCGCCATCACCGTGCTCTCTTACGTGTGCTTGGGTATCATGTGCATCACTGCCACGCTCCGTCTTTACTATAAACTACTGGAAGTGCTGCGCTGGAACCCTGGTGTTCACCCCTTTCAGTGAGTTGGTCTACATTCATTCTTGAACGTTCACTGGATCTCCTCCTCCTATACGCCAGAAATGTTCACATTTCTCCTGATTTCGGGGGAAAAAAGTGTAAGGATGAACGCCCTCCGCATGTTCCACGCTTGTGATTTTGTGCCCAGGTCGTATTTGGATTACGACGGCTCTCTGACCGATAAGGAGACGGTGATGCTGGTCGAAGAGGTGGTGCTGCTGATTGCCTTTGCCGTCACAGAGATTAAACGCCTTCTCTTCATCGAGAACGTGATAGACTCTATGAAGGTCTGAGAGCGATCATAATGACAGATGTGATGATATACACTCTCTATATATGTATATGGTGCTTTAGAACAGTGAACTTTGTCACATTTGATTACATTAGAACATCAGCCGATGAGGTATTTTATTGGGATTTTATGTGACCGACCAACACAAAGTAGTTTGCAATGAAGAACAGAAAAATCTTTCTGACTTCACGTGTGAAAATCTGGTAGAGACATATTCCCAAAGATCTTTATCAGTATTTGAAGTGAAATTTTTAGACTTTTATTAAAAAAACAAACTGATTATTATGTATCATTTACTTCCCTATAAGAGCCACGTGGTACTTTGTGTCGGTCTTTTATATAAAATCTTAATAAAGCTAAAAAGGATGTGATTGTCGCGTGATTAAAAAGCAAAGAAAAAAAAATAATGAGGTTTGAATACTTTTAAAAAGATAAAAATTCATGACCTTTGGATTTGAAAGTGTTTGGCGCCCTCTGGTGGTAGCAGAAAAACATTTTTAGCCTCTCAATATTTTACTGTAGGAGCATTACAGTATCTCACACAACTCTCAAAGTCCTAACAGCTGTGTCCGGATGTATAAATACGCTTTAACACAGAAATATAATTCATTACTTTAGAATACAAAATTAAATTTAAAAGACAAGAAAACATGGCATCAAAATATCAGAGCAACTCATCCATCTGCAAAGTAAGGGTAGCAAGAAAATATAAACAAAGTGTTAAAACTCAATGTAATCTCCTTTATTCAAAAAATGGCCTAATTTTCTGTGTGTAAACAGCTCAACTAACAACCTGTACTCTCATGTGCAGTTTTTCAGTTTAGTTAAAAAAAAAAAAAAAAGAAAGAAAGAAAGATCTATATAAATATTCCAGGTCATGATAAATAAGTTTAAAAAAAAAAGACCCAAGAAAACAAAACAATAAAAGAAATGATCAAAACCTGAATTCAGTCAGAAAGAGCCTGATTGGTGCAGGTCTGGTTTTGTAAATTAAAGTGTTTTGTTTGTGTTGGAACATCCACTTATTTTAGTGGTGGTACATTATATCATATTATTAAGATAATATAAGATGATATAATGACTTCATCTTAATGATGATCATTATATCATCTTAATGATCTAATGATTCATCTTCTGTCCCTCAGTTTGTGTCGTTCCTCTATTTACTGACGTATGTGGGCATCGCCACCAATGGGCTGACTCTGATCATAGCTGGTGAGAAACATTAGCCAGTATTTAAGTAAAACCAACTCTAAACTCCTGCTTCACACTTTAAACTCTCTGTCCTGATCTGATTATAAAAGATTTATTCATCCTTGTTTGTTTAGTTTGATTCTTTTTTGTTTTTTCTCTCAGCTGTGATTGCGATTTTCTCCCTTCCCCTGTTATTCAAAAAACAACAGGTAACTAGTTCTTCTTTTTTTTTTTTTAACCCAGAGAAAGTTAGATTTGCTTTGGGGATACTGACTTCTCATTTTGTTGCCAGGTCCGGATAAGGAAGGTTGCCAGAGCATTCAGAGCGTTTGTGAAGAAAATCAGAAATCTGTAAGTAACCTGCTACATAAAACACATCGTTTTGTGATAATACCAAGCTATTGGTATCATTTTCACTGTGCATTGCCTTGTTGCAGGTTTGACAGTTTATATGAGATGGTGAGACCCTCTTCTGCCCCTGCCTCCAAACCTGCACCCCCACCTGCTCCCGCCATCAAACAGAAACCCAAGTCGAAGTAACTTTTTGGTTGCACACTGAAGGAATTTGGGATTTAGAAAACGTTCGTCCTCTGTGGGGCCGCCGGTGGGGCTGCTCATTTCCATCTCTCCACTGTGATTGTTTATGGGAGCAAGATTTAATAGATGAACAAAGATGCCTTTCACTCACAGAGAGGGATGGGCAGAGGATGAAGTGGGAAATGTTATTTACTGAGATGCTCTTTGTAGGCAACTTTAATGTTACCAGTTTGTCATTTTCTACAAACGGTGACAACATATACCTTCGTATACATATATACTTATTATCAAGCTCTAAACTTAAGTTTAAACAATTTTGGAAACACTAAATTAAAAAAAAACTAATCACACTCTGATCAGTTAGCAAACTTGTTTTAATCAGGCTCTTTTTTCTTGCTTTTAATAATTGTTTATATTAAGGGTTAATGTAAAGCAATGATTTCAGTTAAAGCACTAAATCCAAGGGATTAGATTAATTCAATTTGTTTAGAAAAGTGAACTTTATCACTTCTGCTACAACTTGTAGTTCAACGTTTGAACACCAGGAGGCAGTGCTGAAAACAATGCTGACAGATCAACATAAGTACTAGCTCTGACTTACCTGATAATTACATGAGCAACAACAACAAACAAAACTGCCTGTCGAGAACATCTCAGTAAACAAACAAATCCTCTTTACATTTTATATAATTCTAATTCCTGGTGCAAGATCACTTCATGTGACCGTTTTATTTCATGTGAATATATTTATACTTCTAATGCGATTGTTTCCACGAATAACCCACAGAAACCTTCCAGAAGAAGGACTAAAACTGTTTAATGTGTTTTTTTTCTCCTACTTTCTAATCTCGACCATCTGGATTTGTGGCGCCCCACCGGAACCCCACAGATCCCAGCTTGGATCCCAGCTTGGATCTCAAAACGCCAAAGTCTTGAACTGTTTCACATTTTGTCACGTTACAACCTCAGATTTCTGCTTATTTTATTAGGACTTTGTGAGACAGACCAACACCAATTAGTGCATAATTGTGAAGTTGAAGGAAAACCATACAAAATCTTACATGAAACCAGTATTGAATGCAAAATGTAAACTCCATCTCAAGGGTTGCGCATGTTGGTGGCAGCGTAATGATGTGGGAGTCGAGGGTGAGACCTAAAATGGATTTGTTCAAATCAAAGCATATCCATGAGTTAGAATGACTTGTTGAGAATCTGTGGTAAGACTTGAAAAGGCCTGTTGGCAGATCTTTTTTTTTGTCCAAAATTTCGTTTCCTTTATTTTGGGAACCAACTTGAAATTTAAGTGACAATTTGCATTTGTCAACTATTTTAAAAATCTCCTTCCACTTCAAAATAATGCACTATAGTTTCTACCGATCTCTATTGTACTGTAAAACACATCGACGCTTGTGACCTGGACATTTTCACTCGTCTAAGACGTACACTCACTTTTAAATCTAGTACATGTGGGGACTTTTCTTACTGACAGCTAGCTGCCAACACTGAGCCAGTGTGTGGGTACTTCAGTGCAATTTCCTCGCCAGAAACCTGCTTTACGCATATCAAATCAATGTGAAAACGAAGCTGCACTCAAACTGTTGTGTCTTAATGAGCTTAAATTACATACAGTGTGTAGCATATATCTACATATATTCATATGTGTTGCATTGACTTGTTTTTTTTCTGTCATCACTTGTGACGTGGGGATCTAGAGCTGCAGACGTTTCGGCTCTCAGTGTTTTCACTCGTCTCGTTTTTCCCTCAGCGCTTTCCATTCAACCTGCATTTTCTTTACTTTTGGTGCCATGGAATAAATAGAAAGTCCTGAAAGTTTGCTCGTGTTAAATTGATCTAAGTGGACATCGGTGTTAATAAATGTACAATTATATACTGTAAAACTTAGTTGTGATTTTATAACAATTTAATCACTGCAGATGTCATCGCTGATGTGACTTTTTTGTTTTTGGTTTACAATATTTCTATTGGTACTTGCTATTTGTATTATTTCCTATTGGAATGTTGCTCCCTAATAAAAAAGAAATTTGCTATACAAGTGTGTTGTGCCTGTAAAAAATTCAACATGGGTCGCTGAAGCTCAGCTTTTTGTCGTAACTTCCGTGTTTAAAAGAATTGCACCTCAAGCTGAGAATAAATCTCGCTCTAATTATTAATGCAAAAATCTATAGAGAATATGCAATTTGCCTTCATTTAAAGCTGCAGAAACACATTTAACCACTAGGTGTCAATCTTGGAAAGGTGCTACTGTGAGTGATCAAAGATAACACACCATTCACACCAAACACTTTCAACATGATTTCATTGCAGCGTCGAGCTCATTATTAGTATATGACCCTTTTTAAAATGTTCCCAGTATTTAACAATAAAAACATCCCTTTGTCTGGGAGCCACGGTAATGTGTTGGTGACCTTGAGATGTTTCTTTTTAGAAGAGGAAAAAGAAAAGAAATAAAAAAAAAAAAAGAACGAGCGTCGATTCATGCTCTCTTTCATATCTTCAAGGGCAGCTTCTCTTATTGCCTTAAATCGTGACTCACAGCTTCCATTTGTCAGTGTTTACTTAAAAAGCTGAACACACTCATGTGGAGCCGCTTGACGTTTCACAGCAGTTCAAAATCAATCCCTTTTTTGACTGTTTTCTCTCTTTACATGCTGTGTTTGTGATTTTCGTGCGTCACAATGAGAACCGACTGGTAAAAATTTGCATTTTAATACATGTAAATACATCACACAGGAACATAGCTTATATTCAGCTCTTCACAGTGGATTATGTCATTGTTACAGTGGTCTGTGGAGGTCAGTAAGGCCCCCCAAACGGCACTCAGACAGGTTAGTTAGTTTGAAGAACGACACATTAAAACTCAAACTCTGATTCACTTTAACTATAGATTCCTACACAGCTCTAGTCACACCTTTAGTGTCTGACAAGCAAGAGGTTAGGTTTACAGTGCCTTAAAATAGGACCACATTTTATCACATTGCAACAAACTTCAGTGTATTTTAATGAGGTTAAAATACATTAAGACAACCATAGTAGCTCATAATTATTTTTAAAAAAAAGTTAAAGTGATGCATGGTTTTTCTTATTTTTCACTAATGAAACTGACAATTGTCATCTTGACAATTGTTGGAAAAAAAACATAAGCAGTCCTGTGTGTAGTTTGCCACAAGCGACATTTGCTTTGTCCAGATTTGATCAGACTCATTTTGTTTTCCCTCTAAACAGAACTGAAGCAATGCATGGTGGAGGCAGTGTCATGCTGTGGGGATGTTTTTCTTTAGCTTGGACAGGATCTGAGTGAAGCTGCACCCTGTCCCCCACACCTTCTTCAAATCAGACAAAATTGCTGCACAAACTCGACTATGTCTGTGCAGCAATAATGTTTTGTTTGTGCTGCTTTGACTTTGAAGATGTTAACGAAAGTTTAAAGGTCAAAAGGTCAACCAGTTGGCCCACTCCCACTTTTATGAAATCAAAATTATTACCTTTAAAATTCTCATTAATAGCTTCAAAGCCAAACAAATACACATGTGTGTTTTTATGTTTTTTGTATGTATTTATAGCTACTATCCTTTTTGCAGGTGCTTTTTTTTACTGTTGCATTGAAGTTTTGCCACTCCTTCCTAAACAAATTTCTCTTTTGGGAGACGAATAAGTTATCTTAATTTTAATATGATAGCAGCACAAATGAAAATTGTCGCTGCACAAACCAGCACTCATTTGAGGAAGGTGGGGAACGCGAAGCCGGTCAGAGTTGGTGGAAAAATAGAGCTGACTACGAAGCAATTAAAAAAAAAAACAATTTGAAGAAAAATGGTGTGGAGATCCAACAAGACAACCAACCTCCATACATAAACAGCAAAAATGACAATAAAACAGTTCAGATTGCATGTTTGGCATAGACAAAGTCCAGATTGGAATCTTAGATTCAACAGGATGCTGAAGTGGGCAAAAATAAGGGGCAGAAATATTGTCTTCTTAACAAGCAAAGCAGGTAGACATGTACCCTAAAATACATCCAGTACAAGTATTGACTTTAAGTGACTGAATAAATTAGCAGAGGCTTTGAAAACCATGTATTCACTTTATCTTCACAATTATGAGCTACTTTGTGTAGAATCACAATAAAACATACTAAGGTTCGTGGTTGTAATCTGAGAATATGTGATTAAATTTCATTGGGTATGAATACTTTGTCATTGCACTAGAAAAAGTTAAATCTATACAAAACCTACACATTCTAATCCCACACACATTTTCTATATCTGTGTTCAAGCTCATAGATTGAATCTCACTGGATCTCTGAGGTTTGGTTTGTTTGTGAGTCTGAGTATAAATAAAATGCCACAGATTTCCATTTTAAATAATTATCCGTTCTATTGTATCGTAAGGCGAGGGTTTTTTAAAAATGTTTTTTAAAAAAAAAAAAAAAAAGAAGCTGAGCGTCTGATACAGCCAAGCCAGAGAAAGTCTGACATTTCGGGAGCAGTACTGGCTGTTCCCCTGATTCCACTTTTGTTCTGTGCTAACCGTGGCTTTCTACAGCTACAAATTCACAGCACAGCCTATTTCAGAGAGAGCCTGGAAACGGCTCGCATCGAGAACAAGCTGTTCCCTCAAAATGCCTAACTTTTTTTTTTTTTTTTGGAGTAATATGTGATAAAAGCTGCCTGCACAGTGAGACATTTCCCTCCGTCGTTGCCACCTGTCCTCTCCTCTCCTGCTGATTGATGGCTCGGTGAATCAGGTGAAGCACATATGCCGGGTTGCAGCTCGGGTGATTGGTGGACTGCATGTAGGAGATCTGTCACACGTAGTGCTCACGGTGGTTGATGTACACCCGGTCCGTCCCGCTTTGATGGCACACCCACTCCAGGCGGGAGCGCTGCTGGGCCGGTGGCGGCGCGGGCCTCGCTGCTGCGGGCGGGTGATGCTCGAACCTCTGGTCCGCTCTACGAGCCTGCAAGTCAGAATGAAGCATGTTTGAAAAGCAACATCCAAAGCAGATTTTGACTTTGTTCCCTTCACTTGTTACTGCTCAGTTCGACAGAGACATATTTAGGATCAACAGAAACGTCAGACTCTTAGCGAGAAGCTGATATAAAGCATTTGAGCGTTTGAGTTTATCCCCATGGGCTGCAGGACAGACATCAGTGACCAGGAACCTTCATCAAAAAGATACTGTAGGGAGCTCTGGTAGTGCCAAAAAAGTATATATTTTGAAGGAGGTTTTTTTTAATTGTTTTTTTTAATTTTGGTAAAATGTGCATAAATTTGTTACTTTTCTTCATTTTTTACGCTGGATTTCTAAAACAATTTCTTATTGTTTCATTATAGCTGGACAAAAAAACAAAAAACAGATGTGTATATTAAAAAAGGGCTCAAAAGTAAGCAATCTTAAACATGTAAATTTAAGTGTATTATGTTTAGTAAGTAAAAACACTGAAAATCCCCAGTTTTGTAGACGGTGTCAATTTGTGCCAACCTGTGCAAGTTCTCTAGGTATATATATAGATAGATATATATATTATCTATTACTAGTAGATATATTATTATATAGATATATATATACTATATATTATATTATGATATATATAGATATATATCTATCTATATGTATATATATATATATATATATATATATACACTTACAAAAACATCTCTAAAATTTGCTGAAGTTCACCACAGCTGCATCATCCTTACACAGGTAATGTCCACAAGTGAATCTATAATTTGAAGCCTCATTGATGATATTTCTAAAATGTTAGTATACTGGATAATGCAAGCAAAACTATTTTATGTTCTATGCTCATTTTCTCTGAAACTGTAGCAGCCACTTATCTTTTTGATTGGGTCCTCCCAATGCTAGCACTATTTTGATGCCAAGATTATTGGAGTAGAGTTTGCTATTCCTGAGAGAAAGTAAACTAAATTTGTATGACTCAAAAACAACTCCACATGTGAGTCTAAAAAAAAAGAGCATGCCATGAACACAGATTAAAAATTAATCATGCTTTATATGAAATGAGGAAAGCCATTAGGTCTCAGCACTGAAAAACCTCAGATAATGACACAACCCACTTGTCTTGTTTTTTGTTGTTGTTTTAATTATTATTATTCTGACTATCCTCTGTGACTCATCATGAGCAAACAAAGTGGTCTCTCCTCACACACACGCCTCTGAGTCGGCTGCAGCGAGGTGGAGGGGTTTACCTGACACAGCCAGGCCACTTGTGATGCGTGGACTCCCAGAGGAACAGCCGGTGCTCTCTCCGAATACGGAGGGGGCGGCTTGTGAGTCGGAGGAAGGTCAATCCTTGGCAGAGAAAGGAAAAAAAGAGAGAAAGAGACAGAGAGAGAGACATGGCAGAAAGGAGAGGATCTTTTTAATCAGAATGAATAAAACAATCAAAGCAGAGAGTGTTTATGAAGGATAGAAAATTAACTTTTGAGTCATATGTTCAGGATGGCTGCTTACAGGAATAAGTTTTTAATCAAGCCGATGTTATTAAGGTTACAAATTGATAACCAGAGGTGAGAGAGGTGAGCATTTTCTAGGCCAGGCTGGATGTGTTTTGGGAAATATAACGCTCAGGTTTTCTGCAGCTTGAACAAATCTGTTGAGTGAAAGGCAATTTTGTCTGATATTAGTTACCAGGACCTGTTGTAAGTCAATAAATTTGCTCAGGTATCCCTGTCAGAGGGACAGGGGCCTCCGCAGAGATAAAGGTGATGGACTCCTCCTGCACGTGCCAGTAAATTTGAAGATTTCCGACAGCTGTTCATCTGGAGTCCCGAGTGACGTGGACGTTACAGTCACTCCGTTATTTCCTGAAATCCCCATCCTCCGCTAAACCGAAAACCCAGAAACTGACCTTGGCAATTTATAAAAGATATGTCACGAGAGGCATCGATTTTTCTACCTCTGCATGTCGCCTAACGCTGCTTTCCCCCCTCTCGTACACAGATTACAGTCGGTGCTCTCCGTGACCTGCTGTCCTGCACTCACGGCTGGGCGTGATGAAGGAGAGGGACGAGGCGTGAGTCCACTCCCGCCTCTCCTCTCCCCCCACCACTTCCACCTCATTCCACTGGGACTTCCGACCACGGTCACACTTAAGATGCTAAGTTTGTCGTGGCATTGACCACATGGCCGGGCCGAGCGTTTTGTAGTGTCAGCGCGGTGATGCAGGGGCGCCGAGCTGCTCTCCGTGCTGCCGGGTCTGCCTCAGACACGAACCGGAGACGTCTTTTAAATCACTTTGAGGACCGAGTCGTCACTGACATGATGTAGACACAAACAGAGGGCAGGAAGACGTAATGGGGAGTGGGTGGGTTGTCAGTCCCATATTTATACCCATCGAAAAGTTTCTGGGTTGACATGAAATTACATGCACTCATAATTGGCAGGAATGTCATTTTATTTTGAGCTTTAAATGACGCATAAGAACCTTTTTTTCCCTGTGATATGAAGAGGGAGATTAAATCTAAACCAATCTGTGGAAAAATCACCCCTTAACAATAATTTGTGTATTTTCGTTGTACAATAAAGAAATAACTTGAATAGGACGTGATTAAAAGGTAAAGTAGGCTTAAAGATGTCAAAAAGCAACTTATCGTGCCCTGATATAAAAAAATTCAAAAAGCGATAAGAAACAGCCAATAACATCTTTACATCTGGAACAGGTTATGAAGCCATTTTAAAAATATTCTTAGTCTTTTAAGACTATGATTTCCTAACGTACGTGGTAAAAAAGGCAGCAACGTTTGGCAAGGCTAACAGTGTTAGCTGCTAGCTGACAGCTGTAAAACTGTCAATTTGACAGTTTGATAGTTAACCAACTGCTAAAGTTAGCTAGCAGCTAACACTGTTAGCTACTAGCTAACAGTCAACTGTCAAACTGTCAAGCCTTGACACTTTGCGCAAGGCTAAAATTTGTAATCTACAGACAAACAGACTGCGGTCTTAAAATTAGTTCAAGAACAAGTCATGAAGCACTTCTATCGACTCGGTTTCCATGGTTTGGATGGCTTGGTAAAACCTACTGCCACTGGACTCTAAAACAATCATATATTGTCTGTGTGTGTGGATCTTTCTGGGTTTTGTGGAGAACGGTACTTGCCTGACTGTGTGCTGAGTGTAAAGGTTAGTGGAAGGATGATTCTGGTGTCAGTCTGTTTTTCGGGGGTTGGGCTTCCCTCCTAGTGCTGCAGCATACCAAAACAATTTGTAATGTTTTCATACTCCTGCCTATGTTGGAATGGCTGTTCCTATTCCAAAATGACTGGAATGAACCTGGAATATCGAACCTGAACCGGAACCAGAATACAGTGGTTTTTAGTCAAAAAAAGGCCAGTTTTAGGATATCTGAGAACAGGTTAATATTTTTCCCAACAGCTGGCCTACATAAGTATTTATCATTATGATCTCTACCCTCCTAAATCTGAGATTTCTCCAGAGTGTGTTCAAGTAATGGAAAAGAGTGAATCTTCTCCAAAAGTGACATAAGGTGAGGCGCTGAGCTCTTCAGCTTAATTGTAGCGCTGCTTTTCAGAAGACGTACACGAGTTAATGCCTTATTTTCCATAATAAAAAGGTTCCTGCTTTCTGCAAAAAGTAATGAAGGTCCACCTTCCACCTAGATCCTCCCTGTGATTTTATTATCTATGAGAAAAAAACATGGCACAGACTCACAAAGTGTTTCACATCAGTCACATTACTCCGAGACAGAGTGTAAATAATTTAACCCTAAAGTTTCTCTCCACTCTTATATTAAACGTGGCAGCTGGTGGACTGCAGTCACATTTGGAGCAAAAGTAGGACAAAGGCTCGCTGCCAAGACAAAGACGATCTCCCGCCCTTCAACCTGATCCCGCAGTGTTTCCTGCTCCGGGGCGTGGAGCTCTCCACAGGAGCGAGAAGTAAACCACAGCTACTAGTGGGCTCCAGTAACCTCCAGAGGTCCCATGTCGTTATTTAACCAGCCAAGCACATTCTCCGGCATGAATTATTTGTCAGACTTACACTTTGTCGGTGCAGGCCGTCGGAGGGGCTTTCCGAGCGGTGAGAATCACGATGATGAAGACGGCGATGAGGAAGAGAGCGAGGACGGCACCCATCACGGCTCCGGCCACGGCGATGGAGTTGGACCTCTCCGTTTGAGATTGGTCTGAGACAGAGCACACACAGGCTTCCAGTGCATCAGAAGGAATTAGATACACACAGCTTCTGTCAGACCCAAAACAGACTAAACAGGAAGCAGCTAAAGAACACATTTAATATTTCTCTTTTACAAAAGCTGTAGACTTTATAAACATTTGTAAACCATTTTAAAGAACATTTTGTGCATTGATCAAAAGTCCCTCTGAGGTTGTGTTGATAAAGGAACAAGAAATATTCAAAAACAAAAAAAAGAAAGTTTAAAAAAATGTGACAATCCTCTAAAGGCGAGTGACCCTGAGAGAGCATTATGCAGAAGTTAAAACTTTGTACAACTTTACAGTTAAATATGTTCAAAAAGCCATAAAATAAAATCAGTTTTTATTGTGGCAGCATAACTGAATCCTGAAAACTTTACAAAAGTTAATCCTTTAATTTGAACACATTAATTGGAGTATCTATATATATACTATAAAAATAAGAAACTTTTAATTTGGAGACCTTTTTTTGTTTTTACTTCAGCTCACCATCCTGCTCACTGTGAGTGGCGGCAGGATAAATATGGCTCCCAATCCAATTTAATGGCCAGTGACAAAAATATATGCTTTATTCCTTATTATACCCCAAAGAAATAAAGTAAGGGCTCACTGTTGGAGAACTGCAGCAGCTGGTTGGTGTCAGCAACTATCTATTTTTATTTATATATAATTTTTTTTCTTTATTTCCACAGAATAAATCTAATTTTCAAGAAGGATGTTTTTTTTTCTACAAAATGATTTAAATTCATCATCTACATGCCAACTATTTGTTTGTAGCAGTGTCAGAAAAAGAAGCAAGACAAACATAAACATGAAGGTTAAATCCTAGTGGGATTTTAAGAAAAACTGCGTGTCATAGGTAATGAAAGATGAGTTTTCAGCAACATTTAAAGGTGTGTTTGGTGGGAAACAAAGCATAAAAATGTAAAAAGAAAAAGAAAAAAAGGTATACTGTAAGATTTGTGACGCTAACTTTGTTAGTGTACGTAGCATCGTTAACTCCGAGAAATACGAGAACATTATAAATATTTTGAACCTGAAAATGGGTAAATCACAGGATATTTCCTGATCAAAAACACACAGGTAAATAGACACAGAATCATTTAATCACCGTCAATGTCTTTTACAAACTTCTACAGAAAACCTTTTGGATGAACTGAAGTGATCAGGGCATAAAAGACGACCAGACTCTGGATGATGTAGGGAAGAGTCAAAAACATCTTTCTTTGTCAAATCATAGTGGTTTTGTTAATAACTAGTCCTCCTGAATGTGGGATTTAATCCACTTAATACATATATGAGCAATAAAGCCTGAATTCCTAAATATTTTTAGATATGTAAGATCCAATTACTGCAATGAAATATTAATTTATTTGCACGCTTCTTTATATCCTTACCAGTGATTCAATAACTGCTCCAGTAACACAGTTTAACAACAGTGTTAAACTGTTGTCACAGTTTAACACTTAAAATCACTTACTACTCACTTAATTGAACAAAATTATACACCTGTCTTCTGAAAATGAGAGCCTGACTCAGTTACTGCAGCTAAAGACAAAAAAAAAAAGACCCAAAACATTGCTTTTTAAAAATCTTTTCAATACAATTCGCAGACTAAAACCTGCGGCTCAGCATTCAAGATGTTGAGAAGTAGATTTTATTACTTTTGGACAAACAGACTAAATTGTTTCACCGCTTTCACCCCATGTGTGAAGCAGTTTCTGCTGCTTATGTTTAAATCAAATTAATTTTGATTTGGACACTCATTATCTCTCTGTCCAACCTCTTTTTGGGTGCTTTTCCATTGTGGGACGAATTAGCTTTGTTAGACCATATGTCTGCATATGCTGCATGTTGTCCACTGAGGGGATTAGGATTAATCATGATTAAGATGTATTAAAAGAGACACAGATTTTGCCCAAATAAGATGCGATTGGCCCAAAGCTTGTGAATGTAGGCCACTGGAAGGAGTGGAGGACAAAGAAGGACAGAAGGAGGCAAAATGTGGAATGGTCAATTCCACTTAGTTTGGTCGCTAAGGTGGGGGCAAAATCAATAACGTGCTGAGATGAGAATTTTAAATAACAGTTTAATTACCATGTAGATTGAATAGTTGCACTGAAAGTCAGTTTTTTCCCCCTCCTTTGCTCCCTCTTTTCATGCTGTCCTGTAACGGCTAATAAGCTTTTTATTACCTTTGATGGCTGGTGAACTACAAAAAAAAGGGCCTCTTGAGTTGATCGAATTGACTTTAAGAATGTAGCTTATCAAGGTGTCTGCTTTATTGCCTGTCCACAGGCATTAAGGCTGACTTTTAGAGAGAGAGAGGAAGGACACAACTGGGTTAAAGTCACCATGCTCAGAGAGAAAAGGGGCTCTATAAATTAGGATCATATAATAAAGTCTTTACTAATGGAATGATACATTTTAGCAACAAACAAAACCCAGAATTCAGTTTCTAAGAAAAGTAAGTGATTTAAACATTTCAACAGGTGAAGAGGAGTGACAGTTGTCCAGCTGACAGACATCCTCCACTGGGATGTAAAATTAAAAAATGTAATTAGTAAAGAAGCTGGCTGTTCAGAATGCTGTATCAAGGAAACATTAAAGGGAAGTTTAGTGGAAGGTAAAAATGTGGACAAGAAACTCTGATAACCACAGGCTTGAGGGCATTGTGAATAAAAAAGTATTTGTTCTGTCACAGATTACAATCTCAAAGTAGTTTGAGTAAATCAAAAAATGTTTGAAATTATTTCTTAAGGGAAATAATCTATCCAAAATGACCAAAAATGATAGAAAGGTAGCACTTTTCTTTTTAAATTACTATTTTATCAGGCACAGTCAGGCGTGATTAACAAGAAACCACCATCTACAGTCCACCTGACTGGCAACACGAAGTAGGCTAAAAAATTTTAAAAAATCTCAAAAAGCAACAGGACATTAGGCCTCTATATTTAGGATAATTTTTTTTATTGGTCTTCAATATTCAGATTTCATAGAACCCAACTACAATTTGAGTTGGCGATCAAAAACTAATTCCTGTAATTTAGTGTATTCATTTTAAAGACACACCTTCACATACATAGACCTGGTCTTCCCTGAAATCTCCTCCCAGTTTATATAGTCTTTGTTTAAAAGTAACAGTTTAACTTTTTACAAGCAGTTTTGCTTTAAACACCATCCACCCGAAGAGCGGTTTGGATTACTGGTGGATCAACTGTGCCCGCACTGGGATTTGGCTCCCTTCTGTCCTTTCCATGCCTCTCCAGCAGCAACAACAACAGGAAAGACGAAGCAGCATCAGCATCACTGAGGCCACCAGAAGTGCACAGTGTTGCTCGGGGAGGGTCGGAGAAGCAGACTTATGAATTAACCAAAGAGGCCTAAGCAAGACTGAACATGTCTTTATTTCTCCTACGATGAGCAGGCCTGACCTGGTGGGGGGAGAGAGGCCGGAGATTGGAGCAGAAACTTTTAATAATGGGTTGGTATTTGCGCCCACCTCTTCCAGGGTGTGGGGAGGGGGAGATGATATCAAAGCCTCTCCCTCACACGCGCTCTTGTCAGCGCTGCATCCCTCTGTGCCGGCTGAGACGTTCGCTCAGTCCCTTTGTGTGTCGTGAAAAGTATCCTTGGAAACTGTTGTGTCGCAGGCGAAAAGCAAATCTGCTGATCTTCTACACAAGTGTCTCAAAACAAACTCGGAGCGTCGCCGGCTGACATCATTACAGCTACCGAGCTGCTCCGGCATTTTATTTTCAGACCGAGACAGAGGGCGAGCCTGCCCTACTTTAAGGTCAGGGTGACAGCCGCTGCGGCCGAGACGGAAACCCTTCCGCGGCCGGACAGGTCGGCTGAAATGAAGACTTTTTAAGCGTGACCTTAGTAGAGTCAAGGTCACGGCGGTGTGGTTCTACCCTCCGAGCGGTGAAGGGAATAAAAGAAAGATTTTCACGACGAGCAGTTAATTCTCTCCAATTTTTCCCCCCCCATTTAACCTCTCAGCTCCACGGCAGGCCCCTCTCCCACTGCTTTCTGTGGCCAGGTACGGACAACAGCCTCCATCAGCAGCTCCAGATGAGCTTGTTGCCATGGGGACAGTCAATGGGCTGGAGAGTGGGGACTTTGGGCCAGTCGGAAACACTCAGCGTTTAATTTTACCAGCTGGCAGACGTCGGGAGAAAGACAGCGGGGCGGAGGAGAGGAGAGGAGCGAAGGCCTCCCTGTCCTGAGACAAAGCAAGCGGGGGACTGATGGAGGGGAGAGAGGCGAGCGTTAGGAGGGTCTCCACTGGCCACAGAAATACCACCGGAGACCAACAGCTCAGCAGTACAGGAAAAACTACAAATCCTCAGCCTAAATAGAAACAAAGATGAGATGAAGTAGATGAAGTGAGAGGGGAGGAGGAGGAAGAAGAAGAAAAAAACAGCTCCCGAATTACATCATGTGGAGCGTCCCAAATACACACGCTGGATTTTTCTTTTTTTTTTTTTTTTTTTTTTGGAGGGGGGGGTGGGGTGGGGGAGTTATGCAGCAGTATGCGTTGGGGAGCTTGAGATGATGTCATTTATAGATGAACAAAGAGGCTGAGTCTGAGCAGTCTGAGTAATGGCAAGCTGAAAACGCTCCAGAGAGGAGAAGAAGAAGAAACTCACAGGTGCTAAGGTGCTTTATTGAACAATAGTTTCTCAAAAGGATTGACAAAATAATGCTCCACTGCTTTCACTGACTTTTTTTTTCCTCCCACAATCTTACATTTTCTGCTGTATATACAAAAAAGAAAGAAAAAGTTTTTTTTTTGTTTTTTTTTTAAATTAACGTGACACTGAAGGTTTTTTTTTTTAAACAATGGTGACGTTACATAAACCAACTCCCTTTACAGATCTCTCAGTTCACAGGAAAATTCATTCAAAGCTTTCACTGATTGATTTTTTTTTTTTTTTTTTTTTTTAATGCCTCTAGGTTTGCAAATATACAACCAACATCCTCTGTCTGGGTGAATATGGCACTAAGAATTCCTCCTGGCACTAAGTGAAATCAAAATCAAATACAATTCAGAGAAAATACATCACATCCATCAGAAACAAACAAACAAACAAAATAAAATAAAGTATCTAAGGCACTAGTTGTATTTCTCAACTTAGGTGAGGTTACTGATGATCTGGATACAAAACTTCGGTTACAAAAGAACTTCATCGATCCAGGCGTGGAGCTGGAAACCGAGGAGCCGAGCTGAAAACGTATCGATTAAAGGAATCTCCTCCTTAGTGCATAGGAGCGAGCACAAGTAGGGTTCAGAGTGCCGCGCTTCCTGTTTTCCACACATATGCAATATGAATCCAATAGGGAAAAGAAATGGCTGTTTAACCTGGCAGCTGAAATCGTCTTTACAGCGTACATTTAATTTTGGTTGGACAATTGAGAAAGATAATGATGATTTATCAAAAATCAATAAAAAAAACCCAAAACATTTTAAATAGATTTAACATAGCAGCAGCAACGGAAATTTTTACCTCACTTTTTTTTTTTTTAATAAGCAAAGAGATCAAGTTTTTTTTCTGGTATTATGAAAGTGTGTACCATCTTTCTATAAATTGTAACACTACTACTTTGCTGACAACAGTTAGTGGTCGTTTTCTCATTTTCAGCAGCCTAGTCACTGCACAAAATTCACAACCAGACAAGTAATTTGTAATACATTTTCCCATTTTAACAACTGTTACTCTGATAATAAAGCATCTCTTCTATTTTAGGCTACCCTGTACACAACAGTGATATATTGTATCTATGTACGCTGATGATACTGTTATTTATGTGAGGCAATGCTTCCCTACTTTACATACAAATTCGATAGTCGGCATCTGGCAGCTCGCGTCGTAAAGGTGTGATCATACTAATAAAGTTGGCATTTATTCACAATTAGTGTACATGAAAACAAAAATATTTGGATTTTCTCCATGTGGTCAAGTAAATGGGTACAAGTGCCAGGATACCGTTTTTTTTTTCTTCTTCTGCATACAAAAACTTTACATCACATTAATTTGTGAATGTTTGAGACCTGAACTACTGGAGCTGTGAAGCCCAATAACACTGACAAGTACAAAAAAAAAAAAGAATAAAAATAAGTCACAGTACTTATGTTCAAGAGTATAAACTGGCAAGTAAATTTACAAAAAACAAAGTATTATTTTCAAGCTTTATTTTTTTTGTAGTTTCAGTTTTATGAGTGCAACTGATTATTTTCCGTCTGCAGTGAAAAGAGTAAAAGTGCTAATAATCAGGTGAGAAACAGACCTGATGCGTCTACATCGTTTAAGTCTTTCTGCTCTATGAATGAATGTAAGAGAACAACTATCTATTACCGTCTCCGCTTGTATTTGCAACACATGATGTAAATTGCTCAGACAAGAGAAAAGAAAACCGTTAGTGGTTTGTGAGGAAAAGTGTTACGACAAAAGAAATGTGAAAAATCTAAATTAATTATGCAACAAAGCCGTTTTTGATGAGGAGGCCAGCGTGTGGTGGTTGCCTTGCAGTAGCCTGCTTCAAACAATACCCTGCTGATAGCACGCTTTTGATGCCAGCGACCAAACTCTTAAACAGAGCCATCATTATATAAAAAGGCGGCAGGATACTGTGAACATGCTTGGCTAACTGATGAGGATAACTAACCTGGAACTTTTCCCAGAAAAAGCTAAAAATATCATGGAAGTAATTTCCCTGCTATTTCGTTTTATGGCATCGGATTAATGATCAACTAAAAACAAAAAGTTGTCATGCATTACTTCAGGATGAATGTTCTTTAAATTAATTTACTGACACTTTATGTCCTCAATTTTTACCTCATCATTTACATAAGAGCAGACCAAATGAAAACTAATTAGTGTAATGAGTCACTGAGTTTTGTGGGACAGGCAGTGCAACACACTTCATCGCTATTAAAGTTCAAAAGCCATCAGATTCGTTACGGAGACAAATCTAGAGTATAATGAACTTCCTGTGCGGGTTCTTGGGAAATTAATTTGCTTAAATCCTGCGAGTTTACCTTCATGGTTTAAAACAGAGAAAAAAAATATTAGTGGTTTTGTAAACAGGTGCAAACACAACACAGCTAACAAATTAGGTACCTGCTATGTCGGCTCAACTGACCCGCTCAGCTCAGAAAAAAATATCAAATGGTTGGCGAGCCATGCAAAATGCTGAATCTCCTCCATAAATACTTGTATCATAAACAACATACATGACAACCTAATCTGAGTAAACATTTCATAACTAAAAATTTCACAGCAACCTAATGATTTTAAACAAAATGAAACATTTAGCAATGACTGTTCAGCTATCTACATGGTTTCACTGATGTTCTATTTCAATCTCAATCAAGTATCTTTGCAAAACATAAAGATGAGACTTAAAGTAATGTATTTACAAGAAGCTACAGAACTTTGAAAGCAACTCATTTTCTTGAGATAATTTGAACAAAACACATGAGTCATGTTTATCCAACAGAGTCTGGTAAGTTGGCATGAAACGATCAGCTGGAAAAAGTTTGAAACCATAGAATAACAATTTGATCGTTGTTGCAGCCACCTATCTGGAGCCACCAGGGCTTCAACTGAGGAGAAATTATTCATATTAAATCAACTGTGGCAGTCCATGTAGTAAGGCAGCAACAGCACACACTTCATTTTTATACAGATAAAGGTACCAAGATGTTACACTGACTGAAGAGTTCCCAGTGTTTCCACATCCAAACCATCCAGTCCCAAAGAGTTGAAAACAAACCAGATGCAGAGAACTAGAACCGAGGTGTGTGTACACGTACAATAAGGTGTTTTCTTCATTAAAAAAAAAAAAAAAAAAAAACCTTAGTTGCTTTTCTGCTCCTGCAGAACCATCCAGCTTATCAAACGTACCACTCTCTACGTGAGATGAGCGAGCCGTCTGTGTGTGACACGTATTCGCCGTCGGCCCCGCTATCGTAGCAGTCATCCGACAGGTAGGGGGAGCCGTTTCCCTGCCGTTTAGGTGGGTGAGGGTATCTGGCGCACCTGGGTCGCTGTGGACTAGAAAACTGTGCGTGTTCCTGACGGGGAGTCTGTTGCTGGTTGAGGCGGCCGCTCTCCCTCATGGCCCTCGTGTAGCCGTTAACGGGATACTTTTCTCCGCTGTACTCGTTATAGCGATGCTGGTCTCGTTCGTGTTTGAGCTCGCGGTCGCCCCACTCCTCCCGGTCATGATCCCGGGTGCTAGCGCCGCCGCCGGCCTTCGTGGGGCGCAGCTCGTGTTGCCCGGCGGCCTTCTGCAGATCAGCAGTGCCGTGGTTCTGCTTGGCGTAGTAGCTGCCGTGAAAAGTCTGCGGTTTCCGTAGGTAACACACGCCGACCAGAGACAACACCAGAAGGAGGGACAAGGCCCCGCCCACGGCCCCACCCACTATGGAACCAAGATAACTTTCAGGCAGGGCTTCAAGTGTAGGGGAGCTCAGGAGGACGTGGCCCTTATCAGCCACAAAAGTGGAGGAGGAAGAGCCGGTTAGGACAGGAGCGGTAATGGTGGAAGGCATGGTGGGAGGATCTAATGGAGGGGAACAGGGTGAGAGGGGGATGGAGGGTGAAAGGGGAGAAATGAACAGACAGAAGCAGAAAATGTCAATGGCATCTACATCAGTGGCCACGGGTTTCTAAAGCTGCAAGAAAGTTAGGAGTAAAATGTAGAGTTTGGGAACAATGAGACACCAAATTATGTACTTAAGCTTTGTTTTCTGGGCTTTACTTCAGATCAAGTTCATAGACTTTGAGAAAATGAAGAAAGTTGTTGTAAAAAAAACCTAAATAAATTATTAGATCTGTGATTACCATAATTTTTTTATCTTGACCAGCATCAATTGATCGATTTTCCCAATTACTGAACGCACCATACTTAAATACTACCAGGCTGCAGTAACTCCTCTCTTCAGTGTGGAAGTTGTTACTATAGGAACTAGACTCTGATCGAGGTATTTTCATTTTCAGAGCATTTTTTGTTTGTTTTTTTTTTAAAGAATTTGTAGAAAACCAGAAAAAAGCTACCATTCAGAATAAGGAACATTTTTGGATGTTCAATAGTGAGCTGAACAAGAATTGCTAGTCATGTTGCTCCTTCGCTATTCCCTACATTCCCGTTTTGGTTGTTTTGTACCAAAAAAGTAGCCGTCTGCCAACGGATGTACATTTATATCTTGCCCTGGGGCATTTTGGTGAACAACAACATCGCCCCCGATCTGACTTTAGCAGATAACAGGAAAGTTGAACTGAGCAGAGATAAGTTTGGGTTTATATTCAGCAACCTTTCAGAAGTTCTTAAAAAAAAAAAAAAAAAACAAGTTTATACTGGAAAAGTCAAAAATTTTCATCACTAAAATTAAAAACATTAACACTCTGAAATACCGGCAGTGGCTGTGGCATTATCTTTCTCCTTAGTCTTTTTGAAGGACATAATTTTCTCTATGCAAGAGAGGAAAGGTTCACAAAATCCACAGTTTTGAGCTACAGCTTTTATATTCCAACAATAATTCACTATAATTCAGCGGTAGGTAATCCACAATTAATGGTTTTTAAAAAGTGTTTTTAAAGAACATTTTATGTCGTCACGTAAAAGAAGAATGAATGAGCTTGGATGTAATTTTTGTACAAAAACAAACAAAAAAAACAGGAGGTATTAGCACCATTTTCTTTTCCTGTGATATGGAGCTCAGTCAACTTTAGGGCCATTAAGTGGACGCTCAGCACGCAAATAAAAACATTCACATTTTAAAGCTATATTTTCTGTGTCCGACATCTCTGGAAATTCCTCGTCATCTGTTGCTGAACTATCAGCAGGCGGAAAAGTTATTTATACAACGGCTTGAGCACTTTCCCGTATAAATCCTGTATCCTCTAGAATAGTCTGAGCTATAAAACATCCTATTGCTTTGATTTCAGGCTCTTCACAGTCTGACTCTTCACTAAAAGGCATTAAAAAGTTACAGAGGAAAGAAATTGCTCTCTCCTAAAACACCTTCTCTTACTTAAGCTGTTAATCAAAATCTCCTGGCGTCTCTATGGAGGTACTGAACATACTGCTGCTAGCAGCTGCTGGAAGAAGGTCACAGCTAATGTTTGATAACACTATTTAACCATAAATCTTGAAAGTTTCGGTTAAATCATTTGGTGTGCTGTGCCGCAGGTCGCCTTGACAACCAGCTATTTATATACACATATCTTTGGTTTTGAACTGTAAGAAGAAAGCTAGAGTACCAGGAGAGAAACCACAGAGAGAACAGAAACAGGATCCACACACAGGAACCTCTTAAGCAAGATGACATACTAACCTCTCTGCCGCTGCACAGCCAAAAGATTATTTCAAAAACGATATAATTAGCATGTTTAGAACAGCATTCCCTTTGTATATTCTAGATAATACAGATCATTTTTACCTGACATTTCTAAAACTTTGGTTATATTTCTAAACCCAGCATGTCCCGCAACAGAGGTCGAACCCTCCAAAGAAAGACTGCAATACATTCAGCCTTTTCTAATATCCCCTAAAGTCGACTGTGGCTCAGATTGCTTTTTTGCCAATTCAACAAAACATCCCCTAGGTAAGTATGGATCTATGTCCTATGGTAGACTGCTCCTTTACAGGAGCAAAACTGCTAAAACTGCAAAAGCATGAAATGATGAAGGAGCGAAATGACCAGCGCTCGCTAAAGTTTAGCTCTGAATGAACAGCAGAAAATAGAAAATGCTGTTCAGTTTTAAATAGCTTCCTACTCGAGCTGCACAGTACACTGAATGGCAATATGCTTTGCAATATCAGTGGGCGTGATATCGCGACCACAACCGACTGCTTGCAACCAGCGTTTCCTCTACTGTTAACACAAATTATGCAAACCAATAATGTATTTTGCCTTTTGGTTCAAGTTTTACTGCCAAAGATTAAACTTTATGCACAATTTTAGAGATTGAGATGCAAAAGATCAAAAAGAGTGGGGATATTTTAATGACAGAAAAGAATAGAGTCAAAAACTAAAATAAGTTGATCATAATTCTGTACATGAATTTGAGTCTTCACTCAGTAACTGCATTCACACTGAAGAGTGTTATTATTAAATGCATTGTGTTGACACATCAAAAAATGTTGGATTTTTACATTTTCTTTGACCAGCTGGTCACTAGTCAGACCCAGTCAAACTGGAAATTAAATGATCACTGGCCAAATTCTGGCTACATCTCTAGAGAAAAGCAAACCAAACTGTTATTCTCCTTATTTGACGTTCCTTTCTAACAACATTATCTTAATCCTGCTCTCCCTCTAGCACTATTGGCTGCAGGTTAGAGGTACTATGAGACAAAGAGTCACAAACTAGAGAAATTAAAAATGTACAGACTGTTACACAAATGAGCATTACAAAAAATAAACCCTGAACCGCACAACAAAACTTTATTTAAAAAAAAAAAATACTTTTACTATATTTAAAAGGGCTAGTAAGGGTCATTTCTTGCACCTGGATATCTAATCATGAGCACACATGTAATTATTTTCAAGACCCTATTTTGTGTGTATACTTTCCCCACACTGGAGAAAACCCTCCTTATGGAAAGTGGGTTAGTGGTTATACCCACAGACAGGCAACCCAAAGGCTATAATCACAAGCAGCTAAAGTAATGGAAAAAAAAAAAAAATCACTTTGATACTGTAACTTCAGTGCAGGGCCAAATGTGAGGCAAAGATTCCCAGCTTAGAGATCTGAAACATGAACTCAGAGGTTTGTTGTCTTCAAGAGCGTAAACTCTACAACGAGACGAGCAAACCCACAACGACACATACAGAGAAGGGAACACCGACACGTGCACACACAAAACACGCACGTACAGGTCCTCTCAAAGGAAAATGAAATATGGATGATAAATAATAAATAGGAGTTGAAAAGGACTAGTTAATGTTTTATGAATCTGGGACATCATCTCACAGTGAGGCTGCAGGCTTTTGCTTCTTACTTGCATGACACATGCAGAAATAAAAGAAACACAAGAAGGAAAGGAACTTAAAAAGGGGGGAAAAAAACCCCCTAATAATCACAGCTTGGAGATTCATTCAAGACAAGAGTTTCCACAGGCGAGAGAGAGACTTGGAGAGGCCAGAGGAGCATGCTCACAACGCACATCAGAGATATGACATACCTCACCATCAAGTCAACAGGATAAAGCAGAAAAGCAATGCATTGTGGTCTTTAAGAGGAATTAAGTAATGGCAGCTGTTTGACCTAGGGACTCCCTGTTTGAACATCTGGAGGCCTCATGCTAATCAGGGCTATTCTGCATGCAGCGAGGTCCAAATCTGAGATCATTTCCAGCACACTGTGTCATGGATTGCTTCATATACTCAGTTTGTACACAAAGCTTTAGAGTGGCACAGTGTCACATTTCAGCTCGAAGGACAATGTCAGTGTCATGCCCTCAATGACGAACACGCATGCACAGAGCTTCCTGGGAGTCAGCTGTGTTCCTGTCTATAAACTCTGCTCACCTTGTATGAGGATGCGCACATCTCGACTGCGGAGGTTAATGTCATTGGCAACCTCGCACCTGTAAACGCCAGAGTCATTCCGATGAAGGGGACGCAGGAAAAGCAATGTGCTGTTCCTCGTTTCCACGCCGTCTGGCATATCGCTGTCCAATCTGCAAAACACACACAGAAGGGAAGACATCAGAGACGAGCCGAAAACAAATTGCCAGTAGAAGCTAGCAATCAAAGCTGATCTTAATCTTAAGAAGCATTTTATAGGTTTCTGTAGCTTGTAAAAACTGCTAAAGCTGCAGTATGCAACTTTTATAAAAAAAAAAAAAAATTGTCATATTTATTGAAACGGTCATTAATTGTGATTGTACAACACAAGACAGATAATTTTAAAAAATGGAACTCCACTGACTTCTCCTAGCGCCAACTATGAACAACCAATCACAACCAGGAGGAGGGTCTTGTGTTCATTGGCCAATCCTGGCTGCTCACACCCAAACAGCTTCTCTCCATTGGCGGAGTGTTCAAATGTCACAAATGCGTTTTGACATTTGAACAATATTTCTGTAAAGATGAGTTGTTTCTCCGCCATTAGCACTTTGAGAAGCATGTTCATGAGATTGATTGACAGCGCTAATGCAGTCCTCCTGGATCTGATTGATTGGTTGTGACAGGGAGCTGTACATTTCTTCAGACAGCACAGGGCGGAGGTGGAGGATGGTGATCTTTTCACTGATTATCTGCCTCATATTATATTGTGATGACATGAGGATGGTTTCAACATGTTAAAAACTTAAGATAGTTCGTAACATAACTTTAAATAAAAGTTACGTACTGCAGCTTTAATTTGCTCTGAGGCAGTGGCAGGTTTTAACATGAGTCACGGGGGCAGATGCCCAGGACACCACGAGACGACGAAACGCGCAAAAACCATATTTAAAAAACATCAACGCATGTTTCCGTCATTTGCACTAAAGAGAAGTTTCATATCACTTTTACGGATTTGGAGGCACCTCCCTACATTAAGCAGACGCCTGCCAAGAACAGAGACCAGGCTCTGTTTGTTGTCAGACACAGTGAGCTCACTTTTAGAGAGACGCAAGTTACTTTGAGCCTAAGCTCTACTTTCCTCTACAATCCAAATTTGTATCACGCTATAGCAAGGATTCGAAGCAGCAGCATGAGCCTCATCCAGGAGGCCATTCACAAAAAGATAGACAACTGGAAGTTTTTCACACCAATTAAAACCAGAAACAACTTCCTGGGATTTTATTTCGATTTTAAGTAGTGCATAACTGCATACCCTTCAGAGCTTGTTTTTACTGCAGTGACATCTGAACATTGATTTTTCTAGTATTGCCACAGATTCCTATTTGGATTTAGATCCATTTTGCTCCGACTGTCTGTTCAGGTCCTGTCAAGACATCCTGGATTTTATTCACAGGTATTGGGGGGGAAAGGAATAGAGTAAATGCACATAGGCTTCTGGATTTTAGGCATTTTTAAAAATGTTTTCCTTCCACTTTGCTGTGATTTTGTGGCAACCAGTATCTTATCTGCAGAATGGACAGATAGGACACTGGTTAGAGACATTCCAGTCTAAACAAACAGGAATAAGTCTGGATAGCCACCAAAGCTCACTCTAAATATTCTATACCAACACTTTAAAAATGAACATTAATATCACTAAATTCACTCTGACCAATTGTTAGCTGAATTGTGTGGCTGAGTTTTATCTTTAAACCCCAAAAGTTATCTACTGCAGGTAAAATAACTGGTAGGATTTATGTCAGAATAGGCCCAAATTTGTTCCTTTACTGGTATAAATAGGTTAGAGTTTTTGTGCAAAATTCCAAACTTAACTTCTCCATCCGCTATCTGGAAGGGTTTCGATGTCTGAAAACTAAAAGACATGTTTTTTACGCTACACTTTTATACAAAGTTCTTCAGTAAAGCCTTTAGATGGGATCTGCTTTGTAAGAATTGATGCGACAGCTGACGTTCTACTCTTTTCAAGTGAATGTTTTTCTGTGTTAGCTGTCTTTTTGAACCAACGTACTTAACCTCGACATCCTATAAAAGCTCTATGTTTAAGGTTAAGCTTATGAAACATCTATGAATAGAAAGAAACTGTCAGCAGAGTTGAGTGCATTTGCAGAAACGCTACAAAGTGCAACTAAATCTTGTGCTACAAGATAGAACGTTTTAGATTTACTGACATTGGGCCAGGAAAAATAAAAAAAGCTTATTGAGTTTGAACAGAAACACACACCTGATCCACCGGAAGTGATGAGCCGGTGGGTTGGCGTTGGCTTTGCATGTCATCTGAACATTCTCTCGGCCCACATACCAGTCCCCATCATACCCAACGACGGATATATCAGGAGCAACTGCAGCGAGAGGAAAACATGTTTAAAACACAACTAAGTTCAATAACTTCCACAGTGTTTGAGCAAAATAAATTAGCATGGTTTCGATATCAATTTTAAAACACAAGAGCATTTTCTGATATGCTGTAATGATAACTCTGGAGCTGAGATTGCTGTAGTTTTCCCATTCAAAGTTAGCATAAAGTCCCCGTTTGAGGGCTCCATTTTATACAATGTTGTCATCTTGCCCTTGTGTGCAGGTGTCTAAAAATTCTAAATATTTTAAAATAACAAACTTAATGAATTGCAAGTTTAAATTATGCTGACAAGATTTAAAATTGAGAATATTAACAGTGAGGATAAAAAGAGAAAAACTGCTTAGTCAGAACGCAAAAAAGGAAAACAAAGCTGTTGCAGTACTTGTAGAATTGTAGTTCCTCAACCCAGTAGTGATAGTTTTAGATTAATATTAGTAGATGTCTTAATCCAGACGATTATATGGAAACCTACACTGCACGTTGAGCTGATAAGGGATCCTGAAATCGCTCTGGAGCGCCGGGTGTCGGACCACGCAGGTCAGCGCGTGGCCCTGGACGTGACGCGTGGGCTGCCAGATGTAGCGCACCTGTGTGCTGGTCGTGCCGTTGACGTCGTCGAACATTTGCACCTCTGACTGGCCGAAAAGGTTGGACTCCCAAGACACCTCAGCATGGGGCCGAGCTCGCTCGGCGATGCAGGTGGCCACTACGGTGTCGTTGCCCCCGTCAATCAGAGCGGCTGAGCCGGCGGAAACGTAGACCTTTGGCTCCACTGTTTAACACACAACCAGAGAAAAGCTAAATAAAACCAATTCTACCAACAGCATCAAGGCTTTTGTCAGTACTGAACTATTAGATCAACTTCGATACTTCATACGTTCCACCACACAAAACAATAACAGCTTTAATAGGTGTCTCCATCCCCCTTTATGATGCATTTGGTAAAAAACGTACAGGGTGGATGCACACACAGTGTCTCTGTGCAGTGACAAATGAAAAATGGGTAATCCCCTCAGCAAAATTGAAAACACAACCCTTGAACTTGATATTGCTCACAAACTGAACAAATGACTCTGATACGCGGATCGGTAGTAGACCCTGACTAAACTGGAGCTTCCTGAGTGATAGGATTTCTGTTCCTCTGTCTTTGCTCTTAAGGTTTTCACTTAGCAACAAGGAGTTATGGGAAAAAAGAAAATGTTTTACAGGTAAGTGACTATTCCAAAGACATCTTGCTAAATATACTCTGAAAAGAAAGTTACCTTAAAGACATCAATACTAGTCCAGGAGAACCGTTTAAAAATGGTTTTTACTTAAAATACATTTAGTTAGCTCATGCACTAACTTAACGGTTGAGATTTTTGGAAATCTATCACTTCCTGTATAAAAGGAAACTCTTTTTTTCTTCAGAATGACAATAATACGTTTCTTTTCTCCTCTTGTTCGTTTGTCAACACGCAGCTCTTGTGTGCTTCAAAATGTGCAGGCTCTTTGAGAGTCAATCTGATTGGCCAGACATTCTGTACACATGCAACTCCATGAGGAATGTGGAAATTTGGCACTCATTTATTTTGTAAATTCCTTTGCCGTTCTGTCATTTTGTCCACTGATCGTCATTTTCTCTACAGTGCGACTGTGAAAAGTTCAGATATGAAATTTATTTGACCTCATCCCGCCGTCCAAACATTCAGAAATGTTCAGATTATGACGATTCAAACTGAGATTGTAAACATTTGATTCACTTCTTTTAAATACTGAACCATAAAGCCTGCAACTTTGTGTGACCCCTTCAAGTGCATCACTAAACTAGTTACATCTACATGGAAATATCATATTTTAAAACAAATGGAGCCATTCTGATTTACACATTGAGTCTTTACACTCTTTATTCTGTAGAGAACTGGAGCGTCCTTAAGGGAAAATCAGTTTAAAAGTTGGCACAAGTCTTGACATAACATTTGTCTGTTCCCTAGGAAACTACAAAAGTTAAGAGCACGGCATGGGATGCAGTTTTGGAAGCTGTGGAGAAAAGAAAAGAAGATTTTGCTGTGATTTTTGAAACCTGCTGACTGCAGGGCTCACTGAGGATGCAGCAGGCATAAAAATGACTTTCCATCAACTACAGATATGAGGAGTTGAGCTTGTCAGCGACTCCAATACCAACTACTTAAAAATGCATTAGGAACTTAATCACATATTTGGGATTGGAACGAGAAGACCAAAACCCAAATTAAATTGGGTTAAAATGGAAATCCTAAAGTCAAGAATTAACAGAGGTGGCGAAGCAATCTTTCCCAAACTGCTGCCATTTATATTCGTTAAATTATTCATAGAATGTGGAACAATATGGCGCTAGCTAATAAAGAGCATCAGACATGTGTCTATAGGACATAGGACTTCAATCTCAAAAGAAAACAGTTACTTACCAAGCACACTAATGGTGGTAGAGGCTTGGGTGTTTCCCAGAGGAAACGTAGCCACCTTACAGGTGTAGATTCCCACGTCTGAGAAGCCCACGTTTTCCAGTACGATGGTGGCATCGTGAGAGGATGGCGACCGGAAATGCAAGCGGTTGATATACTCCGGTGGGATGAAAGTGCCAAGCTCGGGGTTATACACCGCCACTGTTACGGAGCCCGAAGGCAGGCGGCGCTCCCAGGAACTCTGAGTCAGAGTGAGGTTTGTGCCAACCTCCACCCGGCAGTCTAAAGTCACATTTTTTCCCAGCACGGCACTCACTCTCTGAGGCACCACCACCTGACTGCACACAGCACCTGGCAAGAGGACACAAAAAGTGATTTAGTCACAAGCCGCCTTCAATAACGTCCATCACAAAATGCTTAGAAACTTTAATAACTAACCATAATTCAGGAATATACTTTTTTTTAGAACATGAAGGAATTTTGTAAAGTGTTTTTCACATTCTGAATCCAAATTAAAGTCCAGTGTTTAATTAAACTAATATTCTCCTACTCCAACTAGAACCACAAATTATTTTATTGACATTTGGAAGCTCTTACTTAGATCTATGCATTTGTTTTGGAAGCCGATCCAGAAACAGAAAAAAAAAAGATATAAATCAATTAATCCTAGCGTAAACAAATAACTCTCGGAAACAAATTAATGTCAGGATGACCAAATCTGGGATGATTCAGTCTTAAACTACTGTAAGTTACATTTATTTGAACTGACTTCAAGAACTTGGCAGGACTGAGGTAGTCTTTTTTTTTTTTTTGTTCCCTAAAAAGTGTAATATTTCACTGACTTAGAAAAAGGCAGCAGAAAAGGCTGCAGTAAGTTTTTTTCTTTTACTGAAGATGAGACTATTTAAAAGGCAACAGCCATAATACACCTCAGTGATTAAAAACGTTCTTGCCTGCTGGGATAAAAATGAAGAAGATTGGTGAAAACCCATTTATGACTAAAGCTGCAAAACTCATTCTGAATGAGAAATGTTTAGTAAAGGCAAACTTTCCTCCGATGATACGCTTCCTCACAAGTTTTCAACAGTCTCATTTCATTGTACTGGGTAAAGGACACCTGAATGGGACCTTCTTCAGGTCATAGATGCTTTTGACTGCAGTAGTACCAAACCAACAGGAGAAAATGCTAATGCCATGCTAATGTGAGGTTGAAGCCTTCACCAAGAAATTAATAGCAGGGAGGAATCAACTGGAGCCCAAATATAGATTATTTTTATCTCAACCATCCCAGATCGTTGACTGAATGGTCATAAATGCACTGCAAACTTGCAATAAACAATCTTTAGTGCGGAAGTTGTTGGTAAATGAACAAGACTTATAAGCAAGCATGTCAGCTGTTTTATTGAGGATGCTACATGGGGGTTAGACGACCACAAATAGAAAACTGAACCAATGAGAGCAAAGTTGTTCTGCTTTACCGTTCATAAGTTTCCTTCAATCAGAAAGTTGGGATTTGCTCCTCTTTTTGAAATCCGAGTTATGGAAAGGGGCTTCATTCATTAAGAAATCCCTGTGAAGAATGCTCTTAGTAACGGTAATCATGCTTATTGCCTTTATAATCCGAGATACAAAAGACGGATTACAAAGTCAATTTCTTATTTTGTCTTTGGTTCGTCTACCTGCAGAGCTACGATTAAATGTTTCTAGTTTCAAGTACATTTTCAATAACTTAATAAATTGTTTAACAGCTGTAAACTAGATCCTTTTCTACTGTAATAAATAATTTGTACTGTAATATTATTTAGACATTGTTTAACTTACGCGGTGGTTGGAAAAAAAACTTTGATATAGTGCACAAAAAAATAAAAATAAAACTAGCTTTTGTGCCATCTTTCAAAAGTTTTTTTTTTCGCATTTTCAGCCAGCTACCCCAGTTAAAACTTGGAATGGTAGATCTTTATAAAATAATCTACAGAGCAAAATAAAATGCTAGTCATTGCAGCACTAATCCTGAGATCTCAAATATGGATCAGAGTGACAGATTTATTTACTTTAATTTGTAAGATATACCAATACTCTGAGAACAAATGCTAAAAAAATGAAAATAAAAGATGTAATTTATGTGCATTAGAGTATGCATGCATGTTGTCCAGTCAGTGACAAGAATAAAAACATGGACTGTAGAAAAAACATTTAGTACTGAATCAAGCACTAACCCTCATCCAAAACCACAGCAACATAATACCTTAAATACTTGAAAAGGAAATATCTAAAATATCAGGACAGCTTCAATGGGAGAAGTGTATTTTTGACGTTAAAAGTCCATTTCATATCTGAACCCTATGTTCACCCCCTGATGAACATATTCTGGCATCAGTTTAAAAATGTCTTAACCAAAGCAAGAATTGGGGGTTAGAACAAATACCACACAGCTTACATGGAGACTAAGTGGTTTGAATCACAAAAAAAAAAAAAGAAGTCTCCCTCCTACTGACCTGAATTCAGGAATTATAATCAGACTTTGTGAAAGTCTGATTATAATAAATATAACCAACCCATGCATGCACTCTGCTACCTACACGAGGCAGAAATGCTGCAAGAGTGAAATGTAGGAGCTCAACGCTACGCTGAGGAAAGTCCAAATGACGAGAACAGACTGCATCTGGTCGGGAAAAAAAAGGGAAGGAAGGGAAGTGATATGCTAACACGATGACATCATCATTAAGAGAAGAAAAGAAGACTGAGGGAGAGGAGAGGTAGGAGCGCGTCGAGGAGAAACATCAGATCTAAATACAAAAGCAGGAATTATAACGTAATAAAATGCATCGAGCAACAATCACACACTTAAATTCTTTCATTAAATCCCTAATTGTAACAAGCTGTCAAGAGGAAAACATCACTGCAAATTTAAATTGGCTGCACTCGGTCGGGAACAGACTCCAAATATTCTTCTGTTGTTTTGCCAAAAACAGTTCAGTCATTGACCAACCTCAATCTACAAAGGAACAGGTCTTCAAAAACTGGCACAGTCTGTGGACATTTTCCTGAAAGTAAAGCACAAAGTGCAAGTGACCCCATTTTTCTAATTCCAAAGCAATACCAATCACTTTTGATTGGTATTACAAATGTTAATATTCTGTATTCTCTGATACTGATCTGCTGAGAAAGTCTTCAAAAATCTTCGCCGAAGCTCAGCCAAATTGAACAGTAGTGACCGTGTGATATTACTTGGCTGTGAAATTTTTATTCCTTTAAATGCAGATCTCATTTCTGATTGAGACTGACCCAGACATATAAATCTCACCTTACTGAAAACAAGATATGTCGAAGTAATAAACGCATGAATACCAATACTTTTCAATGCCACACTGCACTGAAGATCACCGTCGCTCTCCATGCAGCCCCTCCATGTTCTGGGGCTTCAGTGTACACACATTGGTCAGTAAAACCCTCTCAAATCATCATTTTATTGTTGATTTTGTGTCGGTACAATAAGCCCCAATATCTCTCTGGAGAGAAACTGGTCTTCGAAAATATTCTGATTATTGCAAAACTGGTAAAAAGAAGCGCGTTTAAAATGTGTTAAGACTTTATGTTCATGTTAGCGGTTAGTTTTTCCGATTAAAGTTTCTCTGTCAACATTAAATCACTTTACAACAGCAACTCTGGTCTTGTTTTAAAAGGCCAACTTGTACTTGTTCACATACAACACATTTCCTTTCTTCAATGAAATTTAAAAAGATTTTTATGACAAATAATTTTGCCCATTTGTGCAGACTTGCACTCATTCAACATTTAAATGCATCAGACATTAATCAGTAAAAGTGTGCCACATGTTCCTGGAAGGTAGCAGTAGTTTTTAAGTGTGTATCTCTAACCTTGATTTTTTTTTTTTTTTTTTACATATTTTTTTTGTATCCATTTATAATAGAGCAAAAAGAGAGTGATCAGTTTGCAACAAGAAGAGAAAAGAAATGTGATTTTTCAAAAGTTGACCTGCCCAGAGCTGGTCAAAATAAACATAACTCATTTTTAATCACCATTGGTGGACAATCATATAATAAATACTTATTAAAAACAGTGAATATTAAAAAAAAAAAAAACCTTACACTTGCTGTGACATACAGAGACATTTCAGAGTTTGTAGCCTGGTCTGAACCATGTAGACCCCTCAGATAATTGGAAACTAAAGAGGTGGCAGCATATTCATCAGGACTGAAAACATTACTTCCTGCAGCTTAGCCATAAAACCTAAAAGCTGCTTTATTACTTCAGGTTTTACATGCATTTTTGTGATTACATCTGAAGTTTTATGGCACATATACATTTCAATGCATTATATTTTTCATTTATTTGTACA